>MU225919.1:352151-364608 GCA_018584345.1 Thuja plicata
ACTAGATGCTAAAGGTGAAGAAGGTATATTCCTTGGTTATTCAACCAAAAGCAAAGCATACAAATGTCTGAATTCTAATACTAACAAAATTGTTGAAAGTGCAAATGTAAGAATTGATGAGTTTGCACAAAGAAATGAAGCTTAAAGTACACAAGAACCTAAAAGCTACAGATCATTCATATATCTGGATGAGGAAGATTCTAATTCACTACATGAGACTACTACTATACAACAGCATGCACCTACCGAGTCACAGAGTGGAGTTGACGAGCAACTGCAAGTGAATGCCAAGCTATCTAATGGAGATGTCATGTCACAGAATCAACTAGAACTGAATACAGACGATGACCCTAAAGCAAGGACTGAGCCTACCCTAGAAAAATATGTGATAAGGAATCATAATTTTGATCAGATCATTGGGTCAAAGAATTTTGTTGTTATGACAAGAAGTAAGCTGAAAAATAACACATGTCTGTTATGTGAATTTGAGCCCAAAATAGTGAAAGATGCTTTAGAAAATGAAGATTGGATACAAGCAATGAATGAGGAAATTGAACAAATTGAGAAGAACAAAACTTGGACACTTGTATCTAGGCCTAAGGATAAAAATGTAATTAGCACAAAATGGGCATTCAAGAACAAACTGAATGAACATGGAGAAGTGACAAGAAACAAAGCTAGATTGGTATGAAAGGGTTATGCACAGGAGGAAGGAATTGACTATGGTGAAACCTTCACCCCAGTTGCTAGATTGGAAGGTGTCGGAACCTTACTTGCATATGTAGCCTATAAAGGATTCAAAGTTTATCAGATGGATGTGAAATGAAGAATGGTATCTATATCACTCAATCTAAATATATCAAAGAGATACTAAAAACTTTCAGAATGGAAGAGTCCAAACCAGTAAGTACACCCATGGCTACTAGACAAAAGATGACAAAAGATGATGACACAAAAGAAGTGGACCAAACACTCTACAGGTCAATGATTGGAAAACTATAGTATGTGGTTCATAGTAGACCTGACATTGCCCTACCATTTGGGATTGTAGCAAGATTTTCTGCTAATCCTAAGGAAACTCACATGATGGCAGTCAAAAGAGTTTTGAGATATTTGAAAGGAACTAAGGACTATGGTCTATACTACAAAAAAAATGACAAGTTTGAACTCAGAGTCTACACTGATTCTGACTGGGCTGGAAATGTTGATGGCAGGAAAAGTAGTACCAGTGGAGCATTTCTTTTAGGAAATAAATTGATCTCCTAGACAAGAAAGAAACATAACTGCACCTCACAATCTACAGCTGAAGCCAAGTATGTGGCAGCAGCAGTTAACTGTTCCAATATTGTGTGGTTGAAGATACTACTGAAAGGTATGAAGGAAGAAATTACTGACCCAGTTGTCACATATTGTGATAATACAAGTGCTATTAATATTTCAAAAAATCCCGTGATGCACTCAAAGACAAAGCATATAGCTATCAAGTATCATTACTTGAGAGAGCTAGTTTAGAATAAAGAAGTGAGATTGGATTATGTGAACACTAAAGAACAATTAGCAAATATATTCACCAAAGAACTACCCAAGGATGCTCATGAGTATCTATGAGGTAAATTGGGGGTGATTCCCCTAACTAGGGATAATTAAGTTCTATAAGGTACTGTTGCATCAAATATTTCATTCAGAAAATCTGACACATTGATGCACAGTAAGTCACACTTTAGGATGCTGGCTAAAGTTGTGAAGGTGAACAAGGAGAGAAAATAAAAATTAGTCATACTGATGATGACAGGATCATCATGATACTGAAGATGCACATGATAAATATATTGATGTCTTTGGCATTGTTGTCAAAGAGGGAGAGATTACCTATAAAGAGGAAGAAGTGAAGGAAGAAATTGTCGAGGAAGAAAAATTACAAAGAGGGAAAGATTACATATAGGTAGAAGTGATTACTATTGAAAACATTGAAGTGATTATCTACTCAGAGGGAGACTATAGATGACTAGACACAGATGATTACAGTGTGATTACAGACATAGAGGGAGAAATGTTTTACAGATAAGAATAAGAACGAAGCTAAAGATATTAATGAAGATTTGTTCATATCAAGGAACACAGGTGAACTTTTTGATTGGTTGGTAACTATGTTTGTTAAATCATTATTTTAATATTTTGTGTTGCCATCAATGCCAAAGAGGGAGATTGTTGGAAAGTGACATTGAAAGCAATTGTTATTTTTTCATTGATGTCAAACCTTTACTGGTGAGACTATTTCTATCTATTTTAGTACCATATATATTATTGATGAAGAATATTTAATAGGAAGACCAAGTGAATGGTTGAGTTAAGGTAATTCAAAGGGTATTTGATCAGTTGGCACTCTGGCAAAGTAATTTGTTGTTTATCTTTCAAAGACAGTTTTTCTGGCTATTCTGTGCCTAGCAAGTTTGGCTTGTGCCGAGAAAAGTTGCTTATGATGAGAAAAGTTGCTTGTGCCGAGTAAAGTTTCTTGTGATGAGAAAAAAATTGTTCAGTGCCGAGCACCATTGAAATTGTCGAGTGAAAACAGTGATGAAGGCCGACTTATTGAAGTTTGATTATTGATGAGATTTGAGATCTCTGGCTGACTTAGTTGATTTTATTGGGATACGTAATGTTAATTAAAGATTGATCCACATCATTTAATATATGGGTAACCATAATTAATGCATTGTTTCAAGATTTAATTAGAGACTACTTTGGAGAAGAAAATGTAATGCAAAGATGGAATGATCCGTTGGATCTAACCTAACCTAAGATCTACGATTTTGTTTAAGCGGAAAAAATATTTATCTAACCTATACAAAGAGCTATATGATAACCTAAAGGGGTTATTCATTTGGTATGCTGTAGTGTGTTGCTGAATGTGTGTATGCAAGAAGTTTGCATAGTTGATTTATTGTTTAGCATGATCTAGCAGAGAAGGCAAAAGGCAGAGGTAAAGTGTTGCATGTTTGATTGCTTGATGGATTTCCAAGCAGATCAGAAGATTGAAATGACAATGCAGGATATCTAGTAAGTTAACATCAGAGCTGTAATTGGATTTGAATTGCAAAGTAAGTTGTATGTACTAGATCACAAACTGCTGATTACTTTCTTACCATTGTATCAGTTAAATCCTTTAATAAGGTTGACTTAATAGTCATTTGTATAAATCCTCTAACAAGGTGACATTTAGATTGGAAATTTCTAAGTCCTCTAACAAGTCCACTCTTGATAGGGTGATTAAATCCTTTAACTAGGTCACACCTAGCAGTGTGTTATTGTAACCTTTAATAGGGTTGGATCCTCATAGGGCATCACTTCAGAAGAGTGAAAACTTGGTAGCATGTTACTAGTGGTTTTTCCCATATTGGGTTTCCACATTAAATACTTGTGTGAATGCTTATGGTTTACTTTACTGTTATGTTACTACAAGCTAATTTCAATTGACAGTAAACTACATTATTAAAGTTGTTGATTTATGCTATTGTTGTCGAGTAGATCTAAAGTATAGAAAGTTTTAATTTACTACATCTAGACTTGAGGATAACTGATTCACCCCTCCCCTCTTAGTTATTCTAAATTCATTCTAACACCATAGTCTTTAGTATTCTTTAGATGTCTCAAAATTCTTTTAACAACAGTCATGTGTGATTCCTTAGGATTAGTAGAGAATCTTGCAACTATACTAATTTCATGTGCTATATCTGGTATAGTGTGTACAACATACATTTGTTTTCCAATAATAGATCTCTATAAGGTCTGATTTACCTTGGTTATCTTGTCTTTGTTTGTTAATTTTTATCCAGTTTCCATAGATGTTCCAACTCGTTTGGAGTCCTCCATCTTGAATATCTTCAAAACTTCATTGATGTATTTGGATTGTGTGATGTAGATGCCTTCATCCTATTGCACAATCTGTAGGCCAAGAAAAAATTTGATCTCTCCAAACATTGACATTTCAAATTATTTTCTAATTTCATCAACAAATGACTTGCATAGCGTATCATTACCTCCAAATATGATATCATCAAAAAATATCTCAGCAATTAAAATATTATCATCATTTTCTCCTTTCAAATATAGATTATTGTTGTCACTTGTTCTAACAAATCCAATACTAATGAGATAAGAGAATTCTTTCATACCATGCTCTCGATGCTTGTTTTAATCCATACAAGGATTTGTGTAGTCTAAAAACCATGTTCCTCTTGTTAGGATCAACAAACCCTTCAGGTTGTTCAGTGTATACCTCCTCTTCTAGTATTCTATTCAGAAATGCAGATTTAACATCCATTTGGTATACTTTGAATCTTTTAAAGGAAGCATAAGCAAATAGAATTATTACTCTTTCTAGTCTAGTAATGTGTGCAAAGGTTTCTCTATATTCAATACCTTCTTCTTGTGCATGCCCTTTCCATACCAATCTTTCTTTGTTCCTTGTGACTTTTCCATTCTCATTCAGTTTATTTTTTAAAATCCATTTGGTGCCAATGACATTTTTGTCTCTCAGTCTAGGTACTAATGTCAATGTTTTATTCTTCTCAATTTTTTCAATCTCTTCATTGATTGCACTAACCCATTCTTGATTCTCAAGTGCAGCATTAATAGATTTAGGCTCAAAATCACAAATCAAACATCTAGTGTTAAGTGATTACTTCTTGTTCTCATTCCATCTCTTTTGTCTCCAATGATTTTGTCCTATGGATGGTGTCTTCTAACATATTTAGCAAGTATAGGTTCAGATATTTGTTCTTTATTTTGATCTTCATTTTGATCATCATTGTGATCTTCATTATCGCCTAGTTCAATATTGTGAGCATTTTCCCGATTCTCAGTGTGTGCAGCCCATTGCTCAGTTACATTTTTCTGTTGCTCGGGAAAGATTTTAGGTTCTTCAATGTAGACAAATCTATTTTAATCTTCTGGTTCTTTTCTTATTTCCTCATCATTTTTCTCAGAAAATTCATCTATTGAACATTTGCACTTTCAATGATTTTGTTAGAAGATTTGTTTAGACATTTATAAGCTTTTCTTTTAGTATAACATCCTAGAAATATTCGTTCGTTAATTTTAGAGTCAAGTTTCCCATTTCTATCATCTTTCAATATATAACATTGACTTCCAAAATTTCTAAAGTAACTCACATTTGGTGCGTATCCATACCATAGCTCATAAGGTGTCTTATTGGTATCTTTCTTCAATTGTAGTCTTTTTAGAGTATAAACAACAATACTTATAGATTCTCTCCAGAATGTTTGTGTGATGCCTTTTTCAATCACCAGTGTTCTAGAAACTCAACATTTGATCTAATACTCCTTTTAGCAATCCCATTTTGCTGTGTTGTTCTCAGTGCAGAAACCTATCTTGTAATCCCATGCTCATTACAAAAGTTAGTGAATTCATCATAAATAAATTCTCCTCCTCTATCTGATCTTAAACATTTCAGTTCTTTTCCACTTTATTTTTCAACTTTTATTTATACCATTTGAACATCTTAAATGCTTCAGATTTCTCTTTTAAGAGCATAATAGTCATTATTTAGAATAGTCATCAACAAACAGAATAAATTATCTATCACTATAATAGCTCTCTGTTCTCATTGCTCCACATAAGTTAGTATGGACTAACCCTAGAATAGCATTAGATGTGTAGGTTTTTCTCTTGAAACTAGACTTTGTAATTTTTCCTATTTGACTGTTCGAAATAATGGGAAGTGTGTACTAAGAGGGGAGCGGTGAATCAGTACCTCTAAAATTTTTAGTTATTTATCCTTTATCCTTATGTTATCAAGTATTTGTTTTACCAATCATATCTATTGTTCCTTCTTCATGCATGTGATATCAATTTATAATCTTAATTGTATGTAGAAATTCATAGAAAAAATCATGAAAGTAATTGAAACATAACACAAGATATGGTAACATAGAAAACCCCTATTAGAAGGTAAAAACTATAGTGGGGATGGCACCCACAAAAAATTCACTATCTGAAGATTGGAAGGGGCTGGTTAAGGCTTACAATTTGTTCTATTCTGATGATCTACCCTATTAGGAGTATTATGTGGAGACTCATTAAGGTCTAATCTATTAAGAGATTAGCAACACTGTTTAGTGTGCACTTGGTTAAGATATTTACAATAGGATCCACCTTTCTTGAAAGGATTTCTTCTATTTTCTACACTTGTTAAAATGCAGAAAAAAATAATCATTGACCTGAGTATATGCAATCTAAAATTTTTGATTATAGATCCATTCAAGATTATGTGTACAAATTTATCACCTAATGTGATTGATTAATACCTTTGTTGCTAGATAACCTTGGTTCTTGGTTCTTGATAACCAAATTCATCTTTTGTTGCTCTGCCTCTTGAAACTCTTAGTCTAATCCATAGATGTGCTCATTGGCTATAATCATCCTCTCATCCATCTCAAATGAATGATTACAACATCTATTTATACAATAGATTGACCTAATTAAGTTTCACGTATTACAAAACTAACTATCTGATCAAAGGTTTACAACTTGACCTTGATCTCCTAGTTTGCATGTTTTAAATATGTTAGACCGATTAAAAAAATTACAATTGTGTTTCTTGTTCCTCAAGAAATTGATTTAAAAAAAAATCTAAACTCTAAATATAGAATATAACTATTTAATCTGACGTGGAAGTCAGATCCACTTTTCTCGAGATAAAACTGACTTTTGGTGTCTGATACTCAATTTGGTCTAAAATCAGTTTGACTATCTTTTGGTGTTCCTTTGTTGAACTATCTATCGGGTTCCCTTTCTATTGGGCTCCTCTAATTCTACTCTTTTGTTTAGTAGTGTAACCTTCTTTTCAGGTTCCTCTATATCATCTTTGGGTTGTACTTTCAGTTTACACTGCAAAACTTTTGTCATTGGGTTTCCCTTTATTTAGCACTTTTGGTCTGGACTAAAACCTGACTTTTGGTGTAGTGTAACCGATGGTTCAAACAACTATTTTCTCTTTTCATACTAATGGAAAAACTTATGTCATCAACCCCTCTTTGACATTAGTATGAAAAACTGATATGTACAAAATACTAACAAAGTTTATATTATGTACACCATGTATATTACTTAGTCATTTCATGACTCCCCTATGCATATGCCGGTATAGTATATTTTATTTGTATGTACACTTTGTCTTTATAATATCTCTTCCTTTCCCCCTTTTTACTATATCCTATGTACATATCATTTTCCTTTTCCCCCTTTTTTGATAGTAAGGGAAAAGGTGTATACCTATAGCTTCAAAAATATGAGAGTGAGAGGTCTTCATTTCCTCCACCATCTTCTCCCATTTCTCCTTTAAATTCTCAAGATCCATATGCTCTAATGTGATCAAGGCATGCATGTCGTAGATGTTGTCTACTACAAACATCTCAGGGGTGGAAATGAGTTGTCTTGCCTAATGTATGTGTTGTTGCAAAAGTGTGAGGTTTGGTGAAAGTTGAGACTGTATCTCAGTAACCTCTTCTCTAAATTGTGATTTTGCTTCCCAAATTTCTTGTCTTAACCATTTGATTTCAATTATCCTCTCATAATACAATTTGATTGCATTTCCATCCATGGTTATACTTTACGTACTTTCATTTAGATGGGAATTGATCTTTTCAATATTATCATTGTTATCCTTTGTGAATTTATTCAAAGTGCATAGATTTTAAACAAAGGAAACAACTTCAGTAATGATTGGATCTAATTCATTTGTTAATTCTGAAAGCTTTACCTTATTTTCTACCACTTCTTGCCTGATCATTTCTGTCAATTTATATTGGAACTTCTATTCTGCTAGTTCCTTAATCGCCTTTTCGGCATCCACATTCTATGTTGTGATCGCGTCAGTGAGAAGGACAAGTTGATCTAGAATGGGGGGATTGTGATCAACATCAATGTCAAGAAATATTAGGTTTAAGATATCGCTTGTGGTCTCCAGTATCAAGGAGTCTCAGTGCTTCTTTTTAAGCTTTTCTTTCAAAGATTTCCTTTGACATATTTCTCCATATTCTTCTAGTGATTCAAAATCTAAAGTAGTTGGATCACACTTTGGTATTTCTATGATCTTATCAAGTGTGACCTCCAACTTATTTTTCTTTTTCTTCTTTTTCTTCTTTTTCTTCTTTTGTGATGCACCTATATGTAAAACCATAGCCAGCTTCTCTACTTGGTCTCATTTTTTACTCGATGGTTTTTGTGGTGTTGTACCTTTTAATGATGCTCAGTGTTTGCCTGTAGTTTTTCTAAAGATGTCTCCTTATCTACCTCTGGTGTATCTATAGCTTCACCTTTGGTGTCCTTAGGTTTGGTATCAACTATCTTATTTTTCTCATCTTTCTCTTGTTGCACTTCATCTGTATCTTTTATTTGTGCATCTTTTTGTTCTTCACTGATGACTACCTATTCATCAGTTGTATCTTTCTTTTCTCCTTCTCTTGCATCCTTGGGTATGATTGTATTAGGCTTGGGATTCTTTTCCTTCTGTGAGATTATATTGATTACTTGAATCAATAATGCCATCTGGCCCGATATGTGTACTTGTGCAAAATCTATTTTAGTGTCTTGTTCGTTGGTTTGGTCCTTGACAATAGTGACATCTTCATATTTTTGTATCTCATCTATAGGATCTCCTTTAGTAATATCAATAATTGTATTGTTCATCTATGTTCCATCTGCAATGTCCATATCTTGGTTGCCTTTTGTGTTCAATGATTCTTCATTGACATCTTCATAAGTGATAATAATATGGTCGGGGATCTATTTATCTTGATCATCTTTGTTCTATTGATTTTTGGTAAGAGATTCTTGTGGCTTGGGACTTGTATTATTTTTAGGAATATCAAGTATCTTTCTCCATTCAGCCTCACTCTTCCTGTCTAGTTCAATTAGATGTCCTTGAAGTACTTGGTAGGCTCTCAACTTTGGGGAGAACCTTTTGGAGTGATTCTTCATCATCTCTTCAATTTCCTCCATTTTAGATTTAGGAGGCATGATAGATACTAGGGATCTTTCCCTAATATCTTTCTCAGAGTGTAAATAAAATATCTATCTTTCCAATAATCTATCCTAGAGTTCTTTTGGCATATTATCTGCCAATTTTATTGGAAGGTATTTGAATATACACATCATTTTGATAATTGCCTCTTAAATTTTCTTTTGATCCTCAAGAACCAATGTTAGCCATTTCTTAATCTTATGATCATTGACTATTCCTGATTTGATAATTGAAGCACATACTTCATTAATAGTTTTAGGAGTCTTATTCTTTTCCTTTTGGACAGATTCATCCTCCTACGTATCTTTGATATCTTCCTTGGTTAGGATTAATTTACTTCTCCTCTTCGATGCTTTTGTCTATTTGGTTTGAGGTTTTATTTTGTAGGTCCTTACTTGACCTTTCTTTATTTGTGAAGGACTTGCATCCTTTGCTGTCTGACTCCTGGTCCTAGTTGTAGTAGTAGTCCTTGGATTCTTTGTTGGTGGTGGACGTGGTGAATCTGACTCTATGGACTCTGAGTCACTCTCCTTCTTAGATTCACCGATGAGTGACTTTCCCTTGGTTTCTTCTTTCTATTCAGTTTCCTCTTCATTCACCGATAGATTTTTCTTCAAGTTCTTAACCATCTTATCTCTCTTCTTATCAATCTTCCTCACAACTAAGCTAGTTTTAATCCTTTCTTTGGCTTCTTCATAAGTTTCAAACTTGGGTTGTGATTTGTCTAATGGTTCATTCATCAATGCCTCAATAGCATTTGATTCTTGATCTATGTTCACCTCATAGTCAAGTGGAGCTAGCCATTGTACGCCTCTTTTCATGATTCGTGGTTCCCAAGCTTTCCAAAGGCAAGGGTTAGTAACAAAGGTTTTACAAATGATATAAATCAACCACACAAAAACTACTAAAACAAATAACTTGAAACATAACCAATAAAATGTACAAGCACAAGAAAGGAAAACAAATGAATGCAAACCCCGAAGCACTTGAAGCTTCTATTGTCTCTCTCTACTTCTTCAGAAACACTGTTCTTGATTCTCAGTATTGGTGTGGGCAGCGTCTATGACTTTAGAAGCGTCAAGAATTTTTTAATTGAAACGAGTGTGTGATCACAAGATGACTTGAATGCTAGAACCAAATTGACATAGTAATGGCACACAAGAGCTTGAAATCCTAGATCCTTCAAATGGTTATGAAGGATTTATTATACAGGAATTGGGGATGAAATGAATGGTTGAGATCAATCCTAGAGATAGGGAGATGGATGGTTGAGATCAAAGGGAACTGGAGAAGCCATCAGTTTACTCCACCTCTTCAATTTGTAAAGAGGAGACAAAGTTTGGTTGACTGAAGAGCTAATTGTGATTTACCTTTTTGAACTGAAGAGGTGGGTGAGGTTACCCATGTGGGATAGAGAGGTGGGTGAAGTTACCCATGTGGACTGGAGAGATGGGTGGAGTAACCCATGTGATCTGATTGGAGTTATCTCTTTGAAGATAAATGAATATTTAATTCATTTATTTAATTAAAGTTTTCAACATGTGAGATAATTGAATTCTTTTGAATTAGATTTGCTTTATTGAATGAAATTAAATTAATTTAATTGAAATTAATTTAATTAGTAAGTTTAAATATTTGAATTTAAACTATAGGAAATTGAATTTAATTGATTAATTAATGGTAATTAATCAATTAAGGTTAATTAATTAAATAAAATTAATTATTTAATTAATTTTGGGAATTTGATTAGATGATTTGGGGAATGAATTTAGAGGAAAATAGATGATTAATTAATGATTAAAAAACCATTAATTAATAGATGAAAATTAGTGTTTTTAATGTAAAGTCGCAAGTATATCCATTTTCGGGTGTCTACATTTGCCCCTCTTTGATGGAATGTGACTTGTCGCAGTGTGTCAAACAATTTTTAGATTTGATCCTCCCCCAGTGATAGCATGTGGACTATATGCCCCCTCAACAAATTAAGCATAGAAAATGCATCAAATGAGTATTAATTTGTTGAAAAAGTGAATCACTATATGATGATGATGATGAATGCATTCCTATGTTAGTTATGGTGTTATTGATTAAGGATGCATTGATTATATGATCTACTATGCACATATTTTGGATTTTTCTTATGCAATAAATGAATGCAATCTACCATGCACAAAAATTTTGAGTAATGCATGTGTTAGTCAGAAGGAAGTTAGTTTGGAATGTGATCTTTGGGATTGATTGATAGATAAGGAATGATAGAAAGGAAATTTTTTCTTTTTTGATAGATATGATTTAATAGAAAGGATGAGTGTCCCAAGTCATTGCCCCTTGTTTCCAATATTTGTCATCATTGCATCTTTTTTTTTTTTCAAATTCTGAAGAGCATCGAATGATCCAAATCACATACCACCTGGATACCGCCACAACCTCTTGATAGCGGAAGGAGTAGAGAGATTGAATAGAAAGAGAACCTAGTGCACCCAAATATTGACCATCTGGGTTCAACTATGTTCCCTGTTTGAAGAGAAAGAGAGCCAAAAGCACCCAGATATTAACCATCTGGATACCACTCATCCTCTGAATTAATCTAAAACAAAGAAACCAAGATAGAACTCCTATGCACCCAGAGTCCATCTGGATAACACCGTGAGCTCTTGATTTCTGAAAGGGAAAGTCAAGAAAACAATATAGAACTCCTATGCCCCTAGAGTCCATTTGGATAGCATCGTGAGCTCTTGTTTGCAACATAAAAAGGGAAACACCAAAGAAATCAAGATAGAACTCCAAAACACTCAGAGTCCATCTGAATAGCGCTGTGAGATCTTGATTCTATAAAACAAAATAAGCAAAATAAAAGAGAAGGAATTTCCAATTCTTTCCTAGGGTTGAGCTCAGGTCATGGAACTACATGGCTGCTAGATAAAATGTATGCCTCTTTTTCATGATTCATGGTTCCCAAGCTTTCCAAAGGCAAGGTTTAGTAGAAAAGTTTTTACAAATGATATAAATCAAGCACACAAGAACTACTAAAATGAATCACTTGAAACGTAACCAATAAAATGTATAAGCACAAGAAAGGAAAACAAATGAATGCAAACCCTGAAGGGCTTGAAGCTTTTATTGTCTCTCTCTACTTTTTCTGAAATATTGTTCTTGATGCTCAGTAGTGGTGTGGGCAGTGTTTAGGACTTGAGAAGTGTCAAGAATTTGCTAATTGAAACAAGTGTGTGATCTGTAATACCCTCTCCTACGGTGATACTTGGACTTTTGACTTGGACATTTTATTGTTATGGTTAGAACTATACATTTACATTTATATTTTGTGGATGATGATATGATTGATATGCTCATTTATGGTTATCATTTATATGTTTATGAGAAAACCATCTATTTTTATATGTTTTATGGATCTAA
>MU225919.1:369385-383104 GCA_018584345.1 Thuja plicata
TGTTATTGATGATGGATGTATTGATTATATGATCTACTATGCACATGTTTTGGATTTTTCTTATGCAATAAATGAATGCAATCTACCATGCACAAAATTTTTGAGTAATGCATGTGTTAGTTAGAAGTAAGTTAGTTTGGAATGTGATCTTTGGGATTGATTGATAGATAAGGAATGATAGAAAGGAAATTTTTTCTTTTTTGATAGATATGATTTGATAGAAAGGATGAGTGTCCCAAGTTGCTGCCCCTGTTTCCAATATTTGTCATCATTGCATCTTTCTTTTTTTTTTCTAAAATTCTGAAGAGCGTCGAATGATCCAGATCACATACCACCTAGATACCACCATTACCTCTTGATAACAGAAGGAGTAGAGATATTGAATAGAAAGAGAACCTAGTGCACGCAAATATTGACCTTCTGGGTTCAACTATGTTCCTTGTTTGAAAAGAAAGAGAGCCAAAAGCACCCAGATATTGGCCATCTGGATACCGCTTGTCCTCTGAATTAATTTAAAACAAAGAAACCAAGATAGAACTCCTATGCACCTAGATTCCATCTGGATAACACTATGAGCTCTTGATTTCTGAAAGGGAAAGCCAAGCAAACAAGATAGAAATCCTACTCCCCTAGAGTCCATCTGGATAGCATCATGAACTCTTGTTTTCAAAATAAAAAGGGAAAGACCATAGAAATAAAGTTAGAACTCCAAAATACTTAGAGTCCATCTGAATAGCACTATGAGCTCTTGATTCTATAAAACCAAACAAGAAAAATAAAAGAGAAGAAATGTCCAATTCTTTCATAGGGTTAAGCTCAGATTGTGGAACTACGCGGCTGCCAGATAAGTGACAGCACCTACCACATTTATCCTAAATCATCATGGCCCTGAAATCAAAGTGAACATTAAATAGACATTGATCAAAGAAAATAAGTCATGAGCTATCATAGCTACTCTCCTCACATGGTGGATCCTGTAGTAGTGTAAGATCATAACCGCAAAATATAGACTGACATCTGACCGACTTGACTGACCTAGTCAACATTTTTGGATGGTTCCTTGATGTAGTTGGATTCTCTTGATTGGCTTGACTCTTTGGATAGGCTTGATTGGCTTGATTGTTTTAATGTGTCTGGTTTTAGTAATAGATTACTCATATAAGACTGATCTATCTAGTTTGAGTGTATCCATCCCTATGTAAGATGATTGATTGTGATCATGTTGGCAGCTGATCAAGCTATGTCAGATGGGCCCCATGCTGGTTTGCAAAGCTCATGATTGTGAAAATTGATAGATTGGTTTGGTCGCCAGTTGCTTGTTGATTGATTTGATAGATTGATAAAGCTATGTCAGATGAGCCCAATGTTGATTCGCAAAGCTCATGATTGTGACATTGATTGACTGGGTGTGATTTCCCTTGCTCTCTTGATAACCGAGTTGGTTTTATTGCTTTGGATTTTGCAATTTTTTTTAATGTTTTTTATGAAGATTGATTTTCTCAAGACATTTTGATCTTTTTAGGATTTTTTGATGAGTTTCTAATTTTTAGATTTTTTTCCAGATATTTAGAATTTCCACCTAATCTAGTGGACCAGTACTGACCATGGATAAGTGTTTGGTGCCCAGAGGGGAATGTGCTTTTGGATAAAACTTTGGATAGTCAGTCTTTCATTTGAAGTGTGCTCAAGCTTTTGATCTTGGAGTTCATTGATGGTGAAGATGGTTTTGAACACTTGGCGCCTGATTGCTAGGTTTTCACCAAGGTACCTACTTAATAGCGCGTGTTTGCCAAATTTTCACTAAGAGAGCGATTTTGTTTCTCTTTACTTTTTTACTTTTTTTTATTTTTTTGTTGTCGCCAAGAGACCTGATTGCTAGGTTTTCACCAAGGTAACTTTTGTATTTTCTGATTTTTTTGGTATTTTCTAGATATGTAGATAGGTGCCTTAACCATAGAGTTCTTAAGGGCAAAACCTCTTGAGGTGCATGCTGTTGATGTATCCTGGGAGTTGGTCTCCTTCTGGTGTTGCTAGTATGAATGACCCACTCTGAGTAGAGTTGATAATGACAAATGGGCCTAGCCAGTTAGGCTCAAAATTTTTGGGTTTGACTCTTTCTTCTTGGTTCTTTTGATTTTCCATGTGGACAAGGTATCCTACCTCAAATGTTCATGGCTTCACCTTCTTGTGATAGTTTCTTCTAAGGCAATTTTGATAGCCTTGTAGGTGGTCCAATGCATGCTATCTTCTTTCATCTAGTAACTCTAGTCCACTTAGCCTTGCTACTCTGTAGTCCTCATCTGTAATCAGGTTCTTCAAAGATATCCTTAGGGATGGGATTTCCACTTTGAGGGGTAATACCGCCTCTAATCCATAGACTAGGGAGAAAGGAGTGGCTCTTGTAGATGTTCTCACACTATTTTTATATGCCCATAATGTGGGACTAAGCTATAAATGTCAGTCTCGCCCTGATTCATTCACTATTTTCTTTAAGATTTTCAAGATTGTTTTATTTGTATCTTCGGATTGGCCATCCCCTTGAGGATAATAAAAGGACTAGAACCCTTGTTTGATATAGAACTGTTCGCATAGCTCTTCAACATCCTTATTCTGGAAAGGTGTACCATGATCTGTCAGGATAGTTTGAGGGATCCCGTATCCAGAGATAATGTGGTTAAGTATGAACATTGCTATTTCCTTTTTAGTGATGTAAGTGAAGGGAATTGCCTCCACCCACTTTGTGAAGTACTCAGTTGCTTCTAAGATGTATTTGTGTCCATTTGCTGATGAAGGTGTAATTTTACCCACTAGGTCAAATCCCAACATGGAAAAAGGCAATGGTGATGTGATAGGATTGAGTTCCTAGGATGGTGCATGGATGAGGTCTCCATGAATCTGACACTGTCGGCACCTTTGAACATGTTTGTGTGCATCTGTCTCTATTGTGGGCCAATAGTATCCCATGCAGATGATCTTCTTAGCTAAGCAGTTGCCACCTTTGTGGGTTCCACAAATTCCTTCATGTACCTCGTACAAAGCTTTCTAGGATTCCATGGAAGTGAGACATCGTAGTAGCATTCTGTCTAGAATTCTTCTATATAAAGTAGTTGAGAGGATGGTATACCTAGAGGCTTGGTGGCTGAGAGACTTTCTCTAGTTCCTAGACAAGTTGGGAGGTAAGACATTATTTTGGAGATAGTTATAGACATCTTGGTACCATGGTGATTTAGGACCAATAAGGACGCATGTTGATTCTATGATAGATGCTTAGCGTGATGGCACCAAGATTTTCTCTACTAGAAACTAGAATATTGTTTCATTGCTTGGCATATCAATCAGTGATGCTACGATAGCCATCACATCTGCAACTTTGTTTTGTGCTTGTGGGACTTGCTCGAAGAAGATGTAATGGAACTTGGTGCGTAGTGTTTTCATCTGTGCTCTGTATGGTATGAGCTTCTCATCTTTGGTTGTATAATCAATGTTAACTTGACTAATGATCAAATGCAAGTCTCCAAAGACCTTTAGGTTCTTGATTCTCCATTGAATTGCTATCTTTAGACCAATGACTAGTGCTTCATATTCTGTTATGTTGTTAGTGCATGGGAAGTTGAGTCTTAAAGACTTTGGAATTGTATCATGATTTGGAGTGATAAGCACTATCCCTACCCCTGCACCATGGTTCATGCATGACCCATCAAAGTATAATTGTCATACCTCAATCAGTGGTTGTAGTGTCATGACAGATTCATCAGTAAAGTCAGAAATAATAGGCTAATGGTCCTAAATGGGTGCCTATGCTAGTTGATTCGTGATCACTTTTCCTTTGATGGCCTTTCTATCTACGTACTCAATGTCAAACTCACTCAAGATCATTACCCACTTTGCCAGTCATCCAGTGAGCATTGCTTTTCCTAGGAGGTACTTTAAAGGATCAATGTGTGTGATCAAATTTGTTTGGTGACTCAATATATAATGTCTCAACTTCTGGGATGTGAGGACAACTACAAGGCATGAATTTTTGATTGGTGTATAGTTGAGCTCATATCCAACCAATGTTCTACGTAGATAGCAGATGACCCTCTCTTTACCTGCATCATCATGTTATGCTAAGAGTACACCTAATTTTGACTCTGTCACTGAGATATATAGAAGCAATGGTCTATCTTGGACTGGTGGCACCAATATAGGAGACTTGAGAAGGTAGTCCTTGAATATTTGGAATGCTTTTTTGCATTGCTCTATCCATATGAATTTGATGTCTTTGTGCAATAGATGTTGGAATGGATGGCACTTTTCTGCTAACTACTAACTGGGCTATGAAGTTCCTGATTGATTGGAGTCTTCCTTGTAACCCTCTTAGTTGCCTTAGGTTCGATCGTGGAGGCATGTCCAATATTGTTTTGACTTTTGTTGGGTCTACTTAAATTCCTCTATGTGACACTATCAACCCCAGTAGCTTTCCTGTTGTGACACTGAATGCACATTTCTTTGGGTTTAAAGGGACTTTGTATTGCTGCATTATATCAGAGATTGGTCCCAATACTTGTAGATGATCCTTGCGAAGCATTGACTTGGCTAGTATGTCATCTACATAGTCTTCCATTATTTTGTGGATGAGATCATGGAATATATTTGTCATAGCCCTTTGATATGTTGCACCCGCATTTTTGAGACCAAATGGCATGACGTTCCAATAGCAAGTGCCCCAAGGACATGTGAAAGTTTTTTTATGTTGATCCTTTGGTGCGATCCTTATCTGATTATACCCTAAAAAAGCCATCCATGAGTGATAGCATTTTATGTCTATCATTTGATGATAGCATTTAATGTTTGGTAAGGGAAAGTCATCTTTGGGACAGGCTATGTTGAGATCTCTAAAGTCTGCACAAATCTATATCTGACCATTGTGCTTTGTAACTGGCACCAAGTTAGATATCCGGTCTATGTATGCTATAGGTCATATGAACTTAGCATCCAAGAGCTTCTTAAATTCTGCTTTGACTATCAATGCAACATGGGGATGCATCTTTCTCAGATTCTGTTTGATAGGTTTGGCATTGGGTAGCAATGGGAGATGGTGTAGTACTAGCTCTAGATCTAACCCTAGAATATTTGAGTAGGACCATGCAAAATTGATCATCCTTGCTTTGGAGAAGCTAATAAACTATTCTCTCTCCTCAGGGGTGAGTGATTTTACTGAGTATATGTTCTTTGGGCTCTTTTCATCTCCCAAATTGACTTCCTCTATTTCTTCTACTAGTAATGCCAATTTCTCCTCTGTCAAGGGGATGAGCTCCTTCTTTCCATCTTCTAGTGCCTTAGTGAGGTTTTTTCTAGAAGATACGTCTTGTTTTAGCTTTTTATCATTCTTTTGTTCTTTTTTATTTTGTGGACTGGAAAGAGGAGTTTCCTCCCCAAAATATGTCGCTATGTCAAGGTCAATGGAGAAGCCTTCCTTGTGCTGTCCTAATGGATTGCCTTCCCTAGGTCCCATGAAATCAACAATAGCCTCATCATTCTCAAAGATATCTAAATCAAGGGGTCTATTAGCACTTTTTCTTGCAACACTTACCTAATGATGATAGTATACCTTGTATACTTGAATGCAACCTCTTTTAGGAAAAAGAAAAGGCTAATTTCTAAGGATTGGATAATATCCTTCTTCTTTTTTGAGCTCCACAGACTCAGGCAAGTTTTACATTTTAAAGATTACTGATACTTCAGCCTATGTATATTTGGTGGATTGTTTCATTCACTGATTATGTACCTAAAACCTCACTATAACAACTTATAGAATACCTTAGAGATTTCAATGATTAGTTTGAAATAGAGTATTATAAGCCAGGCTATAGTTTTGATAACATGAACCAATGAGACAAGGATTTGCATCCTTCTTCCTTTTGTCTTTAGGAGGGATAACCTAATGATTCACTCTTTAAAGAATCAACAAAATGGATAATATCCTACTGATATAGGTCCTTGATGAGTTCAACTCATTTGTTTCAGTAACAAATGTGTTTTAATTAAAGTAATTTTAAATAGTTTTGAAAACTTGGATGATGATAGATTATCAAACCAAGACCTAGATCAGTGCCTATCCTTTGGGTTACAGAGTCAAAAGCTTAAAGTCTCACAAAAACAAAATACTATAAGCTGCCTTACAACCTACACATAATTAGCATAAGTTGCCTTAAAAATTATCTGATTACCTCTAAAATAATGTATCAAATCTTTAAATACTGATATGCTTCCCAAAACCACTCACAAAACTTAGTTCTTTGCATGAAAGAAACTTGTAAGTAATTAAATAGTTACCTTGTAACCAAAATGCTTCAGACTACCTTACAACCTTAAGCATAAAAAAACATACATAGGAAATAAAGAGACAACAATAGAGAAGAGTAAAATTGCACCGTATTTTATTGAAGTAATCCTTCTTTCATAAATGAAAAAGCTTTGAAGCTTGAAAACACAGACACAAATTTAGAAAGACTGATTTTACAATATATTTCATCCTCCTTTTTAGAATACAAAACTCTTCTATATATATAGGTCATCAACCATCTTGGAATCCTTTTCAAAAGGATGCTACAAGCTTTAGATGGTCTCAGAAAACCTAACCCTAAAACTACAGAAGAGACAAAAGAAGAAGAGAGAGAAGAAGCGGTGGAACGACCAAGTCAAAAGATGAAAATAGATATTCTTTGTTCTTCTCCCGATCTAGCGACTTCATTTTGATAGTAAACATGGTAGCTGATAGTATTCATGTTGAGTCTGGATGACCATGCTTACATATTCACCTACACTTTCCTTTTGTAATAACTGACTTCTTCATCTTCAATAGTGAGGTGCCAAGTAGTCACCCTTACTCATCGTCCAAGATTTCTTCTTCAACTATTGGCTTCTTTCTCTTAGGCATGGTCATCAATTCCCATGATTTCACTTCAGCATCTGATGGCCATTTGAAGTCTTGAGTACTCTGTATTTGTACCTTTTTCCTATCCCATCTAGCATCAGTGATGTTCTTTACATCTACTAGAAACTTGTTGATGTCAGTTTCTGCCTTGAAAGCTTCATCCAATATCTTATTGAATCCTTCTATGTCCACATCTGTCCCTGAAATAAATGCCTCATCACTAGGCATTTTGCTATCAAATTCATTCCTCCAGGCATCTAAGGCCTTTACTTGATCATCATCTCCCCTTAAGGAAGGAACAAATCTATTAAAGTCATCAGAAAAGAGGATTAATTTAACCTCTATTTGATTCAATTTTCCTTTAAAGAATGAGAGAGAAATATTGACCCTTTTGATCTCATCTTCAACTTTTGTCACTATCTCTAGAAAATCTGATCTTAAACAATTGTACCCTAGTAGACCATTTAGTAAAATAGGGGTTCAAGATAGCTAGATGCCCCATTACTTTTGTATGCAAAGCTGGCAACTTATTATAGACATTAAGTACAACATCAGTCTTATCCTTCAGGATTTCAATTCTATGTTGTAAAACACCTCTTAATGCTTTCAAAGAAATTTCATTTCATTTCTCTCCCTCAACCTTTTCCTCAACCACCTCTTCTGACTTTGCCTTGTCTTCAATTTATAGAGGCTATGGTTGTACAGGCACATACATCACCTCAGGCTTCTCTTCAAATTATTTCATCATTCTTTTTATCACCAGATCTTGCTGGTGCACTTGTATACGGCACAAATCTCGATCTTTAGCCAATGCACTTGTCTCTTCTAACAGTGTGCTACACTTATCAGACAACTATTTAGTTTTGTCCTCATTTAAGTGAGCCCAGTGTGTCATGATTTGGGATATTTCCAAATCCCCTATATTCTGCATTATCCATACCATCTGACTACCAACCATATTCTCTTGGATGTTCACCACTTGGGGCTTTTGATCCTTTGGGCATAGGCTTCACATTGCAAAAGCTTGAGACTTTGGGCTATACCCAAATCCCTTGATTACATCTCCCATCTGAACTTCACTGGCCATTTTGAGATCTGGCTATTTTCTTATCTTGTCAATTATGAAGGCAGATGCCAAATCCCATCCCTCAGCCAATAATATGCCACTGCCTAGCACCAATTTATTGGCCTCCTCGGGTGAAATGTCCTCACTTTCAGGATCATAAGACTGCAGAGCCACTAAAGCCTCATTTGTTATTGTCTCCTTACCATCAACTGTCAGTTGAGATCTTATCTGCTCCTTCTTGTACCATCTTAGGAAGTCTTTAAACTCCTCAGTTTTGACAAAGTTGTCATCATTCAAAAATTCTTGTTGATGGATCAATCTTTCATCAACACAGGCTTTAAGAGGAAATTCAACCTCCTCCTCCAAATCAGGTTGTTGCTTCTTTCCTTCTCTAATTGATTTCCTTAGGTTATGATCATATAACCTATTCCCAGGTACTAGGGCTTTAGCCTTATCTCTTTTCTTATCTTTCCCCATGACTGAAGATTGACCTATTTCTAATTTCTGACTCTTAGCAGTAGGCTCTTCTACATCATCAGGTTGTGTCACCACTGTCAAATCAACAATGTGGCCCTCTTTTCCCTGTAGCTATGGTACTTCAGCAATATTTTTCTATGGTGGAACATATCTAGTAGGACGTTCATAATCACTGTCACTACTACTATCATATTTGGATCCTGAGTGATCTGGCCCTTGGGCACCTTTCTTGTCAAGAACAGTCTCAAGCTATTCTGTAAGCACATAATAATTGTCTATCATGGCCTTAATCTTGTCAAAATATGTGAGATCAGGGTAAAAACCCCCAAAATCCATCCCATTTCTCTTGATTTGTCTTTCAAGATTTAACAGCTCCTGAATCCTCATTCTTCTTGTCTGAATGTCATCTTCATCCAAAATATGCCTTGTTGCATCTTCCTCTATGCATTCACAGTGGACATTGGTATTAGGGATTAGAGGAGTATACAATTTTCTCACCCCTGCCATGAAACCTTATGGGTCAATATATCTATAAGGAGGTACCCCCATTCTGCATCCTTCCAACCACTAGCCCACTGCATCAATAGCACCTTTTCCAATTGTAAAATTAAAAATTCTAAATTGCCTAGGGGTCAAAGTCCCCTTCTTGTGTGGTGCAAAATTCTCATTGTTAGTTAACAATAGCTTCCATATAAATTCCATTGCAGCCACTCTTACTGGTACATAGTAAGGTAAGAGATGAGGTGGGTGAATACACCCATATACCCTGATGATAGTATAATTTTCTTCCAAGAAGAAATCACCCAAATTATGTTTTCCCTCCCACTTATCAGTGTAGTCACATGGCCTTAGGAGTTGCATAATCTTTAGTGGGACCCTTGTTCTACTGATGCCCATACTTTGTACTATTGGATATACAATCCAATTATGGAAAGCACAATAATCACATTCCTTAGACGTATAATTCCAAACCCTCACCCAAAATTGGATAAGATTAGGTCCTTCCTGGTAAAACCTCTGAGGGGCCAAATTGTCCACATCCATGATTACAAAATTAAAGTGCAATAGGAGATGTATGAGGATGGATTAGTGTAAGAACCTGGGCTCCTTCTCCTTTGGATCTTTCATCTTCTTCTGAGTGGCAATGAAACCCTCATGCATCTCATCAATGATATGATGTATGTAATCATAACTAGTGTTAGAGTGCACATCTTGTAGATCCAACACCATCATCAAAATGCCAGCATTGATCTTCTCTGCTTCTCCATTTATCCCTATCACTCTAGATAGGGCATAGGTGACATACTTAATGTAGAAGTGTAAATCCTTATAGTAATATGGGCTTGTCCCAAACATAGGATCTAAATACTTCCTCACCTCCTTCAACATATGCTTCTGCAACTGTACTCTAGCAATACCAGGCTTTAAATTATATCTCTATGCCTATTTTGTCATGTCAATTCTAGTAGACATAGTGCTATATAAGCCAAAGGCTTGCATGAATGAATTTTTGTTAAGTATCAACAGAGCAGTGCCATCATTCCTTTTAATTATTTTGGACAAAACATCATAATGACTGGCAAGATCTAGGAACAAGTCTACATCTACGTAGATATCAGGAAAAATTAATATAGCTAAACCACAAGTCCAAGGGTTTGACACTATGATAGCTTTATCATAATTCTTGTAAAAGTTATTGAAAAGTGAAAAACCTGTTGTTCCCAGAGTGTCAGCATCTCGTATATCACGATAATCATCTATGAGCACATTGGCATTTGCTCTTTTGTTCTGAGTTGATCCTGGAAGCAGTCTAAGGAATTCATTAGAATAATTTGTTTTTCCCTTTGCCTCCTCTTCTACCTTTTCACTTCCACCACTGGTTGAAGCTACACTGACCGCTCTTCTCATGTTTACCATGCTTGAATCTCTTCTTCCTTATTGATACTGAAACAAATCTATCTCTGAGATTCACTTACTCTCCTGTGCATAATTCTCGGGAAATAATGAGTTTTAAGCAACAAAAAACCCTGCAACTCTCTGATTTTTCTCTCTTTTAGAATACTTAGCTCTTCTCCGTTTTGAAATTCTGAAAGCAAGATGAATGAAAATGAAACACCATCAGCTCCTTATAGTAACCGTTTGAAGTACACAACTCATAATTTGGAAAACATCAATTCTGTCTTTAATTCAACATATTGCAAACTTGATTGAAAACCTAGCCGTAGTTCCATGAGCGTGACAGGAAATAAAATTCATAAAACTTAATCCTCAAAAAAACCTTACAGAATTCAAAAGAGCTGACATGTCTTCATGCGATTGGCTAACTGTCATACATCTCAGCTACCCTTTTTTGCATAGTAATCAAAATCTAAGCCTGTGATTGGTCGATGAGTGATTTACACTGTCATATCAGATACTGCCACCTTTTCTTAATATTTGGTATCAGGCGACCATGTGACTACATACAATTTCTCTGTCGCTGACCCCAATATTTAACCCATGATTTTTCTAGAGACACAGTGACTATGCAACTTTCCTTACCTTTGTTAACCAAATTTATCATTTGGCGATTAGGCGAAGATGAAGAAATCAAAGTTGCCAATGGTTAGCACTAACTCACATCCTTTTCGGAGACCACGCGACTAACTTCCACTTTTAGCTTTCATGGTTATCTCTTAGTCGCTAAATGTTTTCTTCCCTTTGTAAGACCCCGTGACTGCCCTTAGTCGCCTGATCGGAAGATACAAATATTAAGTGTCAAAACCTTTTGAGACCATGTGATAGGTACTATGCCCTTTACTTCATCTGATGACTTCGTGATATAGCCTTAGCCACTGAGTCGCAAGGACTTTTCCTTTTGGACTATCTTATTCTCAGACTTTGCGACCACCATAAGATTTTTTAATCACTTCATCTGATAGCTCCCGCATAATCACCAAGTAATCCATTATACCATTAAAATATTCAAAGACTTTGCGACAAATAGAAGCCCTTAATTTAGTCTCGTAGTCACCAAATAAATTCTTACCTTTTGGCGACCATGTGATAAGTCTTTGAAATCCACTTACCTCTTGACACATGTCTTATCGCATAATGGAAAGCTGAGTCATCTCCTGAATCTGGCAACAACCCAACTATGCTTTATCCCAAACCACATATGGTTAGTCGCAAGGTCTCAGCAACTTTCACTTTACTGGCATCCTTTCTAGAGACCATGTGACTAAAGCTTGCACAACATACTTAACCTCAAACCCATCTAGCTGTTATGCAACATAAAGAGATCGTGGTTTCTTGTGATAAACCCTTAGTTGTTGATAATTTCCTGTGACATCGCGACCTGTTTGTGGGTCCCTTCACATATTGCTAACCTGTTCACTGATCTCGCAACTACGCGATATAAACTAAATTATGAAGTCTGGGAATTCCAAAGGAATATTCTAAATTTGAGTGAGTCTACATGACACAAGCTAATCACCAAGTCTTGGAGAAAAAGGGAATATGTCATTCAAGTTATGCGACTAGGCAATCAGAATGTAACACATGACTTAAGTGAAACAAAAAGTAATAGAAAAACATAAGTGCAAAAGACCTTAGGGTTTCTTTTCAATTTAGAACACCAAACAAGACTTAGGGTTTCAAGGTTTTTGCACATTCTCATAGATTTAGACTTGAAAACCTAAAAACTTCGACATGAAAAAGGTATAAGGACTGAGAGACTTCTATTTTAAATACGAAAATAGAGAGAGAAGACCACAAAACTTAGGGAAACTAGCCAAAACTAGGAATAAAACCAAAAGTGGATCTAATGAGGATTGGCTAAACATAGTTTACAACAAAGAACCACAGAATCTCTGGTTACAGACCACCACAAAAAATGGAGCAGAACACCAAAAACTAAAAGGGAAATATTCACAGAACTTACAAATAGGGAAAGGAAAGACTTACATATGATACATATTTACTTGTGCACGGCTTTGATTTTTACTTAAAGAAGGGCTTCAAAAATTTCCCATGCATAGGAAATTCAAAACCTTCTCCCTCCATATTTTTCAACAAATATGAGTCTTTGCCAAAATGTTCTGAGATAATATAAGGTCCTAGCCATAAAGACTCAAATTTTTTGTGCTTACCTCTATCTTCTGCCCTTACATTCCATTGGAGATCTAAGTCACCAGCCTAAAAATTTCTGTTAGTAACCCTTTTGTCAAACAGATACTTCATTTTTTGTTGTAACCTTATTTTCTCTCTCTAACTATCTCTCCTTGTTTCATCTAATTCTATCAACTGTATCATCCTGTCTTGCATCTGGTCAGAGACATCTAAATGTTCTTCTTGTATGAATTGGTAAACAGGTAGTAGATTGTTAATTGGCAACCTCACTTTTAAACCATATACCAATTCGAAAGGGGTCTTACCAGTTGCCTTTTTGAATGTTATCCTATCAGCCCAAAGAGCTAATTTCAACTTTGTGTGCCATGTTTTCTTATTTTTTTCCAGATTCCTCTTCAGTATCTTCAATATGCTTTTATTGCTAGACTCAGCTTGTCCATTAGCCTATGGGTGATATGGGGATGAGTATGATATTATAATCCCATACCTTTCATAGAAACTTGTCATTTCTTCTGATCTAAAACTCATAGCATTATCCATTACTAATTTACTAGGCACGCCAAATCTGGTTAAAATGTTATCTGTGAGAAACTCAGTAACCACCTTGCTTGTTTCTCTCTTGGTAGGGATAGCTTCAATCCATTTAGTAAAGTAATTAGTGGCCACCAATATCCATCTATGTCCTGCACTAGATTTCTCTTGAAATTCACCAATAAAATCAATCCCCCACATAGCAAAAGGAGCCACAGTGCTCACTGGATTCAGCAACAGAGCACCTACATATTTCAATTTGTTAGAAAACCTCTGACATGGTTGACATTTCCTGATATGAATATAAGTATCTTTGAACAAGGTAGGCCATTAATACCCTGACCTCAAAATCTTATGGATGGTGGTCTTAGTAGAAAAATGACCTCCACATTCCCCTTCATGCATCTCATTCAGAACTTTCTTAGCTTGGTATTTGCCAAGGCACAACAATAGTATACCATTCTTATCTTTCCAAAACAAATCTCCTTGGATCATAATATACCTTTGAGTTTGTAATTTCAGACTCCTCTTTTGATTTTCAGACAAATGATCAGGGCACTTAGCATTTTTGAGAAAGAAAACAATATCTGTATAATATGGTTGCCTTTCTATACTA
>MU225919.1:387796-400558 GCA_018584345.1 Thuja plicata
CTTTGAAAACCATCATCCTCTTTGGAAGTAGTAGCTTTTCCTTTAAAAGCTATAATATTCTCTGGCCCAGTATGAGAATATTTTGAAGATTGCAAAAAATCTATCTTTTTCTTCATTTCAATTGTGGTAGCTTCCATTTGTGCTTTTTCCAACATTTTTTCCATGGTTTCCTTTTCAATTCTCAATTTTTCTAAATCAATCTCTAACTTAGACATTTGTTCTATCAAAGGCTTCTGAATTTTAGGTTCTTGATCTCCATGTTCACCCATCTTTTGTTTACCCTTATTTATTTGTAAAGTAGAAGCTTTATGAGTGAATGGTATTTCTTGGTCCTTCTAAGACCTCTCTGTATCTTTCATAGTTTGGTGTTTTGAAAATATTTTTCTATTGTTATCAAGATCCTTATGATCATTTCTTTTCTTTATCATTTCTCTTTCCTTTTTCATTTGTTGAACTAGGGCGAGCTACTTCAAAATAAAATTCTCTTCATTTGCTAGCATATCAGAAGGGGCATCTTCTAAATCTAAATTAGGTGTAGTAATATCCTCTCTCTCATTTGAAGTAGAAGTGGCTGTGGATGTTTCTAGTACTCTTTCAACAACCTCCTCATATTCTAAAGTATTTCCATCATGCGAATGCTGATTAGTATTCATATCTCTCCTGATATTAACCTCTTTACCTTTTAAATGGGTTTCATCCATATTAACTTGATTTATATTTTTCCTCCAAGACACTCCTATCCTTGAGGATGATGGGATTTCCTCATGTAATACCCTTTCAAGATTAGTTCTCTCCCTTGACCTAGTATTCATTCTAAAAGACATTTATTTCTTTTGCACTAATCTCTGAGATGTTCCTTTTAGAGTCGCCACCCAATAAATTGGGATGAATACCTATCAAAAGGGTACCTTAACAATAACCACAAGTATAATTTGTAAACAAGTTAAACTTTTAAGTGCCAGAGATTTTGATTACTTGGACAAGAGATATTCTGCAAATTCTTAACAAAACCTTAAAATCTCTATCCCCAGCAGAGTTGCCAATTTGTTAGCACTTTTTCTTGACACACTTACCTAATGATGATAGTATACCTTGTATACTTGAATGCAACCTATTTTAGGCAAGAGAAAAGGCTAATTTCTAAGGATTGGATAATATCCTTCTTCATTTTTGAGCTCCACAGACTCAGGCAGGTTTTACCTTTTAAATATTACTGATACTTCAGCCTATGTATATTTGGTGGATTGTTTCATTCACTGGTTATGTACCTAAAACCTCACTGTAACAACTTATACAATACTTTGGAGATTGCAATGATTAGTTTGAAATAGAGTATTATAAGCCAGGCTATAGTTTTGATAACATGAACCAATGAGACAAGGATTTGCATCCTTCTTCCTTTTGTCTTTAGGAGGGATAACCTAATGATTCACTCTTTAAAGAATCAAAAAAATGGACAATATCCTACTGATATAGGTCCTTGATGAGTTCAGATCATTAGTTTTAGTAATAGATGTGTTTTAATTAAAGTAATTTTAAATAGTTTTGAAAACTTGGAGGATGATAGATTATCAGACCAAGACCTAGATCAGTGCCTATCCTTTGGGTTACAGAGTCAAAAGCTTAAAGTATCACAAAAAAAAAATACTGTAAGCTGCCTTACAACATACATATAATTAGGATAAGTTTCCTTACAAATTATCTGATTACCTCTAAAATATTGTATCAAATCTTTAAATATTGATATACTTCCCAAAACCACTCACAAAAATTAGTTCTTTGCATGAAAGAAAATTGTAAGTAATTAAATAGTTACCTTGTAACCAAAATGCTTCAGACTGCCTTACAAACTTAAGCATAAAAAAGAATACATAGAAAATAAAGAGACAATAATAGAGAACAGTAAAATTGCAACATATTTTATTGAAGTAATCCTCCTTTCATACATGAAAAAGCTTTGAAGCTTGAAAATAGAGACACAAATTTAGAAAGACTGATTTTACAATATATTTCATCCTCCTTTTTAGAATACAACTCTCTTCTATATATATAGGTCTTCAACCATCTTGGAATCCTTTTCAAAAGGATTCTACAAGCTTTGGATGGTCTCAGAAAACCTAACCCTAAAACTACAGAAGAGATAAAAGAAGAAGAGAGAGAAGAAGCGGTGGAACAACCAAGTCAAAAGATGAAAACAAATATTCTTTGTTCTTCTCCTGATCTAGCGACTTAATTTTGATAGTAAACATGGTAGCTGGTAGTATTCATGTTGAGTCTAGATGACCATGCTTACATATTCACCTACACTTTCCTTTTGCAATAACTGACTTCTTCATCTTCAATAGTGAGGTGCCAAGTAGTCACCCTTACTCATTGTCCAAGATTTCTTCTTCAAATACTGGCTTCTTTCTCTTGGTCATGGTCATCAATTCCCATGTTTTTAATTCATCATCTGATGGCCATTTGAAGTCTTGAGTACTCTATATTTTTACCTTTTGCCTATCCCATCTAGCATCAGTGATTTTCTTTACATTTACTAGAAACTTGTTGATGTCAGTTTCTGCCTTGAAAGCTTCATCCAATATCTTATTGAATCCTTTTATATCCACATCTGTTCCTGAAATAAATACCTCATCACTAGGCATTTTGCTATCAAATTCATTCCTCCATGCATATAATGCCTTTACTTGATCATCTCCCCTTAACGAAGGAACAAATCTATTAAAGTCATCAGAAAAGAGGCTTAATTCAACCTCTATTTGATTCAATTTGCCTTTAAAGAATGACAGAGCAATATTGACCCTTTTGATCTCATCTTCAACTTCTGTCACTATCTCTGGAAAATTTGATCTTAGGGTTTGCAAAGATGCTATCTTTTCAAACAATTGTACCCTAGTAGACCATTTAGTAAAATAGGGGTTCGAGATAGCCAGATGCTCCATTACTTTTGTATACAAAGCTGGCAACTTATTATAGGAATTAAGTACAACATCAGTCTTATCCTTCAGGATTTCAATTCTATGTTGTAAAACACCTCTTAATGCTTTCAAATAAATTTCATTTCGTTTCTCTCCCTCAACCTTTTCCTCAACCACCTCTTCTGACTTTTCCTTTTCTTCAATTTGGAGAGGCTGTGGTTGTACATTCACATACATCACCTCAGGCTTCTCTTCCAATTCTTTCATCAATCTTTTTATCACCAGATCTTGCTGGTGCACTTGTATATGGCACAAATCTCAATCCTTAGCCAATGCACTTGTCTCTTCTAACAATGTGCTACACTTATCAGACAACTGTTTAGTTTTATCCTCATTTAAGTACGCCCAGTGTGTCATGATTTAGGATATTTCCAAATCCCCTGTATAAAGCATTGTCCATACCATCTGACTACCAACCATATTCTCTTGGATGTTCACCACTTGGGGCTTTTGATCCTTTGGGAATAGGCTCCACATTGCAAAAGCTTGAGATTTTGGGCTATACCCAAATCCCTTGATTACATCTTCCATCTGAACTTCACTGGCCATTTTGATATCTGGCTATTTTCTTATCTGGTCAATTATGAAGGCAGATGTCGAATCCCATCCCTCAGCCAATAACATGCCACTGCCGAGCACCAATTTCGTAGCCTCCTCAGGTGAAATGTCCTCACTTTCAAGATTATAAGACTGCAAAGCCACTAAAGCCTCAATTTTTATTTTCTCCTTACCATCAACTGTTAGTTTAGCTCTTATCTGCTCCTTCTTGTACCATCTTAGGAAGTCTTTAAAATCCTCAGTTTTGAAAAAGTTTTCATCATTCAAAAATTCCTATTGATGGATCAATCTTTCATCAACATAGGCCTTAAGAGGAAATTCAACCTCCTCCTCCAAATCAGGCTATTTCTTCTTTCCTTCCCTAATTGATTTTCTTACTTTATGATCATATAACCTATTCCCAAGTAGTAGGGCTTTAGCCTTATCCCTTTTCCTATCTTTCCCCATAACTGAAGATTGACCTATTTCTAATTTCTGCCTCTTAGTGGTAGGCTCTTCTACATCATCAGGTTGTGTCACCACTGTCAAATCAACAATGTGGCCCTCTATTCCCTATAGCTGTGGTACTTCAGAAATATTTTTCTGTGGTGGAACATATCTAGTAGGACGTGCATAATCACTATCACTACTACTATCATATTTAGATTCTGAGTGATCTGGCCATTGGGCACCTTTCTTGTCAAGAACAGTCTCAAGCTATTCTGTAAGCACATAATAATTGTCTATCATGGCCTTAATCTTGTCAAAATATGGGAGATCAGGGTAAAAACCCCCAAAATCCATCCCATTTCTCTTGATTTGTCTTTCAAGATATAACAGCTCCTAAATCCTCATTCTTCTTTTCTGAATGTCATCTTCATCCAAAATGTTCCTTGTTGCATCTTCCTCTATGCATTCACAGTGGACATTGGTATTGGGGATTGTAGGAGTATACAATTTTCTCACCCCTGCCATGAAACCTTCTGGGTTAATATATCTATAAGGAGCTACCCCCATTCTACATCCTTCCAACCACTGGCCCACTGCATCAATAGCACCTTTGCTAATTGTAAAATTAAAAATTCTAAATTGCCTAGGGGTCAAAGTCCCCTTCTAGTGTGGTGCAAAATGCTCATTGTCAGTTAATAATAGATGCCATATAAACTCCATTACAGCCACTCTTTCTGGTACATAGTAAGGTAAGAGATGAGGTGGGTGAATACACCCATATACCCTGATGATAGTATAATTTTCTTCCAAGAAGAAATCACCCCAATTATGTTTTCCCTCCCACTTATCAATGTAGTCACATGGCCTTAGCAGTTGCATAATCTTTAGTGGGACCCTTGTTCTGCTGATGCCCAGACTTTATACTATTTGATATACAATCCAATTCTGTAAAGCACAATAATCACAATCCTTAGACGTATAATTCTAAACCCTCACCCAAAATTAGATAGGATTAGGTCCTTCCTGGTAAAACCTCTGAGGGGCCAAATTGTCCACATCCATGATTACAAAATTAAAGTGCAATAGGAGATGCATGAGGATGGAGTAGTGTAAGATGTTGGGCTTCTTCTCCTTTGGATCTTTCATCTTCTTCTGAGTGGAAATGAGACCCTCATGCATCTCATCAATGATATATTGTATGTAATCATAACTAGTGTTAGAGTGCACCTCCTGTAGATCTAGCACCATCATCAAAATGCTAGCATTTATCTTCTCTGCTTCTCCATCTATCCCTAGCACTCTACATAGGGCATAGGCGAAATACTTAATGTAGAAGTGTATATCATTATAGTAATATGGGCTTGTCCTATACATAAGATCTAAATACTTCCTCACCTCCTTCAACATATGTTTCTACAACTATCCTCTAGCAATACCAGGCTTTAAATTATATCTCTGTGCCTGCTTTGTCCTGTCAATTCTGGTAGACATAGTGCTATATAAGCCAAAGTCTTGCATGAATGAATTTCTATTTAGTATCAACAGGCCAGTGCCATCATTCCTTTTAATTATTTTCAACAAAACATCATAATGACTAGCAAGATCTAGGAACAAGTCTACATCTATCTAGACATCAGGATCAATTAATCTAGCTAAACCACAAGTCCAAGGGTTTGACACTGGGATAGCTTTTTTAGAATTCTTGTAAAAGTAATTGAAAAGTGAAAAACCTGTTGTTCCCAGAGTGTCAACATCTCGTATATCATGATAATCATCTATGAGAACATTGGCATTTGCTCTTTTGTTCTGAGTTGATCCTGGAAGCAGTCTGAGGAATTCATCAGAATAATTTGTTTTTTCCTTTGGCTCCTCTTCTACCTTTTCACTTCCACCACTGGTCGAAGCTACACTAACCACTTTGCTCATGTTTACCATGCTTGAATCTCTTCTTCCTTATTGATATTGAAACAAATCTATCTCTAAGATTCACTTACTCCCCTGTGCATAATTCTCAGGAAATAATGAGTTTTAAGCAATAGAAAACCCTGCAACTCTCTAATTTTTCTCTCTTTCAGAATATTTAGCTCTTCTCCATTTTGAAATTCTGAAAGCAAGATGAATGAAAATGAAACACCATTAGCTCCTTATAGTAACCATTCAAAGTACACAGCTCATAATTTGGAAAACATCAATTCTATCTTTAATTCAACATAATGCAAACTTGATTGAAAACCTAGCCATAGTTCCATGAGCGTAACAGGAAATCAAATTCAGAAAACTGAATCCTTAGAAAAACCTTATAGAACTCAAATGAGTTGAAATTTCTTCATGTGATTGGCTAACTGTCATACATCTCAGCTACCCTTTTTTGCACAGTAATCAAAATCTAAGCCTGTGGTTGGTCGATGAGTGATTCACACTGTCATATCAGATACTGCCACCTTTTCTTAATATTTGGTATCAGGCGACCATGCAACTGCATACAATTTCTCTATCACTGATTCTAGTCTTTAACCTATGATTTTTATGGAGACACAGTGACTATACAACTTTCCTTACCTTTGTTAACCAAAGTTATCATTTGGCGATCACGCGACGATGAAGAAATCAAAGTAGCCAATGGTTATCACTAACTCACATCCTTTTCAGAGACCACGCAACTAACCGTCACTTTTAGATTTCATGGTTATCTCTTAGTCCCTAAATATTTTATTTCCTTTGCAAGACCCTATGACTGCCCTTAGTCACCCGATTTCCAAATACAAATATTAAGTGTCAAAACCTTTTGAGACAACGCGACAGGTACTATGCCCTTTACTTCATCTAACAAATTTGTGACATACCCTTAGCCACTGAGTCACAAGGAATTTTCCTTTTGGACTCTCTTATTCTCAGACTTTGCAACCACCGTATGATTTTTTAATCAGTTCATATGATGGCTCCCGTGCAATCGCCAAGTAATCCATTATACCCTTAAAATCTTCAAATACTTTGCGACAAATAGAAGCCCTTAATTTAGTCTCATAGTCGCTGAATAAATTATTACCTTTTGGAAATCATGTGATAATTCTTTGAAATCCACTTACCTCTTGACACATGTTTCATCGCATAATAGAAAGCTGAGTCATCTCCTGAATCTGGCGACAACCTGACTGTGCTTTATCCCAAACCGCATATGGTTAGTTACAAGGTCTCAGCAACTTTCACTTTACTGGTATCCTTTCTAGAGACCATGCGACTAAAACTTGCACAACATACTTAACCTCAGACCCATCTAGCGATTATGTGACATAAAAAGATCGCGATGTCTTGTGATAAACCCTTAGCTGCTGATAATTTCCTGCGACATCACGATCAGTCTGTGGGTCCCTTCATATATTCTTGACCTGTTCACTGATCCCGTGACTACGTGATATAATCTAAATTGCAAAGTCTGGGAATGCCAAAGGAATATTCTAAATTTGAGTGAGACTATGTGACACAAGCTAATCGCCAAGTCTAGGAGAAAAAGGGAATATGCCATTCAAGTTATGTGACTAGGCGATCAGAATGTAACACATGACTTAAGTGAAACAAAAAGTAACAGCAAAACATAAGCGCAAAAGACCTTGGGGTTTCTTTTCAATTCAAAACACCTAACAAGACCTAGGGTTTCAAGTTTTTTGCACATTTTCATAGATTCAGACTTGAAAACCTAAAAACTTTGACAAGAAAAAGGTATAAGGACTGAGAGACTTCTATTTTAAACATGAAAATAGAGAGAGAAGACCACAAAAGTTAGGGAAACTAGCCAAAATTGGGAATACAACCAACAGGGTCCTTGTTGATCCCAATCTATTAGCTCTAGGTGCACAAGTTAGAAAATTTCATATTTGTTTGACTCTAGCTGATTGAAAGGGACTACAAATATGGTTCCTACAAAACTGGACTGTGATGTGGCTGCACCACTTGAGTTTTGATAAATGACATATTTATCTATGTAGGGTTGTTCAGTAATGGTCAGTTGGTCAAATAAGTCTTCTAGGTTTATGATAGTGTTTGACTGAGGGGAATAATCTAGGATCGACAGTTCAAAGCCATGAAGGGATATCCACTCATACTCATGGGAGTCAGTCACAATAGAATGCTTGTTAGATGTCTCACTTCCTTCATTATCATTGATTGCTATGTGGAGGTTTATTCAGGTTTGTGTGGTTCCTTCTTCGGTGGGAAACAACTATGCTAATATGTTTCTTATCAAGACATGTTCTATGTTGTGCCCTCGGTGCATCTCTGCTATTTGTTCCTGATCAACTTGGATGTCTTAGATCACTAGACTGGTTCCTTGTTGCCCATAGCCCAACCCTCTTTTGTTTCTCTGGGTTGGTGGGAGAGACAATTCCATTAAGCCTTGTTTCCTTGCCCCCATACTAGTTGTACTATCATACCCAAATATTTGTAACATTGTGTAACCATTACCATAGTTTGATAGGGGTAAGGGTGGTCGGATTGTCTCTAGTGAGTCTTGGTATAACCAGGTACAAATGTCTTGTTCAAATGGATTATCTTCTACTATGTCTCCCCATCTGACAAAGGTTGTAGGTAGACACCTGAATAGAACAGGCTGTGGAGTTTCTATTATAATAATAGTTTGTGGCATGCCATAAGTTCTTAGGCTCTGAGGTATGTGCATGATGGTAAAAGCCTCTTCATATTTGTATTCACCATAGCCCTTGTCACTAATGGATATCTTTCCTTCTTTTCGTGTGATATCTTTAAGATTTAAATCTGAAGAGGAGGGAATACTTGTGTCCTGGTTAATGATTATCTTTCTTGTTGTCCATGTGAGATCCTTGGGATTTTAATCTGAAGAGGATGGGATGCTTGCATCTTGGCTTGATGGTACTTGGTTATTAGTGCTAATTTGGACAACATTACAGTATTAGAAAGGATTGGGATCTCCCTCTATGATGATTTCCTCTCCCTGGTGTGGGAACTTGATGCATTGATGGTATGTCAAAGGTACGACTTGCATTTCATGTATCTAGGGTCTCCCTAGTATCATGTTGTATCCCAACTCAAGGTCTAGGATCTAGAAGGGAGTCTTTTTGAACACTGGACTGATACAGACAGGTAGAATGATAATAACTTTAGAGGACCTTTCCTCTTCATCATAAGCTCTGATATTTATCCTCCTTGTGACATCAATGCTTGATTCTAAATAGCCTAGTTTTTTTATTAACTTTAGAGTATAGATGTTTAACCCAACTCCATCATCAATAAGGACCCTATGGATAGCACTTTTGTGGACCTGGACAAGTAAGTTTAAAGGATCATTATGCAGGGGTTTATACAGCGACACATCACGATCTGTGAATGTGGCATGTTTGTTAGTAGCTATATGGTTGACCATCATTTGGAAGCTCTCAGGTGTTATGTCCCTTGGGGTAGCTACATTTTGAAGGGCTTGGTCAAGTGCCAGTTTATGTTGCAGAGATATGCGCAATAGGTCAAACATGGAGATCTGGGTAGGTGTGCGCTTTAGTTGATCCACTATGCTTGGCTGTGGATCTGTGTTTTCTTTAGGATTGTTAGATATAGTAGATGAGGATGGTACTCCTTGAAAGATGACTCTAGCATGACATGTTGTTACAACACATTTGTTACCTTGGTCTTTGATAGTGATTGTAGCCACATGGATATCTGAAGGATTGAGGCAATTGATACCATTATCACTGTTGGCATATGTATAGTTAACTTGTTTTGCTTGTCCACCAGACCTGGAGGATTTTCCCTTGTTGTGATCATTAAAGGTATCATTGAAGATAGTGTGATTAGTTATGCCTTTGGTTTGGGTATTTATTACATCGATGACCCTTGTGTCAATCATATCTTGGATAGCGTGTTTTAATTGGTAACAGTTAGACATTTTGTGCCCTTTCACTCGATGAAACTTGCATAAATATTTATCATTATAACACCTTGGTTTGTTTTCATTCTGTTCAAAGTCCCTGATTTTAGGGAGAGTGATAGTGTTTGATTGTATCAACTTGCATAAAGATGATTCTATTGGCTCTCCTAATGGTGTCAAATCTCATTGCTGGAATTGAAACCATGGTTTGCATTGATTCTGTTGTTGACTGTTTGACACAACAACCGCTTGTATAGGGGGAGGTTGGTTTTGGGTGTATGCTTGTTGAGTGGGCCCTGTGGGTTTTTGGTTGGCCACAGGTGCACCTTACAATGACACCTTGGGTTGTGCATAGTTGACTGTCTTCAAATCAATGACACCATCGCTAGTGATATTTTTGTTTTTGTTCCACTACTTATCTTTGTCTGTTGCATTTTTGTTTGTATTTGTTTGTGTTGGATCTACAAGGATTCCTTGTTTGAAAAAGTTCTGCTCACAAAAAACTCCTCATTCGATGAGTTATGTGAAGTTCAGAGCTAATTGTAACTCTGTTGTGAATGACATGTCTAGAATTATATTGTCAACAAACATGACCATTAAGTCTTGTTTGGGCACATCATATGTTATACGGTTTGTCGTATTCCTCCATCTCTGTAGGAACCTCACAAAAGAATCTCCATCTTTCTATTTGATATTGCAAAGGTCCTTGATGCTGACCTTGCGCTTGATGTTATGATGGAAGTGAGCTATGAAATTTTTAGCCAGTTCACGCCAAGACTGAATGCCATGAGGTAAATGTGAGAACCATTCCATTGCTGGTCCGGCCAAACTTTGTGGGAGAAATCACATTAAATATGTTTCATCATGGCCAACTTCGACGCAACTAGCAAATAACTCTTGGATATGTTCAATAGGGTTGGTATTGCCCCTATATTTATCGAATTTGGGTACCAAGAAGTGATTTGGGATGGAGACATGTGGAGAGAATGGTCAAAGGGGTATGGGTATAAATCCTCTATGGTGTAGGATTTAGTTTGCCCCTGATTTTTCATATCCATCATTTGGGTTTGAAGGGTTTTCACTTGTTGCATTAACATGTCCATTTGATATTGAGGTTGATGTGTGAGGACCTTCCTCTGTGCGGTAGTGGGTATGAGGCTGCACCTATGTGTCCCTTCAATAGGGACATAGGATTTCATCCTGGGGACTTGATATTGATTTCCCACCGAGTGATTTGGAAATGGGGGCACATGAGTAGCCCATGGTGGGTTTTTATGCATTTGTTGTTGTGTTTGAAACTAAGGTTGATACTGTTGGGTTTGATATTGCTGCTACTAAGGTTGGGTTTGAAGTTGGGGTTGCTATTGCTGAGGTTGAAATTGAGGCAACTAAAGCTGGGGTTTCTATTGTAGAGGTTGGATTTGAGGTAACTAAAGCTGGGGTTACTTTTGCGGAGGTTGGATTGATGTCAAAATGGGCAAAGGTGTAGCCTTAGGTGGGTATTGACTGTAAGTTGTACCTACAAAGATGGATCCCTATAGGCATGAGGTGTTGATCCCAAGACTAGTATGAGTTTACTACTGTAATGCATGCCCCGCTAGGGAACCCAGGAGAACTTAACCTAAACACGACACTAAGTTCACATAATATTTTTTTTTAATATTTACAAACAATATTAATAACAATGTGGAAGCAACACAATGAAGTACATGACATACATAAAATATAACTCATACATGATTAACATTCCTCGAGGGTTCCTTGACGTAGAATTACTTAAAAAAACTAATCTATGATTACAATAACAAAGTACTTACATAAAGGTTACATAATCTGAAATCAATAACATACATATCATAATAAAGATTACATATACAACTGATACCATAAGGTACACTACCTAATCAACTTCCACTGCACAAGTCGCAGGGTATGTAACAATACAATGCATCCACTAAAGGATGATAACCAATATAGACATATGGTACAAATACACAATTAAAGTAATTGAGCAAGTCTCCAAAAGATCATGAAGATAAAACTGCAACAAGGAACATCCAAGCATGATGAAGAATCTGTTGAAATCTCAATGGTAATAAGAATCACTACCACCCGACCACATGGAACCAAAGGTCCACTCCCACCATGCTGAGGAGATAGTAACAGGCCCAACACACGGGGTATACAACAAGAATACAAACAAGGTATACATGACCTCATACTTCAATGCAAAGGAAGATCCTAGAAGCAATCTAAACCAAAGCGAAGAATACAAAACAACACCAAATACAACTGACACACGTAGGATAACCTAAGCTATATATAGGGAAGTGTCATCACATAAGTCCAAACTTGAAGGTAACCCTAGTAGTACCTCTTGACCCTGGCCTCCAGGTGACACTATGTGGCTCGGTGATCCTTTTGCGAAGACAAGGATCCCAACTCCCATCCTATCGTGCGACAACACCCAAGGCATGGGTAGAGACTCAAACATCTTATTAATTCATTTTAAACCCCTTTAATGTATTATATTTTCACTTATTAAGTAACTTGCCAATGGGTTTACCTAGTAACTGTTTAGGGTTCTAAACCCCCATTGCAAGCCACTTCCCCACTATACACTTAGTTAACCCACCTAGGCTCAAGATCAATACATGAAGATAAACATAACCACAAATCACATCCTGCCTATTTAGGAGCACATAGATTCTCAATAACCACAAACACATCTATAGTATACTCATAAGACCATAAAGCACATCATAACAGAATTAGGTTGAGTATAAGAAATCATGACTATGACATCATCATATAATGAGTACGATTCCAGAAAGGCAATAACATTCAGTGATAAACTCATTTATAGTAACACTATGCAAATTAGTTTATCTGATAAAATTACTATCA
>MU225919.1:408119-424248 GCA_018584345.1 Thuja plicata
ACAAATAGCTTATATAATACAACTAATCATGGATCAATAGCATAATAAAAAGTAAAGCATGATTATCCTTAAAATCACCTGAAAAGCCAACACACACATACTATGGTATAAAAGATATCAGAAACTAGCATAGACAGACAGACAAAGGGGTAGGTATTACAACTACAGTAGCGACATAGTTTCAGAACAATTGATGTTTGGTGTAGCTTAAGAGCTTGATTTCCCTGGCCATGTGACCGAAGGTGGGGGCATACTAGTAATCATAGGTGCACTCAGTTGTGAACCTATCATGTTTTGAGTGGAAGATGTTCTAGCTTGGTTTGTGTCATTGGTTTGACTGGGTATCATCTGTGTCAATGTGGGTAATACCAATGGTGGAAGATTTGAGAGACAACAGGTAGTATCTGAGGAGGCTGAGTAGTGTTTTGACCTACGAGAGGGTTTTCAGGCCATATAGTTGATAAACTGAATTTAACGGGGAGTTTGAATCCATTCTTTATCAGCATGAGTAAGAAGCGTTTGGAATTCCTCTCTACAACAGCATCAACTACTTGTGTGGAATAAGCGTCTTGCTCTATATCCTCCAGTTCCTCTTTTGTGACATTTTGGAAAAGAGCTGCCCCACGGGGTTGTTCAAGGAACAAAGTAGAACTGGTATTTATGAAAGGATCATTCTTTTTCTTTATTTTCCAAGCAGGGAATCGGTTGATATATGACTCATCAGGTTGTGTTCTAGCCTTAGACCTTGTGTAAGGCCCTTTATGAGGTGTTTGAGACATAGTGTGGTCCAAGTTTTGTAACTAAAACAAGTGGTATAAAGAAAACAAACAAGAATATCCTTTCTAAGGAAGTCTGAGTTATGTCTAGGACAAGGGTAATTCTAGGGACAGATTTTGATATAGCTTGATCTCAAAGCGGTGATGATGTAAAAAGATAAGATTTTATGACCTTTTTCTTGGATAAAGTCAATTTGATAAGGATGATGATGTTTGATATGATGAGATCAAGTTATTTCGAGTCTGAACTTTCAAACTAACAATGCTTTTGACAATAATCATGCTTTTTAGAGAAGGGATGATCTTTGATGTTTAGAGATTCACATAATATTGTTCGCATTTTCCTGGGATAGACACTAGTTTTTGACACCAAATGAAGAATTATTTCAAGGTTTTTAGGCCAAAACAAGAATAAAGTATCTCTGGTCAATTGTGGTACAACTCCACCGATTGCGACAAAGTGAATGGTTGATTGCAGTAGTTTATCGCCGATTGCGGTAATAAACAAGGTGATTGTGATAAAATTCCTTCAATTGTAGCATAATGCAGGAAATTGCGGTAAAGGGGAAATAGTCTAAAAAAGACTAAAAGATTGGTATCCCTGCTTGAAAATTTTGATATTTTTGAAACAATGCTTCTGATTTGCAAGATAGTTGACGTTGACAACCCTAGACTTTAACACGTTTGACTCATTTTGATAGTTTGGATGTTTTGTTTTGCATTTTCAAAAATTGATCAAAGAAACAAGCATGAGAGACACTGTGTTTTGGAGAATGCAGACTGACAATGTGTATGTTCTACAACTTTTCCAAGTTGCAAGGTTATCACGAGATCTAAAAAATGAATAGTCAGATTTAATCTAGGTCAAAGGCTTCAGAATACAATGTTATAGGCCCAATTCTTGAATTTTTGTTAGCTCACACAACAATTGTCACACTACTAGGACATGAAGGTCCACGATGTAGGTGACCATGTTTTTTTCATTTCCAAGTATTGTTTCTGTGGAGTGAAGATATCTTTCACTACACAAATACCATGGGACACATATGTTGGGGATCTTGGGGGGAAATTCTGCAACCCCTTGCACTATAATAAGGTACTTGTTTGGAGGTAAAATGGATTGGCCTCTAATTAATCAAGGTTGTAGTAAGGGTCTGTGGTGTCTCTCAAATCAGTTTGTACATGTGTGAATCACTTAAGAGCCTAGTTGATCACGTTGGCTCCTTAGGGATATTCACCCAATCCATACTATTATCAATACACTTCGCCCAAGCTTGGCTAGATAAGATGAAACTTTGGTTCGTGCCTTGTTTATATACCGATCAGAAGGATTAAAATTTAAGGTCATTCTCCAAGGAAGAAGCACATTCCTTGGATAGACCTTTCTAAAAAGTACAAAGGTTTCTAATCTAATAGTTTGTGCAAGTATACCCAAAACTCAAGACACAAGGTAAATCGATTAAGCTCCAAAAGTTTGAAATGTGAACTAAGCTACACCACCATACAAGCACAAGTGTTCAATTTTAAGCCCAAAAGTAGGTGTTGATTGCTTGTTCAATTTTAATGCAGCAAATCAAGAAATTCTTTGCCTTGTTCAATTTTAGTCCCCACGTCAATTTTAAGCCCAATTTTGAAATGTGAGATGTAAGATGTGTGACAAACACTGTTCTTTTTAAACCCAAATCGACAAGTGAATAAATTTTAAGTTGTATTGTTATCTTGCCTCCTCGATTTGTACATGTCTTAGAAAGTGTTTAGTATCTTAAAAAATGAAAGTTTTCAATCCAAAATAGCAAAATATCTGGAAACTTTGGGATTGTTGAGATTGCTGAAATTAATTGTGACTTTATACTTACCTGCGAATCTCTTAATTGAATCAATGTACCTCATGTTTGCTTCGCTTTGATCTTTAGCTCTGATTGTGAGAATAGCCCTTTGTTGTGATCAATAGTTGATGGTTCTTCTTCTAGCAGCTCTTAATGCTCTAGCACCTGGTATGCATCTAATTATCCTCTTGGCCATTAGTCATTTTCTCAATCTCAAGAAATCAAGAAAGAACACACAAAAAGAAAGCTTTTTCAAAGATCTTTCTTTTTTTGAAAATATTACTTAGAAAAAATAAAATAACAGAGAATAAACTCCCTATATAATTTCAATATCTTTCCAAAAATGTAACTTTTTTGATAAGAAATGTTGATTTGTGTCCAAAATTAAATTTTTATGGAATATCATAAAAAAATTCAAAAAAATATGAATTTTGGACTGTGGCTTTCTTATGTCAAAGGGTACTTGCAAAAATAAATTTAGATCATAATTCCTTAATTTGTGCCCTAGGGACCCATTTTATCATAAAAGACCAGTTTGAAAAGATCTATTATTTTTGCAAAATAATTTAATAGAAATTAAAATCACAGAGAATAGACCCTCTCTATAATTTCAATACCTTTCTAAAAATGTAACTTTTTTTTATAAGAAATGCTTATTTGTGTCTAAAATTAAATTTTTATGAAATAACATAAAAAAATTTATAAAACATCGTAAAAAATTTAGAAAAATCTGAATTTTGTACTATAGCTTTCTTATGTCAAAGGGTACCTGCAAAAATTTTTTTGATCATAATTTCTTAATTTGTGCCCTAGGGATCCATTTTATCATAAAAGACTAGTTTAAAAAGATCTATTATTTTTGCAAAATAATTTCACAGAAATTAAAATCATAGAGATTAAACCCCCTCTATAATTTCAATACCTTTCAAAAAATGTAATTTTAATTGAAAAGAAACTATGATTTGTGCCTAGAAATGATTTTTTATGAAATATCACAGAAAAATAATTTAAAAAAAAAAACCTCAAAAAAATCTAAATTTTTGTTTGGGGCCTCCTTAGATTAGCATCAACCTACAAAAAAAAATTCATAAAATAATTCCATGCGGTTTGAAAGATATGACCAAATTTCATGCGGGCTGTAAGTTCATGTTGGGTTCACCAAAATGTACGCCTCTTTTCATGAGTCATGGTTCCCAAGCTTTCCAAAGGAAAGGGTTAGTAGAAAAGGTTTTACAAATGATATAAATCAAGCTCACAAGAATTACTAAAATAAATAACTTGAAACGTAACCAATAAAATGTACAAGCACAATAAAGAAAAACAAATGAATGCAAAACCTGAAGCACTTGAAACTTCTATTATCTCTCTTTACTTCTTCTGAAACGTTGTTCTTGATGCTCAGTATTGGTGTGGGCAGCATCTATGACTTGAGAAGCGTCGAGAATTTGCTAATTGAAATGAGTGTGTGATCACAAGATAGCTTGAATGCTAGAACCAAATTGACATAGTAATGGCGCATGAGAGCTTAAAATCTTGGATCCTTCAAATGGTTATGAAGGGTTTATTATATAGGAATTGGAGATGAAATAAATGGTTGAGATAGATCCCAGAGATAGGGAGATGAACGTTGAGATCAAAGGGAACTGGAGAAGCCATCAATAAACTCCACCTCTTCAATTTGTAAAGAGGAGACAGAGTTTGGTTGACTGAAGAGTTAATTGTGAGTTACCTTTTTGAACTGAAGAGGTGGGTGAAGTTACCCATGTGGACTGGAGAGGTGGGTGAAGTTACCCATGTGATTTGATTAGAGTTATCTCTTTGAAGATAAATAAATATTTAATTCATTTATTTAATTAAATTTTTCAACATGTGAGATAATTAAATTCTTCTTGATTTAGAATTGCTTTATTGAATGAAATTAAATTAATTTAATTGGAAGAATTTAATTAGTAAGTTTAAATATTTGAATTTAAACTACAGGAAATTGAATTTAATTGAGTAATTAATGGTAATTAATCAATTAAGATTAATTAATTAAATAAAATTAATTATTTAATTAATTTTGGGAATTTGATTAGATGATTTGGGGAATGAATTTAGAGGAAAATAGATGATTAATTAATGATTAAAAAACCATTAATTAATAGATGAAAACTAGTATTTTTAATGTAAAGTCGCAAGCCTATCCATTTTCGGGTGTTTATAGCCATGCTATCCTCGGTACAGCTGGCTTGATGTAGGTGTAGTCAGTGTCCACCATAAAACATATGTAAGTCTTGAACTTTTCTATTAACTATTATGGAATCCTTACTCTCTTCTACATCTATCTTTGAATCCAGCAAAGTATTCATCCATGACTAACTCAAAATTGTCTCCTAGTGATTTTATGAACTCACTAATCTGTATGGTCACTGGTCTTGTAGTGTCCCATTGCACATTACCTATAGATGGGAAATATTCTTGGAAATAGAAAAATATGCACATTATCAGAGATCCAAACTTACATGAATTAGACTTTGCATTTCTTATTGTCTTCGTGTTCTCTTCTTATTGTCTAAGTAGTAGTTCTGACAGATCCAATTACAGTCCCTTCTTAACAATCTTGTATGTTGTATCCACTACTCTACATAGAATTTTGTTCTTCCTGATATCCTTAAAGAACTTGTATCCTAAGACACATGCTCCAAATTTTAGCTCATCATAGTTGATGGTGGATACATTTAGTCCTCTTCCATCCCATGCTACTCTAGTATTATTCTCAATTTCAACTTTAGGTGAGTTTTTTAGTGCCTTTACCTTATTTTTTATGGGATAATCGATAACAACATGTATAACATCCCTGGTTATCAGTTTTGGCTCATCCAGCCATAATTTTTGGTCATGTATCCTGCTTATTACTAATTGAATCCATTTAGCCTTGAACTCCTTCGGGAACCATAGGGAATTTGTGAGCCCTTTTACCTCAATGTGCTTATGCTCTTCCTTGATAGTTCCATCATCATTAAAAAGCTTCTTGAAAGCTTGTTCAATTTCTAGGTCTCAAATCTCTTCTATCTTGTAGTGTATATATGCTTGCACGTCTTCAACATGCAAAACCCTTGCTGGTATTCTAGAGAATGCATCAGCATTGTCAGGTTGTGAAGAAACCTCAAGACATATCTTGTAGTGAGGTTCCTCACAGGTTGAATTCTTGATTAGGTTGACCTTATTCTGTTTATCATTCTTCCGCTTAGCGATTCTTGATGTAGTTGTCATTGATTCTAAAATTAGCACTTTTTCTTGAATGAAAAATAGAGTTCTTAGTTATCTCTAATACTTACTTCAACCTCTGTAGCTTTTAGGAATATTTTTGGAGTGTTGTGAACTGGGTTGGAGTTTCTCTACAATATTGTTGCTTCGTGTTCTGGTTTCTCTTTGTCTCTTTGCTTTGGTCGTTGTGTGAAAAATGAAACCCTTCCATAATCTATTTATAGACTTTTCCCTAAGTTGATTCATTAATGCTCAACCACTTCTCAGTGTGTAAAGAAAGAGTCATCAGATGATACACAATAACATTCTCGATGGTAACACGATGCTTTGGGGCAGCTATTACCTTGTTAGGTTCACTGACAGATTTTGGTGTATGGTGAAGACAACTTTGTCAACTCACATGATTGCTGACGAATCTTAGTTTATACTAGCAAATTTACCTTTTATATGTTAACCGACAATTCTCGGTAAGTGTAGGAAACTTATCTCTGTATGTACATCGATACATTTTGTTATGTATTGACCGATGAGATTGAATTCACATAATTATAACAATTAATACCATAGTGCATCTTTAATCATGCAGATTTGGTATTTTAACTATGTATAATGGAATTGGTGAAAAATTTAACTTGGTATAATTCAATTCCATACTTACTTTTTCTACTTAGGTGGGGGTGGTGATGTCACTAGATCCATTGGATAAGGTGTCACCAATTGCATTTCTCGGTCCAGCTTCTTGAGTGTTTGTAGCTTTCCTCCACATTTTGTTTCTCATCTTCCTGATGTCCTCAATGGTGTTTCCATTGGCAAAGGTGTTGGTCTCTATCATTTGGTCTCTATAGTCTTTCTTCAAATGACAAAATTTATGATAGTGTAGACATGCCATTCTAGGGTTAGTCCAGCTCCTAGACTTTTTTGTCCACTATCTCTTACAGTTTTCAGCAATGTGACTAAATCTTCCACATGTTGTATATTTTTCCCATGTATTGTAATCCCAAACATATTGGTTACCGACTCTATTCAGTTGATAAATATTTTCTTGATCTTTAGGATTCCATGCCTACCTTTTATTCTTCCAGCATTCAAGATATGTGTGCCCATGCATTTTTCAAGTAGGATAGTATTTGTCCATGTAGGTTTCCTTCTTTGGTTGTTTCACCTCAAATTTACATTCATTAGTTTTATGTCCTTGTTACAGGATTTAGGAATACCTTTCATTTTTCTCCTACAAACATTTGATGTGTGGCCTTGCCTTATATAGTGATTGCATGTTAGGTTTCTTGGTCTTGGATATACATAGACATTCTTTGGATCAGCTTGGTTTGGTGATTCTTCATTCTCGGTATAGCCTCATCCACTATTATTGTTGACTTTTCTTTGTCCATCAAGAAAGTCATCCATCCTTTTGTTTCTTTCTTCAACTCTCTTATTATTTAATTATGTTATTGCTTAGTTCTTACTTCATGTTTCAACTTTTCATTTTATTCTTTCAATGAGTTCATTATTCATTCTATTTTCCTCTTGACTCATAACAATAATCTGATTTGTGATGTCATGCTGATGTTCTATAAGTCTTTGTATTTCTAACTCTTTCTCTTGTAGCTTTGCAGTAATCTTCCTTCTATCATCAATAGCTAGTGTTCTTTCTTGCTCAACTTGTCTAGCATTGTTCATGACATCGATCATTCTTACCATCTGTGTCTCTTAACTAATTTGTAGATATTTTACTTTTCCAACTAGATGTTGATTGATTTCATTAAGACTTGTGATGCTTTCTTTTGATGTGTCTAATGCTTTGCTAGTTGTAGATCCTCAAGACTCAAATAGATCTTGTATCTCTTCTTCATGGTAATCTATTTCATTACAGGGAGATTCCATAATCTTTATTTTATCTAGCATCTATCTCATCTTGATTCTAGCTTCTTTATACTACTCATAGAATATCTAAATTTCTAGCTTCTGATTCTCAATACTCTTGTCAAGTCTGTACTTCTCTATTGTATGATCTTTTCTTTCAAATATTTAAACTTTCCAAATAAGAGATCTATCTCTGATACCAATTGTTGGAGATAATGGGAAGTGTGTACTGAGAGGGGAGGTGTGAATCAGTACCTCTAAAACTTTTAGTTATTTAACCTTTATCCTTATGTAATCAAATATTTTCTTTATTGATCATATACGTTGTTCTTTCTTCATGCATGTGATATCAATTCATAATCTTAATTGTATGTATAAATTCATAGAAACATTCATGAAAGTAATTAACACAAAACACAAGATATGATAATGCAAGAAACCCCTGTTAGAAGGTAAGAGCTACGGTGGGGATGACACCCACAAAAAATTCACTATCTACAGATTGGAAAGGGCTGGTTAAGAATTACAATTTGATCACTTATGATGATATACCCTATTAAGAGTATTATGTGGAGACTAGTTAAGGTCTACTTTGTTAAGATCTTTAACAACACTACTTAGTGTGCACTCGGTTAAGAGATATAAAATAGGATTGTTAAATCCACCTTTCTTGAAAGGATTTCTTCTATTTTCTACACTTGTTAGAATGCAGAAAAAATACTCATTGACCTAAGTGTATACAATCTACAATTGTTGATTATAGATCCATTCAAGATTAGATGTACAAATGTATCACCTAATGTGATTGATTAATACCTTTGTTGCTCGGTAGCCTTGGCTCTTGGTTCTTGATAACCAAATTCATCTTTTGTTGTTCTTCTTCTTAAAAATCTCAGTCTGATCCATAGATGTGCTCATTGTCTACAATCATCCTCCCATCCATCTCAAATGAATGATTACAATATCTATTTATACAATAGATTTATCTAATTAAGTTTCACGTATTACAAAACTAACTCTATGATAAAAGGTTTACAACTTGACCTTGATCTCCTAGTTTGCATATTTTTAATCAGTTAGACTGATTAAAATAATTAAAATTATGTTTCTTGTTCCTCAAGAAATGGATTTAAAACAAATCAAAACTCTAAATATAGAATATAACTATTTTATTTGATGTGGAAGTCAGATCCACTTTTCTTAGGATAAAACTAAGTTTCAATGTCTGATGCTCAGTTTTCTCTTAAATCAGTTTGACTGTATTTTGGTGTTCCTTTGTTGAACTGTCTGTCGGGTTCCTTTGCTGTCGGGTTCCTCTATTTTTCCTCTTTCAGTTTATAGTGTAACTATCTTTTCGAGTTCCTTTGTATCATCTTTGGTTGCACTTTTGGTTTACACTGCAACACTTGTGTCATCGGGTTTCCCTTTACTTAGCACTTTCAGTCTGAACTAAAACCTGACTTTTGGTGTAGTGTAACCGATATTTTAAAAAACTATTTTCTCTTTTCATACTAATGGAAAAAATTGTCATCATTGACAATTCTTGCACATAACATGGTCGGGTTTTTAAATACTTAGTAAGCCTCTTACTTTTCTTTTCTTACTTATCTTAACCATCTTGTCAAAGTTCGCATGACATAAAATTTTATGCCACAACTAAACGTCTTCATTCCTATCCAATAAACAAGTGGTCTCAATATCATAAATATAGAATACATTACCTTTTGTTTGTTCACCAGTACCGATCAACTTTCCTTTTTCATTATAGATCATTGCCTTTTTGTTCTCAAATGCAACTCGGTGTCCTATGTTGTTCAGTTGTGAAACACTCAATAGATTATAGTTAAGTCCTTTCACCCAATATTCATTTTTACATTTGATCATATTATTCAACATGATGGTTCCTTTTCCTTCAATTGGGAAAGGTGAGTAATTACCCATCCTATCTGATCCACCATTATAATATTCAAAAGTTTCAAACTTTTCATTATCTCTAGTCATGTGATGAGTACATCCACTATCAATAATCGAGACATCAATTTTGCTAACTTTAGATATGAGTGTAGTTTCAACATACCTTTCTTCTTCATCTGAATCATCCTTCATAGAAAAAAATACTACCTCAACATCTTCATCAAAATCAATAGTAGAATTTTCAGCTTTGTTCTCAACCAGGTAACAAGCCTTCTTGCCTTTGTCCTTGTAATCTCGGTTATCTCTTCTGTCAGAGTGTCAGTTGCTTCTATAGTCTCAGTCATCACTTCTGTCATACTTATTTTTATAAAATGTATCATTATTTCTTTCATCCTTTCTCTTGTTAGCACATTTATCAACAAAATGTAGAATTTCTTTGCAATTAAAACAAACCAATGGTAATTTAACTTTATATCTTCCTTTACCTCTATGTAGTCTCCTAGCCATTAACAGTTCAAGTTCATCAAGTTCTTTTTCATCACTATCACTATCACTATCACTATCATTTCTCATAGTGTGTTTGTTACTAGATTTTATTATTTTTCAGATAATATTTGAATACAAACTCAATAGTTGGTAAGACACTATTGTCATAGTTGTTCATCTCAAATGAAATAAGTATACCAATCAAACTTTCAAGAGTAACATTTTTACTAGCTACTGCTCTCATTTCTTGAATTGTAGATACTCTAATAGCATAAACAGGTAGTAAGGTTCTCAAAATTTTACTTACAAGTGTTTCTTCCTCAATTACTCCTCCTACTCCTTGGATAGCATTACCAACTTCTTTGATTATGTCACTATACTGAGTGATTTTCTCTCCTTTCACTTTTAGGTCATAAAACTTTCCTCTTAGGCTTTCAACTTTAGCTCTCAGCACATTTGCATCTCCTCCATGTACTAGCTTGAGTTTGTCCCACATTTTCTTTGCAGAGGTGCATGATTTCATATCTTCAAATTTAGCATTGGATAGTGAAGAAGCAAGTTCTATCATCATAGAATTGTGTTCGTGTTTCTCTCTTAATTGATCAACAGTCAAAGGTCTAGTAGGTGCAACATATTCAGTATCCAAGTATTATGACATCATTTCTAATACCTGATAAATGAACTCTTATCCTACTTTTCCATGATGAAACGTTGTCTTTGTTCAACTTAGGCACATCCCTTTTACTCATCTTGTGATCTTTAGCTTAAGTCCCTTTAAAATTTTCTTCCAAGAACCAAAGCTCTGATACCAATTATTAGAATAGCTAAGAGGGAGGGGGGGGGGCGGGGCGGTGAATCAATGGCCTTAAAATAATTCCAAAAATCCAACCAATAACTTATATCTCTAATATAATACCCTATAGTTATCTTTCAGCCCATCAAGATGTATGTCTTAAATAAATTTAACAAACATAACCTGCTCGGTAGGATATACTATTTATCTTTTTAAGACTTTACCTAATAGCATTAAATTAACTTAGTGTTAAATGACCAATCCAGTTTCAATAGTGTGTAAAGAAAAATATCAATGCAATAAACCATATACAAACTTGACACATACATTTTAACATGGAAACCTTGTTAAGGGAAAAACAACCTGGGACCTATAACCCAAAATTTTCACTCTTCTAAAGTGAGCTCGGTGAAGAGCCAACCCTATTAAAGGTTACAAACATAGTTTTAAGTGCGACCTTGTTAGAGGATTTAAAACTAACAGTTTGTCTTTTGACCTAGCACTCACTATGCTGTCAACAAGAAAACCTTTTGATACTCTTGAGTATCTCAATACATTAAGGACTGTTAAATCCCACTCGGTTAAGATATTTTCTGAATCAATGGTTAAAATGATACAGTAAATGATATGTTCAATAATATAACTTCAACTTGTAGATTTTCAGATATATTGTTAGTTTAATAATACCTCTCTAATCAATGTTCACTTCAGTTCCTTTTATTTCATTCTTTCTTCTTTCTGCTCGGTGAATGATCTGTCCTTTGTTTCTCACTGTCTATAGAATTCTTTGGCTTTGTCCTTCAGCCTGTATGATCAGAGCTGCATGAAGAATTCTATCTTCACCAGAATATATTCAGAATTCCTCTTCTTTCATAATGAATTCCTTGTCTCTTTATATAGACATGATTAGATGCTCAATTTCCTTATTTTTTTCATAGATCACTTCTTGATCTGTAAAACTTGCCATTTTTTGGTTTATCCCATAAAGCTCTACTTTAGTTTTATTCCACATATCTCTCCTTGATAACTATACTTTAAATCTCTTCCATGCTCTAGTTTAACAGAACATTAAGAATAAAGCAATTCATCAGTTAACCTTAAATATAGCTCTACAGCTAAGTAGTTTTGTCATTCTTTAAATTCAGTTCTGATTGGTCATCAACTCTTGTTAGCTCTGTCATTGACTTAAATTGTACTCAGCGACAACTTCAATTATGATTAGTAAATAGTTCTTTCTCGGTAACACTTTCTCGGTTACTGTAGTGCTTGGTATACACTGTGAACTACTCGGTGTTCACTATCCATCGGTGTGCACTGTCCGTCAATATTTACTATCAATCGGTGTATAAAAAACTTTTATTTTTTACAGACCACATAAACTTTGTCTCTTCGGTCTCTTCAAGTTTATGACAATATGTGTATGAACAATCAGATTATATAAAGTTGACATCAATGAAAATACAATATATTAACTAATTTAATGTCTTGCATTCACTTTTGCAGCTCGGTGATCATTAACTTATCATATTCAAACATTCAATTAGTTATATTTCATCACTAAGAATAGGCTTTGCAATCTGAAAATGAGGATTTTTTTATCAAAAGTTAAATACAACAATGTTTTATTTTATTCTGATAAAATGGAGAAACAATTGTTGCGAGAAACAAATACAGTCTTGATGCGGAGGCCATATATCCATAATCAACCATTGGATCTTTCCAAGTTTTTGATATGTTGGTAAGAACATAATGGTTCCACTTCGAACCAGAGTGATCAAAGAAATATGGCGCGGTTCAAAAGTTATAGATCTCTGTGTGTGGGCATATCCAGGAGGACAACAAGAAGGAAGTTAGAAATCCCAGAGGTTTATGGAATTGCTGAAACACTAAGGGAATTCTCAAGAGGACTCCAGGTAGAGTCTGAAACTAGAAATAATTTTCCTATGTATATATGATTTATTGGAGGAATGTGTTTTTTATTTTGTTTTCTCCATTATTTATCATACCTATAGATAAGTAGTGTAGTTTAAAAATGTTCGCAATGGAATATGGAAATAAGTATCTGTATCTAATGTGTAGGCTTGATGAGTTTGTCACTATATATTATTTGGAGTGATTATGTCATCATTTGTTATTTTTAAATCTATGTGGATTTTATGTTTGAATAGTGGTTAAAGTCATATTTAATTTTTATTGAGTTTTGGAAGGTTTAGGATGTCATTTTATCACCCTTCCTCTTGATAGTTTATTCCATTGCGTATTATTTTCTTCTATGTTCTTTCTCTGATTTTTGTGTATGAGAAAGCTCCATATCACTATCAAGGTGTCTTTTGATGGCCATATATTGTTCCTATTCATATTCTTCACATTGTTAGGGTTTAGACGCATCCTAAGGGTTTGATAACACATGAGAGTTTCCTAAACCTAGGAACTGGATGTTTTGTAGTGATTGCAAGTCCCTTTTGATGGCATGTTTGAGAAGGCAAACAAGGTAACCTAGGTGGGTGGCTCACCATAGGTGCCAAGACCCAAGTGGTTTCTAGGAGATCCTATGGGTGAGTTCTTAATTAAGTGATAACCATAAAAAATGAACTTGGGATTTGGGGGCTTAAACATAAAAAAAGATAAGTGATATTATAGTCCGCATAGACCTGTTGGAGTATTGGTACCTTGGGTAACAGCTAGGGTGCATCATTAAAATTTGAGAGGGGACCAGTGTTACATTATTTCCAGGGAGGATCCCAATACACAAGCTATGTAATGACACTCACCTAGTTGGTAATCGGGAGCCCTCACTCATATTTTGTGATGTTTGGATACTTTGTATTTTGTCTTTCTTGTTTTTTTTTTTTTCTTTTGGATGGTTCTTTTGGGGAAAGGATTCTTCTTAATCTTATATCTCCTTAGAGCTTTTATGGACCTTGGTTCTATCTCCTAGCATGGTGAAGATTTACTTCATGGCTCCACATGGTTGGGTGGTTAATCTTATCGAGGTACTGCTCGTGAGTTCTTGGATGACTTTACCTTTGGATTCATGCTTGGAATCTGTCAAGGATTCTAATTCCGCATCTTGTACTTCAATGTATTATAATTCTGATGTATTGATTTATTGCGAGCCCTTGTTGGGTAATGTAATGTAATGTAAATGAAAGGAGAAGAAATGTAATGGGAATGGGTATTTCTAGGTGAAATGAAGGGAACAATTATGCTCCTACTTGTATATGTCTCAAAACATTAAAATAATGTGGGATTTTTCATCTGTTCCCCTCTTATGCTATCTTGTAATAAAGTAAGTGATCTCTTGCACGAAAAGTTATTCTTATGGTTCTCTCTTGTTTTGTGAATAATAACCTTGCTTATATTGATATGATAAGTAAGTTCTCTTATATAATAAACTAAAAAGGAATACTATGAAATGATTGGTTAATGAGTGAACTTGTGTTTATATCAAAGTGAAATGTTATTGTTAGATAAGAACTATAGGGAACGATTAATGATAATAGAATCGCAATCATCGTATAGCTTTATAATTGAGAAATGAGATGCCAAATATTAAGGGAAGTTTATAGAAAAGAAGTACAAGACATTTCTGGTTCAGTGTAACCTATGATAGTAACTTAGTAAATTGATTCACATATTGTTAAATTATGATTAATGTTAAGAATGAGTTAGGAAAATTTTGTTTGGTGCCTTAAAATGTATCTAGTATAGTGTACATCTAGGTGGTAGGGTATGCGATAATGAATTATTATCTTTACCCTAATGTCTATATTAAACTAAATTTATAAGATAGTTTACAAATTTTATGCATTCCATTAGTTAGTTATGAATAATGGATTATGTTGGTGAATTAAATGATGGTAACTAATCATTTAAATGTGTTCATGAGACAGTAATCATTTATTCTGAAGTGTTATAAATATGTTAGAATTGTAATTCATTATGAAGATATTAAATGTAATTAAGTTAATCAATATTGTTTGACTAGCAGTGCTAGGGAACCTGTGAGGACCTAGGAATATTCAGTTATGTTGCTTTTATGTTTTCTAGGCATATGTGTATTGACTCTTTTGATAATATGTGTCATAATAGTTAAAAATAAAATTGACTTCATCTTTAGGTGTTAGATGGTTAGTCCTCCTGGATTCCCTAGCGGGGCGTTACACCCATGTTAGTAAAATATTTCATTTGGAGCCTTAATGGTCATGTAATACCCACCTTCTAGGTTGTTTTTCAGTTGTGGATGCCAAACTCTTTTGGGCATTTTGGATGTATGTGTGAATTTATTCAGATAATTTAGATGATATTTATGTGTTATATTTCAGTATGTTATTGATCCATTGTTAGTATGTTATATCATTGGTGTATATGTGATTTATGGTTATTTTATGACGCTTAAGTATATGTTAGGATTTCATTTCGATTATGGTTTTATGACAATACTGACCTTAGATTTATATGCACATGGATCATTGTATGTTTTCATTACTATTTGATGTTCTTGGTATGGTATGGGACAGAGTTGTACTTACTTGCTTCGGTGAGATCCACACGATAACCTAGCCTCAACCATTGTTTTCCATATGATATATGCATGCATGTTCGTCTTTGTGATGACAGGTTCGCAGGTACCGGGTGACGTCTTCCCTGAATTGGCAGGAGTGAGCGTGCCCTATCGCATTAATCTCAATGGTAAGAGAGGGGAGATAGTTTTTAGGTCCAAATCCTATCCTAAACCAAATTGTCCTAGTTAGTGGACAAGTATCTTTTTTGACCACCCTGACCGAATTCAGATCGTTGATAGGAATTCATGTATCCCTTTCCATGAGCATGTTTGATTTGTTTATTTTGGTTTCAGGTGCTTGATGTGATTTTGCGGGTGTTATATCATCTTATTTATTTAATTGATTATTATTGCAATTAATTATTAGATATAAGGTATTTAATTAATTGGAAAATTAATTAAATACCTATGTTTAATTAAAGTGCAATTATTGAATATTAATATTTAATTAAATGATTAATTGAATATTAGAATAAATGAGCCTTTATGCTTAATTAAATATTTAGTTGCATGGTTAATTGATTAATTTAATTAAAATTATCTCTCATGCATTTTCAATTTAACACTTTGCTTTTATATTCCTAAGTTGAGTTTTGCATGCTTTAAGTGGAATTGAAAATAAAAGAATTATGTGAATTAATAATTAGAGAATTTATTTTCC
>MU225919.1:424463-436116 GCA_018584345.1 Thuja plicata
TTGCATGTCAGATCTGTGTTTGTGGGCATAAAGGGTTTCATTTTTGGGAGTTAAAATTTGAAGGGCATTAGGGTTTTCAATTGATGTGTAAGAGTTTTCAATTTTGGGCTTTAGGGTTTCAGATCTGTAGAAAGAAGACTTCTTTGAGGAAGTATTGGTATATGTTGTTAAAATTACTTGAGACCCTCAGATTTGTAGCTCCTTGCCATGGAAGTATGAATTTTATACCCTCACTATGTCCTTGCTAGAACCCCTGATCAACCTATAGGAAAATGAGGAAAATGGGTTAAAATTGCATGCTTGGTAACAAGAAAACCCTTCTTGAAATAAATAAATAATTATATTTATATTAGTCTTCTTATTTTTATCATCATGCATGTTTTAGAGAAAATGAGAATCCCTTTCCTATTTTTATTAATTATTTTGATGAGAAATAAAAGCCTATATTATTGGAAATATAGCTCATTAAATTGCTTAAGAAAATATATATATATAGTTTCTATTTTAAAATTATTGTAAAATAATTAAATATAAAAGAAAAAAATAGAGCTTACTGGTTTTCTTTAAAAAAAATACAGTGTTATTAAATTAACACCAGTTGAAAAAAAATATTGATATAAATAAATAAAAATTATTTATTATTTAATAACTGTTAATATTTAAAGAAGGTTTAATTTTTAAATGGTTTAAAAAAAAAAAATTAAGTGTTATGGGGAGGTGGGTGGTGAGGGCCACCGCACCCCCCCTGCGCGGTACCACAAGGAGCAGTGGGGCCGCAGGTCCATGGACCTGCGTACCCACTGTACAGTGGGCCCGCGAGGGTACCCACTAGACAGTGGGGCCGCAGGCCTTGGGCCACGGCTCCCACTATGATGGGATGTGGGGTGGGGTCGAGACCCCCTCCCCAAAAAAACATATTATATTTTATTTTTATTTAATTATTGTTTAACAAAAAGTTTGTTTTAGATTTAAATGTTATTAAAAATGTTTTTTTTTTAAATTCAGTTTTATTTAATTAATATACAATTTTTTTTATAAATCATATTTGATTAGTTGGTAATTGACATTTAATTGGTTTATATTAATAATTAATTAATGTATGTTAAATATTTAAACTAGTTTATTTTAATATTTAAATTAGTTTATATTAATAATAGATTAGTTTATATCGATATTTAAATTAGTTTATATTGATGATAAACTAGTTTATATTAATATTAGTTTTATTTATTATTATTTAAATTAGTTTTTTTTTTAAAATTAGTTAATTGGGGTATAGGGACTAGAAAGGGAATTATATTTCTTTATAACGAAGGTTGATATTATTGATAAGTTATAACCTAGGGGAGAAATTTATTTTGTTATTGATGGAGACGAACTGATATTATTTGTTGGATTCAATGGAGCTAATTAGGTTAATTAGATTTGTTATTGGATGAATTTTGTCAAATATTATATTATACCTAGGTATTTTATAATTTTGTAATTATAGCTAAATAGGTAATTATTCCGTAGATGTTTTTATATGTTGAATTTATAAATAGATCTATACGACATGTTAACGTTACCAATGTAGATTATTTATTTATTTCTAGCTAGTAATTTAGTGAATAAATGAATTTGCATAATTGAGAATTATAAATTTGTTTATTCCTACGTTAACACCTTATTTAATTTAATGCTCTCTAAATATGAAGTTATTATTCCATGATGTGTCTGGAGTACGTGATTAAATAAATTCGTGTATTCTTGTATGTAGTCATGATTTCGGGTATATGTTGGGTTAGATGACCCTAGGACTTAAAACCAGAGGTTTTGGGAATGTACTTTCTATATGATGTTATTATGATGTCAGTTGTGATTCTATGAGGTTGTCATGGTCCTGATTTTATTATACCCAACCTGATTCAGTATGATGTACTTTAGGGTCTTATGAGGATACTGTGGATGTGTTTGTGGTTATTGAGAACCTATGTGCTCCTGAATGAGTAGGATGTGTTTTGTAATTATGTATATGTCCATTTCTTTATCTTGAGCCTAGGTAGGTTAACTAAGTGTATAGTGGGGAAGTGGTTTGCAATGGGGGTCCAGGACCCTAAGCGGTTACTAGGTAAACCCATTGGCAAGTTACTTAATAAGTGAAAATATGATACATTAAAGGGGTTTAAAATGAATTAATAAGATGTCTGAGTCTCTACCCATGCCTTGAGTGTTGTCTCATGATAGGATGGGAGTTGGGATCCTTGTCTTCGCAAAAGGATCACTGAGCCACATAGTGTCACTTGGAGGCCAGGGTCAAGAGGTACTACTAGGGTTACCTTCAAGGTTGGACTTATGTGATGACACTTCCCTATATACAGCTTAGGTTATCCTACATGTGTCAGATTACCTCTAGTGTTTTTTAGTATTCCTTGTTTTGTATTAGAGTGCTTCTAGGATCTTCCTTTGCATTAGAGTATGAGGTCATGTGTACCTTTTTTGTATTCTTGTTGTATACCCCATGTGATGGGCCTGTTACTATCTCCTCAGCACTGTGGGAGTGGACCTTTGGTTCCACATGGTCAGGTGGTAGTGATTCTTATTACCATTGAGATTCTAATAGATTCTTCTTCATGCTTGGATGTTCCTTGTTGCAATTTCATCTTCATAGTCTTTTGGAGACTTGCTCAGTTATTTGAGTTATGTATTTATACCATATGTTTATATTGGTTATCATCCTTGGAGGATGCATTGTATTGATTATTATGTATTATTACATACCCTTCAATTTGTGCAATGGATGTTGTTTAGGTAGTATACCTTATGGTATCAGTTTTATATGTAATCTTTATTATGAGATGTATGTTATTGGTTTCAGATTATGTAACCTTTATGTCAGTTCTTTATTATTGTAATCGTAGATTAGTTTGTTTAAGTAATTTTATGTCAAGGAACCCTCGAGGAATGTTAATCATGTATGAGTTGTAATTCATATATGTCATGTACATCATTGTGTTTCTTCCACATTGTTATTTATATTGTTTGTAAACATTTAAAAAAAAATTATTCCGTGAACTTAGTGTCGTGTTTAGGTTAAGTTCTCCTAGGTTCCCTAGTGGGGCATTACACTTGGTATTAGAGCCCACATTTCTACACTGGGAGCTCTGGGAAATATGTATGCCCATTAGTTGTATTTTGATTTTAAAACTTGAAACAAACATAGACATAAAACTCTGATGTATTTAAAACCATTTCTTTATGATTATTGATTTCTTTTAGGTGTTATTGGGTTGATGTTGGATTTGAGTTCTGGTTTGATTCTTTGGTTGATTTAGGAATCATGCCTGGATCTAGGTCGACTAGAGGTCATGGTTGAGGCTGAGATGGTGGCTGTGGAAGGGGTAGGGACAACAGTCCTTCCACGAGTGTTCATTGAGATAACAGAGATGAGAAGAGGGAAGAGCGTCGGGCTGGTTCAGAGGAGCCAGGTATTAGGGAGTTGTTGCAAGAGTTTCAAAATCATATTCCTGAGTAGGGTAGAGTGGAGAGGGAGAGATCTAGGAGCTCTCTAATGAGGATTATTGCAGTGGATCCTAAGGTTGTGGCAGTGAACCACATGAGAGATCTCAAGAGAGTTCCACCTATTACCTTTGATGGAAAAGGAACAGGATTTGAAGCTGAGACTTGGCTTATTGCATTAGAGAGGATCTTTTCTATGCATCCCTTTAGTAGAAATACTAAATCTAGGTATGCGGTAATGAAACTCTCCAATTTTGCAGCAATATGGTGGAAGATAGAGGAGAAGAAGTTGAGTCTTCAGATGGACACCATTACATGGGAACTCGTCCTTGAGCATTTTAGAGAGAGATTCCTCTCTGTTCAGTCGAGGCAGCAGAGGGCTGATGAGTTCCACAACTTGAGGTAGTTGACCCTGTCAGTGTTTGAGTATGAGTGTTGATTCTTTGAGCTCAAACAGTATGTTGGATATGGTGAGGATTCGGCCCTTATGGTTCAGCACTTTGTTAGGGGGCTGAATGAACGCATCATTGGGGAGGTTAGATTCTTTTAGCCTATGTCCCTTAGGGAGGCAGTCATCAATGCTACCATTGTGGAGGAGAATCTAGCATTAAAGGCTATGGTGGTCATTCAGGGGTGCACTCGAGAGCACCTACTTCTATTGTCGGAGGTAATCATTCTCAGGGAGCTGGGAATGCGAGAGGTCCTTCTACTATTCCAAATGTTAATCAGTCTCATCAGCAAGGAGGAAACAACCCTTCTTGTTTTAGTGGTCCTCAGATTAGGAACTTTCATGACATTCAGCGTAACAAGCACAATCGGTCGGTTCAGCCAGCACAGAGTGTGTGTCAGGATGTCAGTAGGGGCGATGTTCAGCAGTCTAGAGAACCTTCAGTTAGAGAAGGTGGGAGCAAGGGAGCTTGCTTCACTTGTGGAAAGTTTGGACATTTTGTTGTCAATTGACCTTAGTGTGCACCGCAGTCCTTAGGATAGAGGCTAGTATCTTCTGAGCCTACAATGGGTAATGTTGGTATGTCTCACGAAGCATATGTAGCATTTGATCATCCTCCACCTGTGTACTATGCTCCTATGAGTGGTGTTGCGAGTAGAGGTCCAACAACTAGTTTTCAGATTCCTATAGTGGGGAATGATCCTCAGTGTTTGAATCAGAGACCTGGGAAGGGTCCTATGGGATCCACACTTTGAGTCTTTCAGGACTTGGTTAGATGTTCTGTGATCAGAGATTTATTTCTCTATCTTTGTTTTGGACTTCCAGGAGTAAGCCTAGTTTTAGGGGAGGAGGATGTAATACCCACCTTCTAGGTTGTTTTTCAATTGTGGATGCCAAACTCTTTTGGGCATTTTGGATGTATGTGTGGATTTATTCAGATAATTTAGATGATATTTATGTGTTACATTTCAGTATGTTATTGATCCATTATTAGTATGTTATATCATTGGTGTATATGTGACTTATGGTTATTTTATGATGCTTAAGTATATGTTAGGATTTCATTTCGATTATGGTTTTCTGACAATACTGACCTTAGATTTATATGCACATGGATCATTGTATATTTTCATTACTATTTGACGTGCTTTGTTTGGTATGGGACAGAGGCATAGTTACCTGCTTCGGCGAGATCCACATGATAACCTAATCTCAACCATTGTTTTCCATATGATATATGCATGTATGTTTGTCTTTGTGATGATAGGTTCGTAGGTACCAGGCGACATCTTCCCTGAATTAGCAGGAGTGAGTGTGCCCTATCACATTAATCTCAATGGTAAGAGAGGGGAGATAGTTTTTAGGTCCAAATCCTATCCTAAACCAAATTGTCCTAGTTAGTGGACAAGTATCTATTTTTACTACCCTGAACGAATTCAGATCGTTGATAGGAATTCATGTATCCCTTTCTATGAGCATGTTTGATTTGTTTATTTTGGTTTCAGGTGCCTGATGTGATTTTGCGGGTGTTATATCATGTTATTTATTTAATTGATTATCATTGCAATTAATTATTAAATATAAGGTATTTAATTAATTGGAAATTAAATTAAATACCTATGTTTAATTGACAGTTTAATTAAAGTGCAATTATTGAATATTAATATTTAGTTGAATATTAGAGTAAATGAGCTTTTATGCTTAATTAAATATTTAGTTGCATGATTAATTGATTAATTTAATTGAAATTATGTCTCATGCATTTTTAATTTAACACTTTGCTTTTATATTCCTAAGTTGAGTTTTGCATGCTTTAAGTGGAATTGAAAATAAAAGAATTATGTGAATTAATAATTAAAGAATTTATTTTCCCTTTAGGGTTTTCACTTTTGGAAGCCTAATTGCTTGGGATATCTATATCTTTGGATTGGAAGCCTTTTTAGATGTTCTTCAATCAAGGGAGAAGGAGAAATCAGGTGATTGGGATTTTGAGAGAGAGATTGCTTGGATTTGTGGCTTCTTTTGCTTGGTATTGTGGATTCTTCTTGCTTAGATTTTGAGAAATTGTGCTTCTCATTAGTTATTGAGGTAGGGTCTTCATCTTTTTAATTCTAGCTTTTAGATCCCCATCTTCCATGCATCTGAAAGCTAGGACCTTTTTGTGTGATCTTCCTTGTTTGAAGTATTTAGTGTTTTCATTGATTTAGAGTTGAAAAATGTGATCTTGGTATCAATTTGTATTTTCCTTCAAGCTTACATGTCAGATCTGTGTTTGTGGGCATAAAGGGTTTCATTTTTGGGAGTTAAAATTTGAAGGGCATTAGGGTTTTCAATTGATGTGTAAGAGTTTTCAATTTTGGGCTTTACAGTTTCAGATCTGCAGGAAGAAGACTTCTTTGAGGAAGTATTGGTATATGTTGTTAAAATTACTTCAGACCCTCATATCTGTAGCTCCTTGCCATGGAAGTATGAATTTCATACCCTCACTATGTCCTTGCCAAAACCCCTGATCAACCTGTAGGAAAACGAGGAAAATTGGTTAAAATTGCATGCTTGGTAACAAGAAAACGCTTTTTGAAATAAATAAATAATTATATTTATATTAGTCTTCTTGTTTTTATCATCATGCATGTTTTAGAGAAAATGAGAATCCCTTTCCTATTTTTATTAATTATTTTTATGAGAAATAAAAGCCTATATTATTGAAAATATAGCTCATTAAATTGCTTAAGAAAAAAAAATATATATATAGTTTCTATTTTAAAATTATTGTAAAATAATTAAATATAAAAAAAATAGAGCTTATTGGTTTTCTTTAAAAAAAATACAGTGTTAATAAATAAACACCAGTTAAAAAAAATATTGATATAAATAAATAAAAATTATTTATTATTTAATAACTATTAATATTTAAGGAAGGTTTAATTTTTAAATGGTTTTTAAAAAAAAATTTAAGTGTTATGGGTAGGCGGGTGGCGGGGGCCACCGCACCCGCTGCGTGGTACCACAAGGAGCAGTGGGGTCGCAGGTCCAAGGACCTACGTACCCACTGTATAGTGGGCCCGCTAGGGTACCCGCTAGACAGTGGGGCCGCAGGCCTTGGGCCGGGGCTCCCACTATGATGGGATGTGGGGTGGGGCTGAGACCCCCCCCCAAAAAAAAACATATTATATTATATTTTTATTTTATTATTGTTTAACAAAAATTTTGTTTTAGATTTAAATGTTATTAAAAATGTTTTTTTTTAAATTCAGTTTTATTTAATTAATATACAATTTTTTTTATAAACCATATTTGATTAGTTGGTAATTGACATTTAATTAGTTTATATCAATATTTAATTAATGTATGTTAAATATTTAAACTAGTTTATTTTAATATTTAAATTAGTTTATATTAATAATAGATTAGTTTATATCGATATTTAAATTAGTTTATATTGATGATAAACTAGTTTATATTAATATTAGATTTATTTATTATTATTTAAATTAGTTTTTTTTTTTAAATTAGTTAATTGGGGTATAGGGACTGGTAAGGGAATTATATTTCTTTATAAGGAAGATTGATAGTATTGATAAGTTATAACCTAGGGGAGAAATTTATTTTGTTATTGATGGAGACGAACTGATGTTATTCGTTGGATTCAATGGAGCTAATTAGGTTAATTAGATTTATTATTGGATGAATTTTGTCAAATATTATATTACACCTAGGTATTTTATAATTTTGTAATTATAGCTAACTAGGTAATTATTCTGTGGATGTGTTTATATGTTGAATTTATAAATAGATCTATAGGACATGTTAACGTTACCAATGTAGATTATTTAATTATTTCTAGATAGTAATTTAGTGAATAAATGAATTTGCATAATTGAGAATTATAAATTTGTTTATTCCTACGTTAACACCTTATTTAATTTAATGCTCTCTGAAATGAAGTTATTATTCCATGATGTGTCTGGAGTGCATGATTAAATAAATTCGTGTATTCTTTTATGTAGTCTTGATTTCGGGTATCTATTGGGTTAGATGACCCTAGGACTTAAAACCAGAGGTTTTTGGAGTGTAATTTCAATATGATGTTATTATGATGTCAGTTGTGATTATATGAGGTTGTCATGGTCCTGATTTTATTATACCCAACCTGATTTAGTATGATGTGCTTTAGGGTCTTATCAGGATACTATGGATGTGTTTGTGGTTATTGAGAACCTATGTGCTCCTGAATGAGTAGGATGCATTTTGTAATTATGTATATGTTCATATCTTGATCTTGAGCCTAGGTAGGTTAACTAAGTGTATAGTGGGGAAGAGGCTTGCAATGGGGGTCCAGGACCCTAAGCGGTTACTAGGTAAACCCATTGGCAAGTTACTTAATAAGTGAAAATATGATACATTAAAGGGGTTTAAAATGAATTAATAAGATGTTTGAGTCTCTACCCATGCCTTGAGTGTTGTAGCATGATAGGATGGGAGTTGGGATCCTTGTCTTCGCGAAAGGATCACTGAGCCACATAGTGTCACTTGGAGGCCAGGGTCAAGAGGTATTACTAGGGTTACCTTCAAGGTTGTACTTATGTGATGACACTTCCCTATATATAGCTTAGGTTATCCTACATGTGTCAGATTACCTCTATTGTTGTTTAGTATTCCTTGTTTTGGATTAGAGTGCTTCTAGGATCTTCCTTTGCATTAGAGTATGAGGTCATGTGTACCTTGTTTGTATTGTTGTTGTATACCCCGTGTGATGGGCCTGTTAATATCTCCTCCGCACGGTGGGAGTGGACCTTTGGTTCCATGTGGTCGGGTGGTAGTCATTGTTATTACCATTGAGACTCTGACAAATTCTTCTTCATTCTTGGATGTTCCTTGTTGCAGTTTCATCTTCATAGTCTTTTGGAGACTTGCTCCGTTATTTGAGTTGTGTATTTATACCATATGTTTATATTGGTTATCATCCTTGGAGGATGCATTGTATTGATTATTATGTATTATTACATACCCTGCGATTTGTGCAGTGGATGTTGATTAGGTAGTATACCTTATGGTATCAGTTGTATATGTAATCTTTACTATGAGATGTATCTTATTGGTTGCAAATTATGTAACCTTTATGTCAGTTCTTTATTATTGTAATCGTAGATTAGTTTGTTTAAGTAATTCTATGTCAAGGAACCCTCAAGGAATGTTAATAATGTATGAGTTGTAATTCATGTATGTCATGTACTTCATTGTGTTTCTTCCGTATTGTTATTTATATTGTTTGTAAATATTTTAAAAAAATTATTCCGTGAACTTAGTGTCATGTTTAGGTTAAGGTCTCCTGGGTTCCCTGGTGGGGCATTACACTTGGTATTAGAGCCCATGTTTCTACACTAGGAGCTCTGGGAAATATGTGTGCCCATTAGTTATCTTTTGATTTTAAAACTTGAAACAAACATAGACATAAAACTCTGATGTATTTAAAACCATTTATTTACGATTATTGATTTCTTTTAGGTGTTATTGGGTTGATGTTGGATCTGAGTTGTGGTTTGATTCTCTGGTTGATTCAGGAATCATGCCTAGATCTAGGTCCGCTAGAGGTCGTGGTAGAGACTGAGAGGGTGGCCGTGGAAGGGGTAGGGACCACAGTCCTTCCATGAGTGTTCATCAAGATAACAGAGATGAGCAGAGGGAAGAGCGTTGGGCTGGTTCAGAGGAGCCAGGTATTAGGCAGTTGTTGTAGGAGTTTCTAAATTGTATTCCTGAGTAGGTTAGAGTGGAGAGGGAGAGATCTAGGATCCCTCTAAGGAGGATTGTTGCAGTGGATCCTGAGGTTGTGGCAGTGAACCACATGAGTGATCTCATGAGAGTTCCACCTATTACCTTTGATGGAAAAGGAATAGGATTTGAAGCTGAGACTTGGCTTATTACATTAGAGAGGATATTTTCTATGCATCCCTTTAGTAGCAATACTAAAGCTAGGTATGCGGTAATGCAACTCTCCAATTTTGCAGCAATATGGTGGAAGATAGAGGAGAAGAAGTTGAGTCTTTAGATGGACACCACTACATGGGAACTCTTCCTTGAGCATTTTAGAGAGAGATTCCTCTCTATTCAGTGGAGGCAACAGAGGGCTGATGAGTTCCACAACTTGAGGTAGTTGACCCTGTCAATGGTTGAGTATGAGCATTGATTCTTCAAGCTCAAACAGTATGTTGGATATGGTGAGGATTCGGCCCTTATGGTTCAACACTTTGTTAGGGGGCTGAATGAACACATCATTAGGGAGGTTCGACTCTTTGAGCCTACATCCCTCAGGGAGGTGGTCATCAAAGCTACCCTCATATCTAGCATTAAAGGCTATGGTGGTCATTCACGGGTGCGATCGAGAGCACCTACTTCTGTTGTCGGAGGTAATCATTCTCAGGGAGCTGGGAATGTGAGAGGTCCTTCTACCATTCCAAATGGTAATCAGTCTCGTCAGCAAGGAGGAAACAACCCTTCTTCTTTTAGTGGTCCTCGAATTAGGAAATTTCATGACATTCAGCGTAGAAAGCATAATCGGTCAGTTCAGCCAGTACAGATTGTTTATCAGGATGTCAGTAGGGGTGATGTTCAGCAGTCTAGAGCACCTTCAGTTAGAGAAGGTGGTAGCAAGGGAGCTTGCTTCACTTGTGGATAGTTTGGACATTTTGCTATCAATTGCCCTCAGCGTGCACCGCAGTCCTTAGGACAGAGGCCAGCAGCTTCTGAGCCTACAATGGGTAATGTTGGTATGTCTCACGCAGTGTATGCAGTGTTTAGTCATCCTCCACCTATGTACTATTCTCCTATGAGTGTTTCTTGGGACTAGTTAGAGGAAGGATACTTTAGATCTTACTGTTGGTGATGTAGATAGATACTACATAGTATTTGTGGTGGTTGATAACTGTTAAGATGAGCATCAGAAGACCATTATTGAGACTACCTGTGTCTTATAGGACATATGTACATCTATTTTGTTTGATTTAGGTTCTCCAGATTCCTTTATTTACACCTTTCTTGTGGGGCAATATGGGCTAGTGATGGTACAATAGGTTGATAGTTGGAAAGTTGAGTTAGCCATAGGTTCTAGAGTGGTCGTGGACTCCCTTATTTTTGGTTTTCTATTATATTTGTGCACCTTCACCACCACCATAGATCTTCATATCCTACCCTTGAGCTTGTATGGAATTTACTTGGGTATGGATTGGTTAGGTTCCCAATAGGCATATATAGATTGATGGTAAGACTGATGTTGGAGCATCTAGGGTTCTTTAAGAAATTGCATTTTTTAAGATTTGTTTCCTTTTGGAATGATGGAGTTCCTAGTTTGAGGCAATTTTCTGGAGGTCCTACGAGCGGTTTTTCTATTGAGATCTTGGTGAGGAGTGATGAAAATTTTTTTTCCTTATTGTTCATAGACTCGATGTATATGATGAAACTTATTTTTGTGGAGTATATTTGGTGCAGAGCACTCAAAGCAATTCAGTGATTCAGTGTTTCCATCCAGGCATTTATTAAGCCTTCCATTGCATAAAAATGGCACTATACTTCATACTCATCTCCACTAAATGACTCATGATGGGGATCATAAAATTTTAGGTTGTTATGTAGTTATTAAGTTGATATAGTCCATTTGTAAAGGCTTAAGGCTCATTGGTGATTCTATAAACCTTGAGTCCTTAAGACCTATGG
>MU225919.1:442283-457046 GCA_018584345.1 Thuja plicata
CATTGGTGATTCTATAAACCTTGAGTCCTTAAGACCTATGGGAAATTTTGCTTAGAGTAGTTAGGAATATATTGGGAAATAGGTTATTATACCTTAAATAAGGTCCTAGGATAATCTAGAGTCCTTATGATTTCTTTATATACAAGATTAGTCAAAACAACAAAAAGTTGCTAAGCAACTTTGCAAAAAATGCTTAAAAGTTGTAATTAGTGAGTTTCAACTGATTAAAACTAAATCTCAGATAGTTTATTGGTGAAACACTCTTATATAAGTGTCATACAACCTTCCCAAAAGAACAGGTTGTTGAATGTAGAGAGTTTTATTCTAAATCAATAAAATTCCCTGTTTTTCCTTAAAATTCACTGTTATTTCGATTCTGCACGTGCTGAATAGATTGGGAGTGAAAGTTTAATGATCTAAGAGGATACTTTGGCATGTTACCTAACCAATGCACTTGGTCTAAAGAAATTTGGTGGTCACTGGCCAAAGATATAGCAATTTCTTTCCTAACTTTCAGGAAACCCTAGTTCCAACAGGGTTTTGGGAAAATGGAGATATAGTTCACGACTATACCATCCATTTTGCACAAAACCCAATGAAAATGAAAGCACTGGGGATGTACTATAAGATTCTAGAAGCAGGAGGTCGAAAACTAAAGGGAACTATTTATGCTTGCAAGCCCTAGGCCAAATATTAGGATGTATTTGGTCCTGAATTATAGGAATTTGCTTACCTAGTGTTAGATATGCACAACGTGAGTAATCTAAAGGTGGATTAGGTGTTCTTAGATACCCTTGAAGAGATCCAAAGACCTATCTTCTGTCTATGCACCCATTTCATTGGTCTTCCTTTGAAAACCAAGCATATTAGGGCCCTATTAGGTCTGTATACCTTGGAGGATTCTTGGAGTGCAGGAGTAGATCAGAAGTTGGTCTTGTGGGGCAGTTTTTGGGTTGTTGAAAAACTTCATATTACATCATCTGATCTTGTGTTGGGTGTGGGGTTGTGTCTGAAATCCCAATTTTGTCAAATCTAGCCTTGTAGCCCTGTTTTGGGAAGTGACTAGTAAACATTGGAATAAGTTGCACAAAGTGTGTTTGTGAACTTAGTGGTTGTTCTTAGGATTGTTAAAGGAGTATAACAATTAGAGAAAAGTGTTGAGGCACTCTTTGGAGTCCTATTGAAAGTTTTAGTCTTTTAGAGCATTAGACCTCAAAGGTCTAAGAGGATCAAACGTTCCACCGTTGCACTCTGCATCAATATTGTATGATACTGTTGATTCTTTATCGATCAATTGAGTCCCTAATAATCGGTTGTAGTGAGGCCTTTTGTGTTCTTGGTCACCAACTAGGTGATTTTTGGCTCGGTGGACTTGTGTATATCTTTAGTGGGTGTGGTAATGTTATGGTGTTTGAGAGGTCACGTGTAATTTTTTCCTGTCATAACAAATCTTTTGGATTTGTCTTGTGTGAGTTATGGTGGATTTATTGGAAGGTTTTTGTTGTTATTCATGTCATTGTTTCTGTGGTGCTAACCAGTCGATTGATCAAGGTTCTTGTTGTTGTTATGATTGTTGGTGATGATTTGCATGATTTCCTCTGTGGATCTATGTGTTACCAACTTGATTTGTTGGATAGGTGCTCGAGAAATAATTAAATGTTGTATTTAATCTGGGTTAAGGTTGACTTAGTCTAAAACATTTTTTTGGATATGTAAAGTTTGTTGAGGCTGACCTATTGGTGGTTGTGTATTAATTTAGGTCTAGTGCTCATTTGGAGATCATAAGGGAGATGATAAGGAAAAATTCTAGAGGATGGATGAATAGTAGAGAATCTGCTAGAGGATTTCTCTAAGACTTAGGAAGATCTAGAATAGATTTGAGTTGGGTTTTGTTGTTAGGTTTTCTTTGTACTTAGCCTAAATCAGGAAGGCCTTACAACCTGACATGTATAAAGAAATCTTGAGTAATAAAACTTGTTTTTTGGATCCAAATCATGTTGTTGTTGATTTTTTCTTGCTATTTTTCACCGTGTTAACTCTTTCTACAAGGATTTGACATCTTCTTTGGGGACTATGTTTCCCTTTTCTGCATTAGATGGTATCAAAGCATGGTTTGATCTTGTTTGGGTGGCTACCGATCTGAATTCTGGACTTGTGGTGATACTTTGGTGTTTTTGTGAGGTGGCAGAGGTTGGATCTAACTTACATTAGTGAAGGAGTTTTACAAGGTGGCCAGAAGGAGGATATGTTGCTACTTGTTGAGTTGTTATTAGGAACTATGACTTTGCAAGGGTTAGGGTATTATATTTGGTGAATCAGATCACCAATTGGAGGTATTTACATGTTAGATCTTGAAGGTGTCACTGAGGAGAATGAAGTCTAGGTTTCTTGAACTCATGGAGGATGAAATTGGGACTGAGATGACTAGTGTGAAGACTGAGGTCTTGGAAGAGATTAGGGTTGTTGTTTCTTGAAAATCAGAACCCTAGATCTATTGTTATTAATCTTTGGGAAGAGAGTCTTATGAATTTTCTGATGGAAAAGTTTCACATGGTAGAGGAAAGGATCATGTGCATACGTTAGAGAAAGCTTGAGGATTTTTCCAATAAGCTTGAAGAGTTGAGTATGTGAAATGTCACTTGGCATTTTTCGATCAGACAAAGTTTTGATTGGCCTGTGAATAGGAGGAAATGGAAATTTGATGTTTTTGTTGAAGAGGTATACACTAAAATTTCTTATATTGGGGTGGTAGATGGTTTTCATGATAAGATGGATGGATCTAATGTGGAAATTGTAGAGCATCTTGTTGTTGATAATGAGATTTATGAAGAGGTGGAAGAGTTACCTTTCCCTTAAGGTTATGACCTTGTTGATAGAGTTTACATTAGAGATGTTGATCTTGTTGTTTTTCATAAGTATTTGTAGACTAGGTATGTTGTTACTTGTGTTTCTAAGTTGCATAACGATGTAGAGGTGGTTGATGCTAAGGTTGACCATCTTTGGTTACTTGTTTCTAATGTGGAGGATTTGTGTGATGAGTTGCATGATTTATTTGTGAAGGAGAGTACAAATATGATGCATTGCATTGATAATTATGATCAGTTTCTTCCTTTTACAAGGTGTAATGACTAGTTGGTTGTAGTGCAGGATATTCAGAGCTTTGAGTAGAAGAAGTAGAGATTGCTTGTGGGCAGATTTATGTTCTTGAACTTGTGGATTGGGAAACTGATGGTTAAGATGAAGTGGTTGAGTTTTGATTTTCCTATGGCATCTAAGTGTGAGAAAAACTTTGGAATATACCCTAGGCATTTGATGCAAGAGAATCTAGGGTTATTGAGGAAATTGCATTATTTAAGTGTTATTTCTCTTTGGATAGATGAAGTTCCTAGTTGGAGATAGTTTTCTTGAGGTCCTACAAGAAGTAGATCTTGTAAGATCTTGGTGAGGAGTGGTAAAATGGGTTTGTTCATTATTATTCATAGATTCTATGTCTATTCTTGTTCTTCTTTTGTTTGAGCTATTTTTGTGATACTATTGATTTTTTATCGGGCAACTAAGTTCTTGATAATTAGTTGTAGTGATTTTTTTGTGTTCTTGGTCACTGGTTGGGTGATTGTTGGCTCGGTAGAGTTCTATGTATCTTTAGTGGGTGTGGTCATGATATGGTGTTTGAGAGATCATGTGAAATTTTATCTTGTGATAAAAAAATTGTTGGTAAACAGATTTGTCCTTTCTTGCTTCTTAGGAATATGACTCTGTATCGCCCAAATTGTTAACAATATCTAATTACAACAGTTGAAAAGCCTTTCAAGACTACCGTCTTTTCTCTAAATTGGTAGGTACAGCTCCCTATATGAATGATCTTCAATGAGTTATGTCTTGATCCTAAACTAACATGGGGTATCCTCTTAACCCGAGATCAAAAGAGGCAAACCAAATTAAGCCTAAACAGAACTTAATCCAGGCAAGGAGAGCTTTCTAATCTATGAACTAAGTTGTAGAATTCACAAATCCTATGAATTCATACACTCTACCTCAACTAATCTACAACTATTGCTAACCAAGAATGGAATGATGAAAAACTTCTAATGAATCCTTCCCAGAATATCCCACAGCACATCCTACTGAGGTTTATTCACATCCTCACAACAAAGGAATGAAACATCCATTCCTCCCTACTGCAATTCAGATTAAAAGAAAGAATCATATAATTAACAACTTCTAACTAATTGGCACAGAAAATCATTGACATAAAACACTATTCGATTGTCTCTGCAACATCAAGCATTCCACACCAAAAATTTGCCGACCTTTCATTAATCTTTCAACTTCATACATATAGAGCCAGGGGATGACCGTTACAAAGGAAGTTTAATCGGTACATCTCCCTCTAAATGACAAATGGAAAGAGAGCCAATTACAAAGGGAAAGAAACAGAAAAGAAAAGAGGAATTTAAATCATTTGGCCTCTTTTTCTTTTTCGACCTTTGTCCGATAAGCTTTGGCAGCAACCACTATTGGGACTAGCTCTTCATGTCTGGGCACGTAGACATTGGTATATCTTAAGAGCCATTGGGAATGATCTCTAGCCACCTTCTTTGTCATGTTTAACTGCTTCGGCAACTCCTCCATGGCCACGTGTATGTGCCCACTCAGCTTTTGTAATTCTGTAGCTCTGTTCGTGCCACTTGCAGATGCATCGATCAAACTGTCTAAGTACTTAGAGAAATTCTCTTTCATTACTTTGACATCAATTAACGCCTTCTACTGGCCGCTAATTTGGGAGTCTGTATGGAGTTATTTTATTAACTCGAATCCCCTATTCTGGATCTCACTTATTTTATTCCCTATTTCACTAAGTCCCTTTTTTGCTTATAATATCATTTCGGACCTAAACACCATACTTTTAAGCCATTCAACTATAGCCTCACTTCCTGTTCATAGAATTTTTGCATCTATGGCTTCTTTCCCTTTCATTTGTAGGATCATTTTCAAGAGTGCGCCGCATTCATCACTCTTCACTCTTTCTCCTGCCAGAACATTACTGTTTGTCAGGATTTTTTCTGTTTCTTTCACCAACCTTAGAATATTGCTCCCAATCTGTTCTATAAAATTAGTCCCGTCTTCTCTGACCTTTTCAATCCATTCTTTACCTATCTGGCTAAAATGCCTATCTTCCTGGAGTTGAGCAATAAGAGTTTGTACTTCGGCGGCCGTGGGGTTGTTTGTCACCGTGACTCCAGAGATGGTTGTTAGAGGAGACACCAATTGTCGAATGAATTGATTCAATTCTTCAATTTCTGCCTTCATTCTTACTTTGGAAGACTTCAGGCTCTCTAACTGTTCTTCAATGACTTCGTTGGTTGACTTCCATAGACCAACCTTGGTATCATGCCTTGCTTCACTGAGGTCTATAGAATGCAGTGTAAAATCATCAATAGCCATATCCTCCAATCTGCCCTCTTTGTTGGGCTTAGCTATCTCCATAGTCAAGTGACTTGTGGCTAGATCATGGCCTAATATTGACAGTGACTTCTGCTTCTTGGCTTGGGCCAGTGCTGATCCGGATTGTACCACAAGGGGAGTAACATCCTTTGCTGGAGTATTCTCTTCTCTCCTTTGTTTCTTTCTCTCCAGGGTGTCTTCCAGCCTTGACTTAGTACTTATTACTTGAGATGCAGCCCCCAGTGAATCGATGCTGAACATCTTCCTTTTAACTGGGATGGCTGCCACTGTAGGTGTGGAAAAAGGATTCTTTGGGACTTGAGGGACCAACTTTGGAGGGGCTTGGCTTGTCTTGGCGGTCTTCTTAGCTACTCAATCTGATTTTGAAGACTCACTACTAATACTCTCTCCATCTCCCAAATCCACAACTTGCACTGGAGAACTGTCCACGGGTAGCAGTGTTACACTCACAGGAGTGCTAGGACTAGGATGAGGCAAAGGCACTGGGGTAACCTGAGAAGGTGAGATCGGAGTGGTGCTAGGAGTAACTACACTATCTTTTGGTTCTTCTGCTTTCTTCTCCTCCATTCATGCCCCAATCAGTGGTCGGGAGCCTTCTTGACAGGTCTTATCCAATGGAATGCTCTTGTCTAGTGGTTGATCACCTCCTCCTGTAGGCTAAGCGGGTCCTCAAGAAATAGCTAGCATCACACTTGCAGTGGTCCCCTGAGTGGAGGATGAAGCAGCTACTGATGGAGACACTTGAGTAGATGTATTTTTTGTTCATTTCTTTTTAGCTGTCCATTCAACCCATTTTCCCATCCTCTTGATAATTTTTGCCTTCATTACCTCTAAGTCCTTTGCGACTTCTTCGCTAGGCTCAGAACTGATGGAGGTGTTTCTAATTTGGGTCAGATAAGTATTGCTATACATATTCTGGCCATCATCTTCAATTCCTTCAACATCCAGGTTAATACCATATGTCTTCACCTATTCAACTGTGAGCCTGGCAAATGCACGGTCACGGCTTTCAAATTCATCTTTTTAATCAGAAAAATAGTCTTCAAAGTCATCGATGTGTCTGATTGTGCTTCCAATCTACAATACATCTCTTTCATATCCCTTGGGGTCAAACATAGGCCTGATCACCCCATATGATTTCAGGTGATATCTGGTTTCGAATGTTTTCAGCATGTTCTTGGCATCTGAACAGGATTCGCAACTGAAATCCCCGACCTTCATAGGGAATTCATACCCTTTCTTCCTCAAGCTTGCACTCAACAGGTTCACTTGCACTGCTTGCCTCACCATCTCAATCAGCACAATCATATCACTTGGATATCTTGGTAGCTTCAAGGGGAAACCATCAAAGGCTGCAAGGCGCAAATAAGAAAACGATGAGAAATGAATGAAGAAATTCCCAAACTGGCTAATGGCTTCCACCACTTCTGGACTGAATCTCCATTCAGGGCATCCCTGTAATTCCCTGCAAATTCTCATAGTGAAAGCATCATTCACTCAGACATAATCCCCATAGCTGTTATGTAATTGTAAACAGGGGTAAAATTCATAGCATTTAACATTATCTAGGAAATCTTCTGATCTCGGGAGACCCGGCCATATTTGCAGTGATGCCAACATATAGATGAGGAAAGAAGACATGTAAAATGTATTGTAGAACTTTGCGGCACGGAGGGCATTGGATAGAATTTCACTTACCTCCTGAGCCCAATCAACATATTGTGTACCTGAGCATATTACTTGTACTATGAAGAAGTAATGCTCAATAAAACTTAGGGCTTCGACTTCACCTCTCATTCTGTGAATGAGTACCAGAATATCAATAATTTTGGGCTTAAGGTTTGATCCAAAAAGAGTCTTCAGCACCTTACCTTTAGCGCCTCATGGCTTCTGAAACCATGAGTGCATAATTTCTCTCCTCCACACCATCTTCTTGGCAGAAAACTCAGAAACCGCGTGCGAACTGTTAAATTGGAGAATTCATCCCGCTCAGGTACACAGAATAAATTCACCACTGTCTGACGATCAATAGATAGAAGAACTTTGTCATTTGGCAGTATACTCTGTCTGGTATCCGGGTTGTAGTGGTTGATACATTCATATATCAATTCTGGAGCTTGGACGGCCACTAGAAACCCTGTCGCTTCAATCAAGCCACTTTCCCTAAGCTTCTCTATTATGGGGCGAATTGGCTCTACTTTCAGTCTCTTCTAGAGATCATGCATGTCGTAAAAGTGCAGAGAAGTATCTGTGAGATTATGCAGATTGGTTTTGATGCCATTCAATCCATCAAAACCAGAGAACCTAGTGGCCATCTTGCTATGCAATAATACGGGCTTTCAAAAACACAAGATATAGAGCTCACAGTAAAGGCGCTAAGGATGCAAATGAATCTGGCAGGATAACAGCAAGAGAGGAAATAGTGAATTGAAATACTGTTCACACCTTTGTCTTTATAGAATTCTGAGAGCAACTGGAGATTTTTGGCATTCACGCCACACAAACAAATTTATGAATAAAACCCATTAACACCATCAATGCAGAGCCCTAACAGATACCTTGACATCTTTTCACTATTCCCGTTGCCCTAATGGAAACATTTTCATTAACTTCACTTACTTTTCCATTTTCCTTGGGCTTGTGGAAAATTAGAAATGGGGTGCTCTTCTTCGCCTTTTCGGAAAATCTCTCCACGAGGGATAATTCTGCTTAACACAAAACTACGCTTCTTTCCTTTGCGGAAAATCCCTTTATGAGTGAGAACTCCGCCGTGGAGAAGACAATTTTCAATTCTTCGCAATTGATTTATTTTAATCTCCAAGCCAATATTTAATCATTTCTCTCTCCTCTGGAAAATAGAAAAAGTGCTTCGAAAAATCGTTGTGGGGTCCACTTCATCATAACCAAGCTAGCGGAGAATCACCTTAGAGGTGCGAAATACGCATAGGGAAAAATTCCTCTTGGCGGAAAATCGCTTGAGGGGTGCGAAACCCGCAACATGTGAAAAGCCTTCTTTTTCTTGCCTTTGTGGAGAATTACTTTCCTTGGTAACATTCTGCCATGGAGAAGATGATTTCTGAAATCCCGCCGAGCTCGTTCTCTACCATCTCTTAACCAAATTGCTTGCCATTTGCTGCGTTAGGATCGTTGAGACCTGTAGAATCGATCTACACCAATCTTCGATCTCTGCCTGAGGAAGAACATTGATTAGAGCACAAATCTTTGCCAGGTTGGGATCTACAACTTACCCAAATGAATAAAAATCTGATAGCGGCCCACCCAACTAAAACAAGATGGCAAAGGAAGGGGGAACCTGGCAAAGACCTCCTATCCTAGGGGAGACTTAGACCTAGACATCAGACTGACCTGACCAACACGACATGACCATACTAAGACTTCTAAATATTCCACTTTTGTGAAATGGCTAGATGTTTAAAAGTGGAGGCAACAGCTGGCTCTGACTGGGGACTTGGGTATATCATACCCAAGTGAGGGACCTAGCATCTCTGGTTTTGCAAAGAAGAACAAAAGGCGGCAACGCAAGAACACAAAACAAAAGCAAGCAAAACAGGAAAGGAACAAATGCAAGGGAAAGGAAACTAACCTAAGGAACAGAATGAAACTATAGTACATTACAGGGGTTACCTGTTTTCAATCCGCAACTTGATAAAGCTTCAAATCTTGACCATTGAAGGTCAGTGGTAATACTTCACCATCTTGATACGCCAGTTTGAAAGAATTGTTATCAAATGCCTGGTGGATCATGAATGGGCCTTTCCACAGAGAATCAAACTTCTTATGCATCCCTTTGGGAGCGCTTCGCTTATCCCACAACAATACACTATCACCCACCATGAATTTTCGTGGTCTAGCCTTTTTGTCAAATAGCTTCTTCACTCACAATTGATGCTGAGTGATACAATCTACTATCTCTGTTCTTTCCTCTTCCAGCTTGGTTAGATACAAGATCCTCTTTTCTAATCCATCTTTGAATGTACCATCTTCAATCACCCTTCTGATCTTGTTGGTAGCCAATTCCAGAGGTAATGGGAGACTCGCTTCAGTGCCATAAACTAGTTCAAAAGGTGATACACCAATTGTCCTCTTTGGCATTACTCTGTCCGCCCACAGCGCTTCATGCAGCTTCTTATGCCAGTTTCTTTGATTATCCTCCACCAGCTTCTTAATAATATTCACCAAATTATTATTGCTGGATTCGGCCTGGCCATTTCCCTGTGGGAAGTAGTCTGAAGAATGGCTAACAGTGATTCCATATTCAAAGCAAAAGCTAGTAATCTCAACTGAAGAGAAATAAGCTTCATTGTCCATCACTAGCTTATTCGGGATGCCAAACCTGACCAATATATTCTCTTTAAGAAATTCACATAACACTTCTGAGGTTGTTTTCTTTGTTGCCTTAGCTTCCACCCACTTGGTGAAATAATCAGTGGCAGTGATTATGTACTAGTGACCAGCGCTGGAAGCCGGATTAATTGGGCCGATGAAATCAAGACCCCATTGTTGGAAAGGCTCTTCTATCACAACAGGCTTCAATGGGAGAGCAGCTAATTAAGGACGCCCTGAAAACATCTTGCATTTTTTGCACTTTGCTACCCAAGAATAGGCGTCCTTGAACATTCCAGGCCCGTAGTAACATTGTCTTAAAATTTTGAAAGTTGTAACTAAGGACGAGAAATGTCCTCCGCAGGCTTCGTCATGAAAATTCTTCAGTAGCTTTTCTTGTTGTTGTTTATCCACACACCTGAGGAAAGTACCATCAATCACCTTCTTAAACAATCTACCATCCCAAATTATGAATTTGGCAACTTTTAATTTCAGCTCTCTTCTTTGTCTCGCCGTCAGGCCGTCTGGGCATTTTCCGTATGTGAGGAAGTAAAAAATATCCTCAAACCACGTATCTTGGAGTCCTACTGCCAAGACCAACTGCTTTTCTTTAGATTCCTCTGTCTCCTCCACGATCTTGTTTTCCACGATTTCTCTGCATAAAGCATTTCCCCTTACCAGTTTAGTGGGCTTGATTTCAATGTCGTATTCATGCGTCTTTGCTATCCAAGCTCCTCGAGCATTGCAACCCACTTCTTGTTATGTCAACACACTTTTCACTATTACATCTGGGACGTACACCACAGAATGCGAATGCAGGATGTAGAATCAGAAGTTTTTCAATGCTTTAACTACCGCAAAAGCATGTTTCTTGATTTGAGAGTATCCTAATTCATGATTCTTTAAAGGAATGCTCATGAAAGCTATAGGAGCTTGAAATCCTTCATCATTATTTTGCATGAGTATAGCTGACAGAGTGTGTTCGGAAGCGTAATAGTAGATGATAAAATCTCGCCCATAATGTGGATGACTCAACACCGGAGCATTAGCAATAGCATCCTTGATGTTCTGAAAAGCTTGCTTCCCTGGTTTGCTCCATTTAAAGTTTGCATTGCCCTTCATCATATCTACAATGCATTGGGTTATCTCTGCAAAATCCGGAATGAATCTCCTGAGAAAGTTGACTTGCCCAAAAAATGACTTCACTCCTGTTTTGTTCACTGGCAGACTCAACCTTCGAATAGCCTTGACTGGCTTCGGTTCGATCCTAATTCCTTCTTGGGAGACTATGTGACGGAGGAGCTTTCCCTCTGTTACATAGAACACAGATTTCTTCAGGTTGAGGGATATTCCATGCTCCCGGCATCTCTGCAAGACCTTCCTTAAATATTCTATGTGGTCTTTTCTTTTCTTGGAAAATACGGTGAGATCATCCAGATATATTCCTATGATCTGATTCATCAGATCAGCAAACATTTTGCTCATGCATCTTTGGAAGGTAGTGCCGGTGTTAATCAGACCAAAAGGCATCCTGTGGTATGCGAATGTACCCCAGGGGGTCGTGAACGCTGTCTTGTGCTGATCTTTCTCCTCCACTTCAATCTGGTTATAGCCCAAGAATCCATCAAGCATGGACATCATCTCGGATCCAGCCACCGTTTGCAGTAAATGATCCATGTTGGGAAGGGAAAAATTTTGTTTAAGGGATGCCTGATTCAAATTTCAAAAATTGATGCAAATTCTGATTTCCCCGTTCTTTTTCCGGACAGGCACTATATTAGCTACCCAAGTAGAGTGGTGAATTGGATAGATAATCTGAGCCTTCAACATTTTGTCCACCTCTCAGAATATGGTGTCTGCTACCTTTGGATTATAATTCCTCTACTTCTGGCAGAAAGGGATGGCGTCTGGCTTCAGAGGAATCTGATGTTTCACTTCACCGCCTCTATAACTTTTCAAATCTTCATAGCTCCAGGTGAAAACATCCTTGTATTCTAGAAAGAGTTACTTGGCGGTTTCCCTCTCTTCAGGTGAACAACATTTGCCAATGTTGATCATCTTGGGATCGTCCGGATCACTGATGTTCACCCCTTCATATTCACCAGTAGTGGGTCCTTTTTTGGTCCGCTTCTGCTTTATATAAGCATCGTGTCTATTGAACAGCTTTTCCAAAGATACAAAATAAGGCAGGATGGTATTACCTTGTAGCTAAATTGCTTCATCATGCTTTTCTTGAGATTCGCGGCTAGAATCTTCTTCATCTTCTTGGTTTGTTTGGTGCTTAGAGGAAGTCTTGTCACTCTCCAAGAACAACTGCAAGCTCTTGTTGTCCTCAAAGACTTGCCAAGAGTCTGTATTGTTAGGAACAAAATCTTTGTAGATAACTTCAATTTGATACTTTTTGTCTTTGAACTCTGGATGAGGCAACAATAAAGAAGCTGAAACTGCTAGGGAATCAGCCTTGGAATTCAACTCTCTGGGTACCGCTTCAATGGAGAAAGCATCTAGGCTTTCTATTTCATCCCAGACCCTGTTTCTGTAATTCTTCAATCTGTGATTCTTGACAGAGTATTGTTTTCTAACCTGTTTCACAATGAGTTCTACGTTGCTTATAGCTTTCAGCAATTTTATCCCTTTCTCTTTTGCTGCTACAATTCCAAGCAACAGAGCTTCGTATTCTGCAGTATTATTGGTATTCCCAAATTCCAATTTAAAGGCCATAGGCTCAGGTTCACCTTGAGGAGGGATTAACACGACGCCCGCACCGGATCCCGATGAAGAACAGCTTCCATCAAATTCCAGAGTCCATACACCATTCAGTTTTCTTTCTTCACATGAAGCCTTCTCATCCAGACTTTCAAATTTCTCTTCATTCAGGGAGTCTTCAGTGAACAACATGTAATTGCCGAATTCCATCTCTTGGTAGAGAATCTAGGCTTTGGGATCATCAAATTTCAGGACGGTGAATTTATCTTTTTCCTCAGGCTCCAATTTAACTTTCTTGTTCCCAATCGGTATCGTGGCCTGAGACCAATCCAACTTTATCTCACCTCCCAAGTCTCTACAGAAACTTCTACTCAGGAGGAGGCCATAACTTGTTGGGATGTCTGCAACTAGGATAGTCAATAAGAGCTTCTTTTCAGGGTGAGAGGCCAAAGCAACCTGGGCATCTTTAATTTGTCCTAGTAGAGGGACCTTCTTAGCATCCATTGAGTAGCATTTTACATAAACCTTTGTGAGGTTAAGACCTAAGGCTTTAGCCACTGAATAGGGCATGACATTGTCTGACGCTCGAGAGTCTATTATGCAATTACTTAGCTTACACTCGTTAATGTATAATGAAACATAGAAAGGATCAGGCTTCTACCCTGGAGAAGTTGCTAACACAGTTCCTTCTTCTTGATGAAACAAATTAGCTATTAATGTTTCATCTTCCTCTTCCAAAGTCAAATTGTTGTTCAAACTTGAGACATTCCCCTTACATCTCTCCACTAGTCTTTTTAATTTAGAAGGATGTGAAGCTAAATAATCTATACGGGAGATCTGAATTTTTGATTCTTCACAGAACTGGATAAAATCAAAGGGTGATTTATCTTTACCCACCTGAGAACTTAAGGCTCCTTGATCAGCATGAGCATTGCTCATGGAAGTAACAGAGTCACCTTTGGGAGGTTGGCTCGAAGACTGGTTCTTCAACTTCTATCCTCGGGTGAGTACTTGATATGAAGTCCCGTCGATGGTAGCGTAGCATTCACTCATGGTTTCAGAGTCAGATTTATACTCTACATATAAATTTCTAGAGTCGCCATTGGAGTATGTATCTAAATCTGCACAAGGAGCTACTACATTCAGCTCATTAGTGGCTAACAACTGCATCATACGGATGGTTTCTGGGTAGTTCTCACCATCGTGATCTGTAGTCAAATGAAACACGCACATGTTCCCTCTCTTGGGTGCTGCCTCGATCTACAGCCTAGGCTGAGGGCCTGTAAGCTGCGGAAATTTATTATCTGAACCTCTTCCTGGCATGTTCTGAAAATTTCACTGAAAAGAGTTGCTGGAACTAGGTAACTACTTTTTCATTGCGACCAATTCATTCAACAATTTCTGAAGCATTTCATCAGATGATGAAGTGTTGCTGTAGCTTCCTTTGGTTTGAATCTCTCTTTTCCACTTTCCTGTGGTGAACAAGTCATCTTCACACTTGATGGCTCTTCTTTGTGTGTATGCTAGATCGGCAGGACGCGCCCGTCTTAAATCATAATTAACATCTGGAGGCATTTCGCTTATGAAGAATGTCTTGAGATTACCGGTAGTGGGCCTAGCATTGGCAGGAATCCTACTAGTAATTTTGTTGAAACTAGCTACAAAATCCCTCATACTCATGTGAGGTTGCTTCTTGGTGGATGCCAGTTGTGTTAACAGAGCATGCTCATCTTCTGCAGTCTTAAACTGGGCTTCGAACGCTGTTCTCATCATATTCTAGTTAGTGATAGAACCATCATCCAGATGATAGAACCAGTCTATGACACTCTCTGTCAGAGTCTCAACAAACAATCTTACTGCAACGTCTTCATGAGCCACTCCTAAAATGTGAGTAGCTACAAAGAATGCCTTGATATGCTCATCGGGAGTGACTATTTCGTCACCCAAAAACTTAGGAAAGATTTTCCTTGACCCAACAGGAAGCAGATGATAAGCTGCTAATGCTAAAGGTCCAACTGTCGTAGCCCATGGAACAGCCATGACAGCCTTTGCACTATATGGTGGGAAGTTAACAACCGGGGGAGTATTGATACCGTGAAGAGTCAATACCTGGCAAGTGATTTGTGAAGTAATTTGATTCCTAATAGGAGAGGCCGGTCTACTCTGACTCTTCTTTTCTCCTCTTCTTTTAGGAACTTCTAGGATGGAAAAACCAAGCTCTTCTAGCTTGTCAAACGTAGGATCACG
>MU225919.1:460529-490481 GCA_018584345.1 Thuja plicata
AACTGAAATCCCCGACCTTCATAGGGAATTCATACCCTTTCTTCCTCAAGCTTGCACTCAACAGGTTCACTTGCACTGCTTGCCTCACCATCTCAATCAGCACAATCATATCACTTGGATATCTTGGCAGCTTCAAGGGGAAACCATCAAAGGCTGCAAGGCGCAAATAATAAAATGATGAGAAATGAATGAAGAAATTCCCAAACTGGCTAATGGCTTCCATCGCTTCTGGACTGAATCTCCGTTCAAGGCATCCCTGCAATTCCCTGCAAATTCTCATAGTGAAAGCATCATTCACTCGGACATAATCCCCATAGCTGTTATGTAATTGCAAACAGGGGTAAAATTCATAGCATTTAACATTATCTGGGAAATCTTCCAATCTCGGGAGACCCGGCCATATTTGCAGTGATGCCAACATATAGATGAGGAAAGAAGACATGTAAAATGTATTGTAGAACTTTGCGGCATGGAGGGCATTAGATAGAATTTCACTTACCTCCTGAGCCCAATCAACATATTGTGTACCTGAGCATATTACTTGTACTATGAAGAAGTAATGCTCAATAGAACTTAGGGCTTTGACTTCACCTCTCATTCTGTGAATGAGTACCAGAATATTAATAATTTCAGGCTTAAGGTCTGATCCAAATAGAGTCTTCAGCACCTTACCTTTAGCGCCTCATGGCTTCTGAAACCATGAGTGCATAATTTCTCTCCTCCACACCATCTTCTTCGTAGAAAACTCAGAAACCGCGTGCGATACTGTTAAATTGGAGAATTCATCCCGCTCAGGTACACGGAAGAAATTCACCACTGTCTGACGATCAATAGATAGAAGCACTATGTCATTTGGCAGTATAATCTATCTGGTGTCCGGGTTTTAGTGGTTGATACATTCATATATCAATTCTGGAGCTTTGACGGCCACTGGAAACCCTGCCGCTTCATTCAAGCCACTTTCCCTAAGCTTCTCTGTTATGGGGTGAATTGGCTCTGCTTTCAGTCTCTTCTGGAGATCATGCATGTCATAAAAGTGCAAAGAAGTATCTGTGAGATTATGTAGAGTGGTTTTGATGCCGTTCAATCTGTCAAAACCAGAGAACCTAGCGGCCATCTTGCTATGCAATAATACGGGCTTTTGAAAACATAAGATATAGAGCTCACAGTAAAGGTGCCAAGGATGCAAATGAATCTGGTAGGATAATAGCAAGAGAGAAAACAGTGAATTGAAATACTATTCACACCTTCATCTTTATAGAATTTTGAGAGCAACTGTAGATTTTTGGCATTCGCGCCACATGAACAAATTTATGAATAAAACTCGTTAACACCATCAATGCAGAGCCCTAACAGATACCTTGATGTCTTTTCACTATTCCCGTTGCCCTAACGGAAACATTTTCATTAACTTCACTTACTTTTCCATTTTCCTTGGGCTTGCAGAAAATTAGAAACGGGGTGCTCTTCTTCGCCTTTTCAAAAAATATCTCCACGAGGGAGAATTCCGCTTAACACAAAACTACGCTTCTTTCCTTTACGGAAAATCCCTTTATGAGTGAGAACTCTGTTGTGGAGAAGACAATTTTCAATTCTCTGCAATTTATTTATTTTAATCTCCAAGCCAATATTTAATCATTTCTCTCTCCTCCAGAAAATAGAAAAAGTGCTTCGGAAAACCGTTGTGGGGTCCACTTCATCATAACCAAGCTTGCGGAGAATCACCTTAGAGGTGCAAAATCTGCACAGGGAAAAATTCCTCTTGGTGGAAAATTGCTTGAGGGGTGCGAAACCCGCAACATGTGAAAAGCCTTATTTTTCTTGCCTTTGCGGAGAATTACTTTCCTTGGTAACATTCCGCCATGGAGAAGACGATTTCTGAAATCCTGCCGAGTTCGTTCTCTGCCATCTCTTAATGAAATTGCTCGCCATTTGCTGCATTAGGATCATTGAGACCTGTAGAATCTATCTACACCAATCTTCGATCTCTGCCTGAGGAAGAACATTGATTAGAGCACAAATCTTTTCCAGGTTGGGATCTACAACTTACCCAAATGAATAAAACTCTGATAGCAGCCCACCCGGCTAAAACAAGATGGCAAAGGAAGGGGGAACCTAGCAAAGACCTCCTATCCTAGGGGAGACTTAGACCTAGACATCAGACTGACCTGACCAACACGACATGACCATACTAAGACTTCTAAATCTTCCACTTTTGTGAAATGGCTACATGTTTAAAAGTGGAGGCAACAAAAATCTTTTGGATTTTTCTCATGTGAGTTATGGTGGATTCATTGGTGGGTTGTTGTTGTTCTTCATGTCACTAGTTTTGTGGTGTTAACCGGTCGATTGATCAAGGTTGCGGTCATTGTTATGATCGTTGGTGATGATTTGCATGATTTCCTATGTGGATCTATGCATGGATGACCTGATTTGTTGGATAGGTCCTCGATAAATAATTAAATGTTGTATTTAATTTGGTTTAAGGTTGACTGGGTCTAAAATTTTTCTTGGGATATGTAAAGTTTATTGAGGCCAACCTATTGGTGGCTATGTATAAATTTAGGTCTTGCGCTCATTTTTAGATCATATGGGAGATAAGGAAGTAGTTTGGAGGAGGCCTTAATAGTAGAGAAGATGCTATACGATTTCCTTTGAGACTTAAGAAGATCTAGAATAGATGTGAGTTGGGTTTTTTATTAGGTTTTCTTTGTAGTTGACCTAAATTAGGAAGGCCTTATAGCCCGACATGTATAAAGAAATTTTGAGTAATAAAACTTGTTGTTTGGATGCAAATCATGTTTTTGTTGATTATATCTTATTATTTTCCACTGTGTTGACTCTTGTTACAAGGATTTTACATCTCCTTTGGCTATTCTTTGTCCCTTGAATGCATCAAAGTCAGTACAGTATGTGGATGACATACGTGGGCATGTTGATCTTGTAGGGATCTAAATAACTATTTCACTTTGCATAATATTAGAAACACAAATAAAGTGGATTATGTGATAGGGTTTCCAATTTTTCATAGTCTCTATTAGTGACCTTGATGGTATTGAGAGTTGAGAGGTGTCTCTTGATGATCACCCAGTGCTTTATGATTTTATAGACATGTTTCTGAGTCAGATCATAGGTATGCTACCTCAGTGTGAAATAGATTTCTATACTGATCTCATTCCTAAAGTTGAGCCTATTTCTGAGGAACCTTACAATATGACCACTTTAAGATTTGAGTGAGCTTCATTTTTAGTTAGAGGATTTTTTGGAAAAGGGCCATATTCATCCCAGTGTTTCCCCTTGGGGAGCACTAGTAATTTTTATGAAGAAGAAGGATGGGTTTGTTAGGATCTCCATTTTATGTTTCCCTTAAATTCAAATTAGTAGGTCTAGTCAAGCATTTTGGTTTCAAAATATTTGGTGAAGTATAAAACCCTTTTTTTACTTTTCTATTTACCTTGTTATATTTCCATTTTGACCATTACAACCACTAAAAATATTTAAAATGAGGGTCTTATACCATTAAGTGACTGACCCCATACTTATATAATTACAATTTAATCCAAATTCAGTCCTACCTTGTGTTTCCATGGTGAAAATATAAAAGGGACAGTTAGGGGAAAGAGAAACATGGTAAAAGGTAACTTAGTTTATTCAAGGAAGGAAAGGTGCCCAAGTTTCCATTGAGTAAAGTTGCTAAGGGTTTTTTTGTAGCGGAAAAGTGGAAAACACATGAAAATAATATTGGAACATTGTTATCCTATCTTTCTACGACATGTGGACAAATTTACAAATGTTTAAAGAGGATTAGCATGGTTAAGACTTCCAAAGATATAAAGTGTCATGCCTTGTTTCTGTAGGTGGAAAACATGAACTAAAGGTTGCATAGAAGGAGTGAGGGGTAACCTCAAAATAGAATACATGGTGTATTATAATCCTTGTGTTTCTGTTAAGGTTAATGAGTCCATGGGAGTAGCTAAATAGATGAGTGGGGTATCTTTTCAATGAGTTGTGGGAATTCCATGGTAAAAATACAAGTGTATCTATGTAGTACCATCCTATCCAATTTAATATGATTAACGGTTGACATTTGAAGAAAATCATGGCTACTTCTCCAAGGAAAATCGCTAATTAATATGTATAAATTCACAGAGAAGTATGTGAAATCAATTGGAAAAGAAAGTACATAATGTAACTAGAAGCTTACAAGAATATAGAGTTGGCGTGGTGTTTTCAAAAGAGATTTCAAAGGTTGTATAAAATTTTCAGAAAATTCTAGTGGAGTAGTAACAAGTAAGTTGCCTTTTCCTTCTCTCAAAATTCTATGGAATTACAATAGTTTCAATTACTGCACAAGTGTTGAGCGTTTTTTTCTTACAAGTATAAGAAACTATCCTTTAGGTTTTTCATGTAATTAAATACCCAAAATTCTAAGGAAGGCTAGCACAAGTGAAGGTTCCTCAGATAGAGTAAAGGGTAGACAACCTTCTAAAGGAAGACAAGCCAAAGGACAACCCCAATTAATTGAGGTAGGATAAAATGTGGAATCTTCTCAACCTGCATAAATAGCACAACCAATAGAAAACCCAAATCCCCCACAATCACTACAGCTAGAGAAACATGAAACTCAAGGTGGAAAAGAAGTTATTCAGGAGAAGTCACTAGCCAAACAAAAGGTTCAATGGAAGAGGAAGGCTAATTCTGTAGAGGCATATGAGCCTAAAGAAAAAAATCTAATAAAGTAAGAAAGGGGAAGGCTAGTGAATCAACGAAGAATCCTGTGAATGAAAAACATATATTTGCACCTGAACAACTTTTGTGTATGCCTAGGTTCCTAATTTAAATGTTGAATCCCAAGCCATGGTGCCTGCTAAATTATCTTTTCAAACAGATTTCCTCAATACCCTCCTTGGGTCTTCTATGAGAAACAATGATGTGTATATGTTTATAGATACTTGTGCACAATGTAGAGACACCAAGATACCAAAAAGGGTATGGAGTATATTTTCTTATTTCTATAAGAACATGAGTGACCCTATTTCCAAGAGAAACCCATAGACTTTTGATATGGAAAATCTAGTGGTTCTTGAAGTATTTGTTGAGGTAGATTTGATTAGACAAATAAATCTCAAGTATGATCCTCCATCTAGAAATGTGTGTAGTACTTATAATCATGTACTTCTATATGTGAGTCCTCAGACAATCAGAGAATGTTTTGAACTAAGACAACTTGTACTAGAAGAAATATCACCTAAAAAGATTGAGGAAGATTATGAGAAGAAGAAATATACATTGAGATTGGGAGAAGTGCCACTATTCAGATGTAAAGCAATGAGATTTGAGCCAGTTCCCATCCCTTAGTTTGAGAAGGAACCCTTTGAGCTAAATAATTTTAAATATTACTTTAGAATAACATGTTATGTATTATGTTAGATTCTAGGGGTAGATGAAACTAATAGAATCCATGTGTGGATAATATTAATAGCAATGAGGATACAACATAAGTATGCCAATATTGAATATGATTTTTCATCTTATATATTGGAAAATATACATGAAGGCCTTATTGAGGTTAGAAGTAAGCTTTTAGAGGTAAAATTCATGTATCCATAATTTTTTTTCCACTTAATTTAGTCTCAACATCAATTTGAATGGTCAACGAGATTGGGGTTAAAATTCTTAGATGGTAAAGGAATAATGAACCCAGTACAAAGAAGGTGTTACTTATCAGATATAACTATCCCTATGGCCAATTGTCTTGTTTTTATGGGTGGTTAGGAGTTAATTTAGATATAGATTTCCTTATAAATTTATGGAAATAATGAGACTGAAGGAGCTAAGACTTGATGAAAATTGAAGGTTCAATTATGTTGATTGGTTATTCTTTTTGGATTAAAGACTTATTAGAGTGTATGGATTCCATCAAAAACCTCACTAGCTTCCATATTATGTATTGCCTAGGCTAGATTTCCCTGTGTTCATATTGTTAGTCTTTAAATGAACTGAGAGGGGGGTGAATCACTGCAACAAAATTGAAGCACTTCTTATATATCTTCCACAACAACCAACATGCAAATGAGAATATTACATAGAAGCTAAGAAAATAAACCATTCTCTCAAAATAATCACAAGACACAATATTTTTCCTATGATAAATATTTTTAGAGTGAGAAAACCATGTGTTAGATAATACCCAAAAAATTTACTAGGCACCAACTAACCTGTTAGGAGAAATTACAAACACCCCGCTAAGGGTATACTCGGTTAAGATTATCTTTAGCTCAGTTAGAAGCTAATACATGTCCTATTAAGAACAACCCTATTAAGGGATTACAAACTCCTTCTACGAGTTACCTGGTTAGGGGATTTATAGTTTAGATCCTGTTAAAGACCCTCCTCACCCTATTAGGAGTGACCTTGTTAAAGGATTTCACTTGCAAACCTATTAGGGCTTTCCTTGAGATAGACCAAAGAGTAAATGACCTAATTATGACACTTCTTGTCTGACATATCCACTTCAATTATGATCACATTGGTGTCTTAAACATAAACTCTCCTTTCTTCATTTTTTCATAGTCACAACCACCTATCGCATCATTACATCATTACCCTAAAACTCAATTTCATGCTTATTTTATAACAATTTGACCAATTCAGCCTTTTTCGCTAAAATGTTTTACCCAGCGACATAAAAATCAAATTTGATTGTTTCAAAATGCATTTTTAAACTCAATAAAGTAAAAAAAACATTATCCAAGTCATAAAAAGTCATTTAAAAACATTAAATTGACCAGTTAGTTGATCTAGTCAAACTCACTCTACCTTACTCTTGTTCTTCTTGTTAGTGTAACTTCAATCTTCAATAACTTTCTCAATTATTCAATCTAACATATGTGGTCATAGATATATATAGATATGCCTCTGTAGATTCTAAATTCATCATCAAAAACCTTAAATCAATCTCTAACTCCAAATCCGGTCGTCTGAATCTTGCATATTGTCTTCTTCTCGGTTGACTAAACACTTAGTCATTTCTCCAATTAGATCCTTCAACGCCATCAATAAAACTAATGTCATGCCTCTAATAGATTATGTTGCTAGCAATGACAATATCACAATATAGTTAATGATGAAAACTCATATCACCTTCATCAAATGCCAACAATCTCCCCCTTTTGCATTGATGGAAACACTTAGAATTTTTTTTTTTTCAAAGTGTCTAACTACTACATAAATGAAAAATACATTATATTGCAATGCAGTAAACTAATTCACAATAGCTCAATAGCTGCCCCATAATAATTACAAAAATGTATACTATTCTTCTTAACCATTACATTACATGTTTTATGGACTTAGCCAAATTTCATCTTTATACACTACTCACCCTTTGACAACAATGAGAAAGGTATCACAAAAGATGTCAAAATTTTATCTATATAAGATTAGCAACATCTAATTACATTTTACTGAAAACATCATTGAAGGTACCCTTCAAAATCTATAGATCACTGGCCCAAGTCTTTAGTAATTTTTCCCCAATGGATATCTATCCACTTAGCAAAAATGTTAATTCCTCTAAACTAGAAATTGTGCGCACATATATAAATTCTAGGGCTCTCTCAGCCTCCTTCACACTATTGCAAAATGTCTAGCTTTGGAATAAAAAAACTATGCAACTCCATCAAGTTATCTGCCCTCTTTTCTTGATCATTCCTATTTTATTTCAACTTGTTATTTATATTTCTAACCTTATCACCAAAGTTAGTAGAACACTCATGTATATGATCAAAATTTGAAACACAAAACATAAGCTCCTACTAAGATTCACATTTTTCCCTTTCTAAATCTTTCATGAAGTGGGAAAAGTCAGAGATAGATTTAAGAATATTACAACCTATATTTAATGCATTATTTAACTGATTGACAACCAAAGTAAGTGTTTTTTTGTCTATGAAAATTGACCGTACTAACTTCTCCGATCTCTTCTTCTCATATTCCTTCACTTTTCTCAAAATTGCAGCATCCTCTAAGATCTTGATTTCCTCACTGGTAGCAGTGACCAAATGGGCTAGTTTCTCTATCGGTGTGGCAGTCTCATCATACTTCTTATTGATTAACAAATATAAAATTAAATCTTTGGCAGAGTGAGTCACCTATGCTTCTTGCTTCATCATTTCCTTTTTACCCTTAGACATTATTTCTATAGCAAGGTATATCATCTCCTTAGGGATCATAGTGCTCAAGTATATCTATCCCTTAGTTAATGGTATATCATCTTCATCAATATTTATCTTGGACTATGACGAAGGTGTCACTTTTCTTGATTTGGTTAATTCTCTATATTTTCCTCCTCATGTTCATGTTTACCTTGTATGTCAACATTTGTAACTTCATTTTCTTTTACTTGTTCTTGTTGTTGACCATCTGTAGAAACTTTTTCTTATGTATCATTAGTCATATCTTGACATGTACCCATTTTTACTGGATCTTCTTCCTTGTGTTCCTTGTGCATATCTTATTCCTCATGCGAATCCTATTGATCTTTTCTATCCATATAATCATCATGTATCTGTTGGATGATATTAGTTTTGGTTACTGATCATGCTGTTGATATTCATGTTTTGTCACTGATGTCAACATATATTTCTGTGGAGAAGATAGACTGGCTACTTAACTGGAAGGAGTGTACAAACACTTTACGGATGATTCAGAATGATCAAAGTTGGATTTATGCAGAAGGATGTGTGTTGACCTTATTCCTAAGGTTTCTTGAATTTAAGTTACCTACTTTGGATGTTATAGTTGATTTAGTGAAGACTAGTTTTCTGGACTGTAACTGTGATTCTTGACAGAGAAGGTCTCTGTGTTTCAGGTATATCTTTCTAGAAAAGATATTTCAAAAATTATGAGCTTGCTAATGGAAAACCAACATATGATAGATTAATGGGTTGATTTTGATTTTTTATTGGATAATGATGATGTCAGTTGTGGTGTGTCTTCTGGAGAAGACCTATTTCCTAGCTGACTTCAGACATGTAGCGTGTGAAATTAATTGTGAGCATGAATTATGGATCGGGAAGTATATGTAATGGATTCTTAATGTTGTATAATTGATAAAGATATTATTTGTATCTTAGCAAGGGGATATTTAATTATTTGTATGATGGAAAGCCTTAATTGGCCGAGCTAGTTAATTATGTATTAGGAAAGCTTAACTATCCGACCTAATGAATTATTGTAAGAGGGTATATATGAATGATAAATTCTTGTGGAGAATTGTGAAAGAGAAATATGAAGAAATAGAAGTGTGGAAGCTGTGAATCTTGGTGACTGCTAGATACAAGAAGAGTTGATAATTCATTGGAACAGACCAAGCAAAGATAGTTTCTATCAGACAGTTCGCTGGAATGTGTACTTTCTTTATAAACTTGATTCGGATTGTGAATCCTTGAGGGTGGCTTTAACCTTCTTTGGCCAGTGTGCCTTGGTAGTGATCCTACTATTTTCTTTGACTCCTAACAAAGTCTGTCTCCTAACAGGGACTATGTACTATAATGTTGTAACAAGCTCCTAAGAGGGCTAATATTTTTAAACAGGGATACTATACTCTCAGTACATTATTTGTCGGTGTTAATTCCCACCGGGATTTTAAATTTAAAAGGGTTTCCTTGACAAAAAATATTTTGTTATGGTGTTGGCTATTACTGTGTTATCATTTACATTTGCATATTTTGTTTATAAAAATAAATTTTAATAATCTAGATTACAACTGATTCACCACCCCTCTTAGATGTCTTGTGGACTGTTATTCCTAACAATTGGTATCAGAGCTATTGGTCCTCAAAGAGAAATTTTAATAGCTTGAGGTGATCTTGAAGATGACTTACTACAAGAAGGATAGTCCAAAGTTTGATCCTGAAAACTTTGACAGTTGGCAGAACAAAATGAGAACACATTTTCTATGTTTGGGAATTGATTACTGGATGATAACAAAGAAGGAAAAGGTAGTGACTGAAGATGAATAAGAGAAATTGAGTGAGGATCAAAAGAAGCTATTCTCATACAATATGGTTGCAAGGGAAACCTTAATCAATGCATTATTAGATGGAGAATTTACTGAAGTAAAGGACTTGGATTCTACACATGAATTCTAGACAAGACTGGAAGCACTATATGTTGGAGACAAGTTTACAAAGCAAGAAAAGTTACAAAACTGGAAGACAAAGATGAAATCACTAAAGATGAGAGATGATGAGAACATCAGAGCATATGCACAAAGAATTACCAAGGTAGTTATTGGTATTAGGAACTCTGGAGGAACTTACAGTGAGGAAGAAGTGATTGCAAATATACTCAGATATTTCACACTTTCATATAGAACCAAGTTTCAGGCTATAGAGGATATCATATCTTTGACACTAAACTTCACCAAAGAGATGTTGATTGGAAAGATAACTACATTTGAAGACATAGAATTGGGAGATAATTTACCTAAGTTTGAGTTAGCATTCAAAGAAACCGTGCACAAAAGAAAAATAATCTAACCTGGAAATGCAAGCACAAGTAGTAATGACCTAAGAGAAGAACTTGGAGCCTATGCTGATGAATGGGAACAGATATAGGAAGAAGAAATAAATCTAGATGAAATTGTTGCATTGATTTCCAGAAAAGAAAAGAGAGATAAGGGTAAGTTTGAGGGAAAATTACCTTTGAAATGTTTTTCATGCAACAAGATCGGTCATTTTGCATATAGATGTCCTACAAGAATTCCAAAGCACAAACCTAAGTTTTTCAAGTCAAAGTTCTCAAAGGATAAGGAATTTTATAATGCTAGTGAAGGTATATTTGATGATGAAGATGGTGAATATGATGAAATTGGATTTATTTCTATTAAAGATGATGAACCTATGCATGAAGAAAAAGCATTAGTATCTCAAGTTGAAAAGAAATCTGAATGGGTCATAGATAGTGGTTGTTCACATCATATCACTGGAGATAAAAATAAGTTTGTGAGTTTAAAAAGACATGATGGTGGTATTTTTTGATTTGGTGACAATACTCCTAAACTTATTATTGGAATTGGATCTATTTCCTTGGATGGAAAGATAAACATTGACAATGTATTACTTGTTGATGGACTTAAGCACATTTGTTGAGTGTTGGACAACTAGTGGACAAGGGTTATCAACTGAACTTCATAAATGGAAAATGTTCTATCAAGAGTAAAATAGGAGACTTGATAGAATCTAGTACTAAATCTAGAGGTAATGTATTTGGATTAAACACATCTAAAGCTTCTTTTTTTATTGCAAAGGTTGATGACTGTTGGTTATGGCACAGAAGATTTTGTCATGTTAATTTTGATAACATTGTGAAGGAAAGTATGACAAAACAAGTAAGAGATCTACCTATAATTGTAAAGCCATCTAACACTATGTGTAGAGAATGTGTTATGGGTAAATAGAATAGAAGCACTTTAAAGAGCAAAGATTATTCAACAAAAGGGAAGTTGGATCTGGTGCATATAGATCTGTATGGTCCTACAAGAACAAGATCATACTATGGTGAAAGGTATTTTATAATTTTTGTTGATGACTTTTCTAGAATGATGTGGGTTACATATTTGAGAGAGAAATATGAAGAATTTGACAAATTCAAGTTATTCAAGGAAAAATTTGAGAATGAATCTGGTTTAAAGATGAAATGTTTGAGATCGGACAGAGCAGGAGAATTAACATCAAATTTTTTTAATAAATACTATGAAGAAAATGGAATACATAGACAAACTTAAGCTCCTAGAACTCCACAACATAATGGAATAGCAAAGAAAAGAAAGATAACCATATTAGATGTTGCAAGGACTATGTTGCTGGAAGGAAATGTGTCACATGTTCATTGGAGAGAAGCAGTTGGCACTATTATGTACACATTAAATAGAATTTAGATCAGAGAAGGTACAAATAAAAATTCTTATGAATTATGGTTTGGTCATGCACCTACTATGAAATATTTTAGAATATTTGGTAGTAAATGTTATATCAAGAGAGATGATGAGATAGGAAATTTTGATGCTAGAAGTGATAAAGGAATCTTTCTTGGTTATTCCACTAATAATAAAGCATATAAATGTTTCAATCTGAGATTGAGAAAACTTATTGAAAGCACCAGTGTGAGGATAGATGAAAATTTTCAAATTCAAGAAAGAATGTATGATTGTGGTCAGATAAAATAAACAAGAGAAGTTGTTGCTGAACCTGAAGGACCCTTGATGATCGAGAATGATATTGAAGAAGAAGAACATGCCGAAGCTATTGAGACATTGAAGACACCAAGGTATGTCAAAAAAAACCATCCTGAAGATCAAATTATTGGTGATGCAAGCAAATGAATGATGAATAGATCTAGAGTTAGAGATGAGATCTATTTGATTTCTCAAGTTGAACCAAAGACTACTGATGAAGCATGTAGAGATGAATCTTGGACTAAAGCCATGGAAGAAGAACTAGAATAGATAAAGAAAAACAATACTTGGGAATTGGTTCCAAGACCTAAGAACAAAAATATGATTGGCACTAAGTGGGTTTTTCAAAAAAAAAATGGATGAGGAAGGTACAGTGGTAAGAAACAAGGCTAGATTGGTATGTAAAGGCTACTCACAACAAGAAGGCATAGACTATGAAGAAATATTTGCACATGTTGCTAGATTGGAAGCTGTAAGACTATTCCTTGCTTATGCTGCACATAAAGACTTCAAATGTGTATCAGATGGATGTGAAGTCAACATTATTGAATGGTGATCTATAATAAGAAGTGTACATTGAGAAACCTAATGGTTTTCCTTTGTCAGATGATTAAAACATAGTTTCCAGACTGAAAAAGGCACTGTATGGACTGAAACAAGCACTGAGGGCATGGTATACAAGACTGGATAAACATCTACTTTATCTTGGTTTTAGAAAAGGTAATGTAGAGAGTAATTTGTATTTAAGAACTAATGAAGATGGAATCTTTATTATAGAAGTTTTTTTTATGATATCAGTTTTGGAAGCAATGATAAAATGAGAAAGAAGTTTGCTAAAGAAATAGAGAATGAGTTTGAAATGTCAATGATTGGTGAGAAGAAATTTTTTCTTGGTTCACAAATTAATCAGAGTAAAAATGACATTTTTATATCTCAGACCAAGTATCTTAATGAAATGTTGAATACATTTGGAATGAAAGATTGTAAACCTATTTGACACCCATGGTAAAAGGTAAAAAACTAACTAAAAGTGATGAGACTCAAAGTGTTGGGCAGACTAAGTATAGATCAATGATTGGTGGTCTACAATATCTAACGCACACTAGACTAGATATTACCAATATAGTTGGAATTGTGGCTAGATATCAGGAAAATCCTAAAGAGACACATTTTTATGTTGTGAAAACAATTTATAGATATTTGAAAGGAACAGTAGAATATGGATTATGGTATGAAAAATCTGATGATTTTACATTGCAGGATTTTACTGATGCTGATTGGGAAGGTAATGTGGATGACAAGAAGAATACAAGTGGTGGTGCATTTTTTCTTGAAAAAAGGTTGGTTTCTTGGTTGAGCAAGAAGAAGAACTTTATTACTAAATCTACTACTAAGTTAGAGTATGGTGTGTTATGCCCTGCATTCCCATCCCTACATTTTGTGTGCAAAATGTTGGGTCCCCCCTCTTTTTTTTTTCTTTTGTTTGTTTTTTCTTGTGGCTTTTGCCTTGTCTTTTTCCCTTTGTTTTCTTTCCCTGGGGTTTTCTTCCCTATTGTTGTGTTTTGTTTGGTTGGTTTTCCTTCTCTTGGACTCTAGTCCCAAAGGTCATTCTTCATTGGGAGTCAGATTCTGGACTCTGAGATTCTTTGCTATGAATGTTGAAAGGTGATCGTCACGGAGAATCCCCGGGCCCGGGGTCTGGAGGTTTGCTTGTCCGGAGATTGCCAGGAGGAGGAGGATTGCCTTTTTACTACAGGTATAAATAGATGTTATCTATCACTTTCACATTTACCATGATTAAAACACTCAAGCACTCAGAGCAATTTTAGAGCAATTACAGAGCAATTTGCAGAAAGTTAGCGATAATTAGTGCTTAACACTTCCATCCTTTCCAAGGTGATTGTGAGTGCTTCATGGTGGAATTTTTGATCATTTGATAGCAATAGCTTTTGCAGAGCTCCCATGGTAACTTCCTCCTTTCCTCCACCATTCGGCAGTCTCAGGTTGGTGTCTCTGTTCCCGCCATTTTTCTTTTCATTTGCCTGGTGTTTCTTCTTCGTCGTTTGTTTTTCTGTTGTCTTTCTGTTTCATTTGTTTCCTGTTTTCTAGTTTTTCTGCCCATTGGTGGGTCAGCTCTGCCAGAGGGTTGTCTGCCCTCTACACAGAAGTAGCTAGTTTGTAGATTATGTATAAAGCTGTGTATAGTCTGTGCCTTACCTGGTTTCCTGCGGATGTTGTTCTGCGGTGTATGTATGTGTAAGTTTGTATATATTAGTTGTATATCCCTCCATTTCCATGTATATACCCCTTGGCTCTTATGTATATCCTTCTAGGTATCTTGGCTAAGTGGTTGAGTTGCCTGTGTTGCTGGTTTTTTTCCCATGAATTCATTTTGGGGCAGAAAACCACCTGTTTGAAACTCAGCTCTTGGTTGGTTTCAAACAGGTAGTTTTCTCTCTCTTCCATAAAACCAGTCAGACCCTCATTTATGTCCCATACACACAATCAATTCCAGCCAAGTGGCCTTCACTTTTTGCGCGTTCAGACAGTTGGCTCCGCCATCATCGGCATAACTCCTATTTAATACCTATGCATGTGGTGCCCACATGAGCTTGATGACTTGCCTTTTTACATGTCCTCACCAACGATTACTTCTTTGAGCTCTAGGTATCCTACCACCATCTATCTCATGTCTTTACCAAGTGTGATAAAATCCCTGGACCTGGATGTTTAGTAAAGATCTTAAGTTCATGTGATGCATGTGCTTTTTGGTTCCTTTTTTGAATGAAACTAACTCTTCAGGAAAAGTAGGCATCACGGTGGTAAGATCTCCGGATCCCAGAGTATTTGTTTGTTAATACATTCTGATGATTGCTTTGTCTCGCAGGTTTCCAGAGTTCACTTCCCAAACATGTCTGAGGCATCTGCATCCTCTCCACCCGGAAGTCCAGAGCTACCTTCCGTGATGGCTACCAGGGCAGCGGTAAAGTCAAAAATGGAAAAGGCCCTAGAGAAAATGACCCTAACCATGAAGTTTGTGCAAGACAGTGTTATTGTGGGCTCAAAGATCGAGTCCAAACTCAAACTTATTACCGACACATGCATCGGGACATGGCCAGAAATGCAGGCCTTAATGAAAATAATGTACATCCAGCGACAGGCTGGAGATCAGCTGGCAATCAATGTCGGGGACTCCGGAATGCTCAAGGTGGCTTGTTTCCCATGCTCTATACAATCTCCAAAGCTTATCTTGACACTGGCCACCAATTACAACTCTTCTGTTTGGGCTATTGTGCTCGCAGCCACAGAACCAACTAGATACCTTACTCCTCTGGTATCCCTTGACCCAGACACATTCCAGGCGGGTCTGGGAATCCCACAATTCACCAAGGCCTCAGTGGTTATGAGGTCAGATGCCTTGGCCCAATTCACATAGCTGGAGGATGCCGCCCAGGTATATATGAATACCCATTGGCTCAAGGTTCCAAAGAGGGATCCCAAGAGAATGAAGATAGAGATTCCCAGGTCCGAGTTCAAAGAGAGCATTCAGATGGGAATGATAGCATTGGGCCGGGTATTTGCGCAACCCTCCACCCAAGAATTCGATAAATGGATGTATTACTTCCTCCTCAGCATCTCCACCAAGGGAGGATACATCAACTGGACAGCCATAATTTCTAAACATGTCGACTCCCAGTTCCTTCAACTGGCTAGGAAGAAGAAATTTTACATGTCTTCCTATATTTTCTGGGCCCTGGTGTAGTAGAGGCCCCATGCCCATAGGCTACTTACAGATGGCATGCTTGGGATTGGCCTAGGACAAAAGGCACCATGGGACTATTTCCCGTAGGTTTAATGGGAGGCTAGCTTCCCTAGTTTTTGCCAGGTAAATGATGCGTTCGTTTACCATCACCTGCTAACACCTGCCTAGGATGTAGGATACTGCCTATCCTCAGAGGCGATGAATTTGGTCTAGAATTATGGACATTACTACATCCAATTCCAATAGCACACCTATATTAGGGTCATCAGCTTCTCCGAGAAACCCTACTTGTTGCCCAAACACTGTGGGGACAAGATCATGCTCTTGGAATACTGCCGACAGATGATGGAGGTGCATGCATTCTTTTCCCTGAAGAAGATACCCAATATTCCATTCCCAATCATTTCTGGGAACTAGTCATGCAGCCTGGCCACCACAAAAGAGGTGGATAATGAACTAAAAAGATACAAATTGGAATAATTTTACTTAGCACGGAAAAATTTTGATCCGCACAGTAAGATTGCAGCAGCACTTCCCCGGGCTTCAGAGCCCCATCGTGACCATATGGAGGATTTCTGGGTAGATTACCAGGATGATGTGGAGGTGTGGAGCTGGCACTATGTCAGAATGATGGCCAACATGATGCAAAGGTTGAAGCTTTGGAGGTTCCCGGAGGACTTCTCAAATGCCGCCCCCACTATCAATCCCCAGTACAAGGCAAAGGGGATCAATACAATGACCCTCCCACCTATAAATTGGGATGCCCAGGAAGGGCCTACAATTGAGGACTTCACTCAAGAGGTGGTCGAGTGAAGTCACACCTATTTCAAAAGGGTGTACCCTAGAAGTGCCCACCGAGCAGCTCAGCCAGCACCAAAATTGACTCTGGGGGCCGGGACTTCTTCGCAGGGAGCGGATAAAGGAAAAGGAACAGACACGACCCCTCTTGTGCAAGAAGTCCCCATAAAGGAATAAATAAAGTAGTCAATGGAAGCCTCCCAATAAATGAGGGAGAAATTAATCACACGACTGGCCACTCTGGTGCTAATGGTCGGGCCAATTCGTCCCTCTTCCTCCCCGTCGCTGGCAGCCTTAATGGTGAAGGCAACAGGGGTGGAGCTAACAAAAGCAGAGGTAATAAGGGATGCGGGGCCACCTTTGGTTACCCAAAGAAAGAAAAGGCTTAACAAAAATCCTAAGGAAAAGCTGGGGTTGGGAACATCCCAGGCCCAAGAAGTAGAAATCCTCTCTTCCAGTTCCTTAAAACTGGAGAAGGAAACAAAACCTGCTGAAGTTCTGTCCAGTCCCCCTCCGCAGGAGGAATTTGATGATGTCTTTACAATCAACGAGTTTGAAAACTTGTAGGGGGACACCAGAAAAGCAGGGATAGAAGTCCCAGAGCCAGAACTAGTAGCTGCAGAATGAGAGGCTGTGGAACAAGAACCTGCGCAGGAGTAGGAAAAGTAGGAAGAAGAAAGAGAACCAGAGCCAGAGATTACCTCTGAAACTCCAGAAATATAGGGTTCAGGGGTGGACCAACATAGACAAGGTGAACAAATGGAATCTACTGGGGGAACTGGACCTTTAGGAATAACCGTAACCCTAGCCGCCACGTTCCAGGTGCCACTCCTGGGAGCAACCTTTGGACAGGTGATTACTGTGGCCCAAACTTTAAATCTTGGCCCAACACCTCCCCTACTGCCATAGGATGTACAAATGGAAGAAGAAGACCCAGTGGTAGAGGAAGAGAAACAAGAAGAATAGTATGAAGAGGAAATCCCTGAGGAAGCTGACAAAAGTCCAGACAAAGTGATGGATACAGAGGACAAGTTTGAGGAGATGGAGGTTGCTGAGGAAAATGTTGCTACAAAAGAAGAATACATAGGGAAAGGGATGGATGAGGTCCATGCCACTGAGGAGCAATAGATATAGGACACTGGGGAGGAACCAAAGGAATAGATTCTGGCAAAAAAGCCACCCCTACCGCCTCAGTGGTTAATAGAGAGCAGAAAAAGAAAAGCTTCGTCCACTCCTGAAACTCCTCTCTCCCTGGCCGAAATGATGGCCCAGGTCTAGGCCCCACCGAAGGCCATGAAAGCCTGAATGGTTCATACTCTTCAAACTAGGCTGGGCAGGGAAATAGTTGCCATTGTGGCAACACCTCCCCCAGGCACCGATGAAGCAACCGCAGAGCCCAGAGACTATAACGTTGCAGAGGTATCACTGGGAAAAATAGGAAAATAGGGAGAGGTGGATTTGTTAAAGGAGACAGCTAGGGAAGTAGAGGCCTGTTATGAGAAGGAATCCCAAAGACTCAAAGTAGAAAAGGAAAAAAATGCAAACCTTATGGGGTTGCTTAACGAGTTGGCCCGACCTATCAACGCCGCTCCTCCAGAGGCTTCCACCTCTGAAGATTTATCGCAAAGCGACATAGAATCCCTGTGAACTATGAAGAAGAAGGCCCAAGCAGTGGATGAGTGGGTCGCCCTGTAGATAGGAAACACCCAGCGTTCCGTGGTATCCACCCTCCCAGACTTATACATGGCCCGACATGTTATACACCAGGCAGAGACTCTTATTGACCTATGGGAGGGTGATATCGAGAATTATCAAGCATGGAAGGTGGAGCTTGAATAACTCCTTAGCCTGGGAGAGGAAATAATTTCTGAGTCCAAAATTCTAGGGGACAAGTCATTTGATTTTGTGAGGACCCAACACTTCAGACTTGACCTCACATTGGAGGTAACCAAGCAACTGGTGGGGACTCTGCATGAGAAATTCAATGCGGTAAAATATTATTTCAATTTATATAAGTATTTTGTAGCAAAGACTTCTGGGGCTGACCCCCTCAGCACAGATATGTGTACACTAGAGGATTTAGTTTTGGGGAGTTTTGATGAAATAATGAAGTCTCGATATCAATCCCCGGAGGGGATAGATGGTGCCCAAATGACAAAATTAACTCGCATGGTACTTAGTAGCCACGACATGACGAAAATGGCCAACGAGTTTAAGGAGAATGTTCCAGACCTGGGGGAACAAATTAAAGTGGCTAAGTACCGAAGGGCCAGCCTAAGAGATGTAGACAAAGATGGCATCTCCCGCCTTCTCCAGGATTTCAATGATAATAAACAACCTTGAGATTTCTTTGGAGGCCGGGGGTTAACTCAAATATTGGGTATTCTTTATTCTTTTGGGGACGTAAGTCCCCAGATCCTGGAGTCTCTGATCCAAAATTTTGTATTCTTTCAAGTGATCCATGTCCCAGTCCCCAAGGCCGACCGGTCACTTTCAGAAGCAATTAATAAAGGCTGTCAGAAGGTGGTTGGCTACATCAAGGGGACGTTGACTCAACAATTGGTTTTCTAATAGGATGGTCTTCTTGAGGCACCACTCAGAGGTACACCTAGCACATTGGAGACAAGGTGCCGCATTTCCCATTTATGAGGCATGTAGCCTCAATCCCCGGGGGACCTACTTTCTTCCTTCTCCTTCCTGGCTCTTTTCTTGAGGCCGATTCTTCCTCTGTATATTCTTGTCTCATTCTTCTGACGTAGAAGGCCTATTCTGTCTCAAGGTCTTTTGTAGGGTGGCACAGGTAGTACCGGCCCCCAGATATTGTATTTTATTGAAGCATGATGTAAAATAGGGTTAGGGTTAGAAGAGAATTGTATAAATAGCCAGACTGGCCCATTTCCAAGGGTCAGAAAAATTGATGATTTTGTTGTCCACAGTAATAGAAAGACAATTTCTCATTTTTAGTTGCAGAGCTCAATGCTCCATTGTTTTGTTTTTAATAGTTAGACGCTCCCCTGGAGCCATCATTGTATCACGCACCAGTGCTTGCTAGAAGAGACATTAATGAATAAGGGAAAGTTCTTTTCAATGATTTTTTTGGCTTTCCTACTTCTGAGTTAATGGTATTTCATGTTTTATGTTCTTTATGTCTTCTACTCTGATATTTTAAATAGATCAACAACCTCTTTTCCCTCGCTACTGATGAAATTCTAACTGATGGTTGTGTATTTCTTCAGTATTTAGTGTAGTATACCAGAGTATTATTGATGTTATAAATGTTTAAACATGACTATAGTTAGATGAATTGTTTCTAACCCTACAGGATCTTTTTCATTTTATTTGCTAAGTGTAGAATGCTAGGGGAAACCTTACCTAATTGAGTCTCCGAAAAGAACGATTTGAAGAAACCAGCTATCCCCCTCGAAAATAGTCACTTCTCCCAACCGAGTCCTGCACCATTGTGACCCAACACCCAGGTGCTTGAAGGCCTAGGGAATCTGACTTCCCCGGATAACCTTTGCAGGTAGAGTTGGTCGGTACCCGGTGACAACTTATGACTGTTGGCGGACCCGGTTAGCAAAACCCCGTCAACATGGCGCTACTGCAATAAACTATACACAAGTTGTTTGGATGAAACAAATGCTGAAGGACATTAGAATAATTTTCAAAGAACCAGTGATTATCCATTGTGATAACACTGAAATTGTGAATATGTCAAAGACTAAACATATTTCCATCAAGTATCCTTTCTTGAGGGAGAAGGTAGCAGATAGAGAAATTAAACTAGAGTATATTAGCACAAAGGAACATATAGAAGATATATTTACTAAACCTTTGCCAAAAGATGCTTTTGAATATCTCAGAGGCATTCTTGGGGTGATGGACCTTCCCAGTGAAAACTAAATGATGCAGATGTGCATCAGTCCAATGGATCTCAGAGCTATATCATTCTCTGGACTTGATGTATGGATCTACTCCTTAGGGGGAGTGATCGTAGGAGAATACTATGGAGTACATTTGGGTGATCTTGCTCCTAGCTAATTGGACATGAAGATTTGAAAAAGATACATCTTACATAAGACTACAGGTGAATTATGGCACCCTTTTCCATTGCTTCCAAAGGGGGAAGAAATCTATGCGAAAATCCCTACTATTTTTGGAAGATTTGTGTTGACAATATTGAGAATATTGTATTGAAAGAGAGTACTTTTGGGTTGATAAATATGGATTTTCCCATATGTTTCCATAAATGCCAAAGGGGGAGATTGTTGGATGATATCAATTTTGGTTACTGATCGTGCTATTGATATTCATGTTTTTTCACTTATGTCAACATATATTTCTATGCAGAAGGAAGACTGGCTACTTAACTAGAAGGAGTGTACAGACACTGTACAAATGATTCAGAATGATCAAAGTTGGATTTATGTAGAAGGATGTGTGCTAACTTTATTCCTAAGGTCGCTTGACTTTATGTTACCTACTGTGGATGTTATAGTTGGTTTAGTGAAGACTGGTTTTCTAGACTGTAACTGTGATTCTAGACAGAGCAAGTCTCTGTGTTTCAGTTATATGTTTTTGGCGAAGATATTTCAGAACTTGTGAGCTTACTGATGGTCAACCAACATATGATACAGTAATGGGTTGAGTTCAGTTTTTGATTGGATACTAATGACATCATCTATGGCATGTATCTTGGAGAAGACCTATTTCCTGGCTGAATTTAGACATGTAGCATGTGAAATTAATTGTGAGCATGAATTACAGATCTGGAAGTATATGTAATGGATTTTTAATGTTGTATACTTGATATAGATACCATGTGTATCTTAGCAAGGGGATATGTAATTATTTGTATGATGGAAATCCTTAATTGGTCGACCTAGTTAATTATGTATTAGGAAAGCTTAACCGACCGACCTAATGAATTATTGTAAGAGGGTATATATGAATGCTAAATTCTTGTGGAGAATTGTGAAAGTCCTAACAAGGTCTATCTCCTACCAGGGATTGTATACTGTAATGTTGTAACAAGCTCCTAACAGGGCTAATATCTTTTTACAGGAATACTATACTCTCAGTACATTATTTGTGGGTGTTAATTCCCAGTAGGGTTTTACCTTTAACAGGGTTTCCTCGACAACAAATATTGTGTTATGGTGTTGGCTATTATTGTGTTATCATTTACATTTTTAGATTTGGTTTATAGAGCTTAAAGTTTAATAATCTAGATTACAACTTATTCAACCCCCCTCTTTTTTGTCTTGTGGACTATTATTCCTAACAATATCTATTAGAATAACTAATCAGAGGGGGGGGGGTGAATCAGTGGCCTTAACAATTATTCCAAAAATTCAACCAAAAACTTTATCTCTCAAATATAATACCTTCAGTTATCTTATAGTCCCAATTTCATCAAGATGTATGCCATAAATAATCTTAACAAATATAAACTATTTAGTAAGATATAATATTTATCTTTTCTAGACTTTACCGAGTAGAAACAAATAAACTTAGTGTTAATCGACCAATCTAGTTTCAATAATGTGTAAAAAAAAATATCAATGCAGTGAAACATATACACATTTGACTCATAGATTTTAACGTGGAAACCCAATATGGGAAAAACCACCTGGGACGGGTAACCCAAAATATTTTCACTCTTCTGAAGTGAGCTCGGTGAAGAGACAACCATGTTAAAGGTTACAATGCACACTATTAAGTGCGACCTTGTTAGAGGATTTAAAACCAACAGTTTGTCTTTTGACCTAGCACTCACTATGTTGTCAACAAGATAACCTTTTGATACTCTTGAGTATCTCAATACAATAAGGATTGTTAAATCCACCCGGTTAAGAGATTTTTTGAATCAATCATTAAAATGATACAGTAAATGATATGTTCAAAATACAACTTTGATTTGAAAATATTCAGATATATTGTTAGTCCAATAATTTCTCTATGATTAATATATACTTCAGTTCCTTTGCTTTCTTTCATTATTCTGATTGGTGAATGCTCTATCCTCTATTGCTCAGTGTCTACAAAATTCCTTGGCTCTTTTCTTCAACATGTATGATCATATCTGCATGAAGAGTTCTATCTTCACACAAAATATACTTAGCATTCCTCTATTTGATAATGAATTCCTTGTCTCTTTATATAGACATGATTAGCCGCTCAATCTCCTTATTTTTGTCATAGATCTCTCCTTGATCAATAAAACTTGCCATGCTTTTCTTTATCCCATAAAAATATCCTTTAGTTTAATTCTGTAAATCTCTCCTTGATAACTGTGAATAAAACACACTTTAAATATCCTTCCTTGCTTTATTTTAACTCATCGTTGATAATAAAATAATCAATTAGTCAACCCCTAAATTGTAGCTCTACCAACTAAGCAATTTTTTCTTTCTTTAACTCCAGTTATGCTCGGTCATCAACTTTAGTTATGCTCGGTCAACAATTCTAGCTCAATAACACTTGCTCGGCTACTTTTGTGCTTGGTATACACTATGAACTGCTCGGTGTTCATTGTCACTCAGTGTATATAGAACTTTTATGTTTTACCGACCACATAAACTTCTTCTCTTCAGATCTTCAAGGTTATGATAATATGTGTATGAATAATCAAACCATATCAAGTTGACATTAATGACAATACAATACAATAACTAATTTAATGTCTTACATTCACTTTTACAGCTTGGTGATCATCAACTTATCATTTTCAAATATTCAATCAGTTATAGTTTATCAATATCTCCATGGTAGATATATCACCTGTATTATCCACCTCATCTCTGATTTCTTCAAGTGTGATCTTCACACCGTCAATAGTAAATCCTTCATCAGTTTGAGTCACCAAAGGATCGCCCTCTTTTTTGCACTGATTCATCTTTAACATTAATGTGAATTTATTCACTCTTATCCTTCACCATACCTAAGTGTCATCTTAGAATCTCCTATTTTTCATCCTGCACTGATTGGGTCTCCCCAATTAATAGCTTTCTAACTCTTTCCCTTGTTCTAAATAAAGATCTTAACTCTTTGATCTTATCATGTATTTTTTCCTAAGATGAGTCAGGTAATAGTCTCAGTAAAACATAATTTACTGACTCCTTACCCTTAACAAGTGTAACCTTCCAACTTGCATCAATTTTATTACATTAAACTTTAGGAATTTGTCCTTTTAGTTGGACTAATACTTGACTTAGTCTATTCATGCTTGAAACTACAAAATCCTCAAATTTCAACTGATCTTCCTCATCAAGTAAGTGATCATATATATTAACTCATCAAATTTTTTAGTGGAGGAACCTAACACCTTGGATTTCTTGCCTCTATCCTTGATTTCCTTTTTCTCTTTCTCAGATTTTGTTTCTTCACTTTCTTCATCAACAAATTTCTTATCCCTCTTATCCTTTTGTTTCTTTCTTTTTCATGTCACCTTTGCTACTCTTTTTGTCTCCTTGACTGTTGTAGCTTTAGGCTTAACATTCTTTACTGGTTTATTTTCTTGTATTTTGGTAGGAGGAGAGGGTTTCTCCTTGAATTGTGTAGCACTTATATTTTTCCAACCGGTTGGGGTACTACCAGTTGCACCAAGAATTTCAACATCATCAACATCTGATGCACCCAATGTACCAGCTTTCTTTGCAACATTTTTGTCTCTCGCCTTCTCAATTTGTTCCTTTGTGAAACCTTTTTGAGTCATGAATTTATCAACATCCTTTCTCACTTTTCTTTCAATAACAAGTGTATGCGTGGATATGGGTTTGTGCCTGCAAGATGAAAAACACACACACTTCAATAGATCATTACATGGTTCGCTTAAATTGAATTTAATAAACAAATGACTAACCTAAATCAATCTATTTCCTTCTAGTAAGAAGGAGTTTGAATCTTGCTCTTAGGTCATTGCAAGAAACAATCACTACACTAGATCCTAAATGAAGGATTTAAAAGAAAGCTAAATGATGAAAATAGAATGAATATGCATATGTGAGATTGATCCCAAGCTAATTAGATTGAATTTAAGCACCAATATTGAAACGTTTTTATTCTTTTAAAGCACCAAATTGAAATGTACTCCAGATTATGGTTATTCAATCAAAAATCTATTAAATGCTAAAATGCTTGAAAACTTAAGAATCAAAACTGCATAATAACATTAGCTAAAGCTGGGATCCTTTGTGAAGGAAATGAAGCTCTTTTTTATTGAAAATATCTCCTAAATCGACGGTCAAGATTAGAGGAAATGAGTGGCTCAGATTTGATTTGTGGAAGCATAATCCATGTGCAAGCAATTTGATTGGTCGAAAGATTCAGTCTTTTTGGAAACTTCCAAATTGATTTTCAGTTAACAACTTTGTTTCCAAAATGATAAATAGATAAGATTAAGTTAACTGAATAAAATAGAACTTGTTTCCAAAATGATAAATAGATAGGATTACGTTAACTGAATAAAACAGATTTGTTTCCAATTTAATAATGAGTTAACTGAAATTGATGACATCATATGCATTTTTAAATATTTAATTGATTTTAAATGCACATTTTATTTTTATTAATTAATTTAATTCATTTTTGAATTTTCTTGACAATTTAGTAATTTTATTTAATTAATATATTAGAATATCAATTAAATAATTAACTTAAGGTTTATTTTCCAATATATTGTATTTTTTTAGGAATTAATTAATTAAGCAAGTATGATGATTAATTAGGACCTAGGATTCAGGTCAGATTAGCTTGAAATTGATGAATTGCCTATTTGGTTTAGGACTTAGAATTATCAAGATTAGGGTTTCTTGATATGAGACCGAGGTTAGGGGTCTAGGGTTTAGGTGACCATTTTTATGCGATTACATTTTCCCCTCTTTGAACTGATGTGTGATTAGCACATTTATTCAAAGACCTGTTAGCGAGAAGACCCAAAATAGTTTGATTTGAAGTGATGAAACCATTCTTTTGAAGAAGAAGACCGAATTCAAGCCTGATTAGACGAAGATCGATCAAAAGATATAAACAAAATTCTTATTTTGATTTGAAGCGATGAAAATAAATATCTGTCAGGAAATCTTAAACCTTTTGATTGGTTTGAAAGAATAACCTGTTTGATTTGAAGCGATAAAATTTCTTACTGTTAAGAGATTTGATTAGCAAGAAAATTGACTTGATTTGAAGTGATGAAGCCAATTTGATGAATTTATCCATTTTCAATAATGAATATCTCGTATAAGAATGATCTTGTTTGGTTTCAAGTGTATTCACCACTGTATAAGACCATTGATTAGGTTGCCTTTGATTTAAGATGATCTCAACTTGATATGATGTGATGAAGCTAAGATTCCCCAAGTGATGGGGTTTTGATTGAGGATATGATCATTGGAATGTTGATTTCATGTTCCTATCCCCTCAGGAGTGAAATCAAAATATGGCTAGGTGCCCAAGTGATGAGAAGAAATTTGATTGATAACATGATGCAAGAAGAAGTTGATCTGATGAGAAATAGGTCCCACATGGTTAGGACAAAAGATATAATTGATGGGAGGTCTTGGTGATCAAGGTTGACCAAAATATGATACATGGATTGACTGGAAGAAAAGTATGAGAGATTTCCATTGGTTGTGTAAGCAGTCAGCTGTAGTTGACTGAAAAAGTCAAATATAAAAAATGACTGCAAGTAAAGCAATTTCAGATTTTGATTTTGATCCTGAAAATGGAATTAGGACAATCAAATTAGCGAGGGGTGTCATTTTCACATCAATCAACGCACAATTGACCGCTTGGAAAAAGGAATATTGATCAATAAGAACCTCAGATCCTTCACATTGTAGAGAGATATCGATATTGTGCACATTTTAACACTATGCAGATGCAGATGCAAGACTAACATGAATGCAACCTAAGGTGTAGTCACTGAACCTTTAGTGTTGAAAATTTTCATCATCAAGCATATTTGGAACATACGAGTTGATACAATCCTTAGTGGTGCCACTGCGACCATAAGAATATGAATACGACTTTCATCGGATAAGATATGAGAAGCTAATGTAAGCATTGGGGCACAAAAGCTGAGATGACCTAAACATTGTTTATAGTTGATGTTGCAAGAGTACACCAGTATTGAGGCATTCGAAGCCAAGATAACCGTGAGTGTGAACTTGCGTAAACAAGTAAAGCAATAAAAATCAAGGGGATAGTTTTGACCTCACCTTGGTGTACAGGTAAACATGATCGAGGGATGTGAGGCTTTAATGCCTTAATGCAGAAGCTCTTATCACATACACCCAGTTTATTTGATGTTGTAGGATCAACAAGAACACACCAAAAATTAGTAGATAAAGAAAAGATTAACAAAAAATCAATGAAAATAGACAACATACAAATAGAAGTTCATCATACTTCAGCTAGTTTCAAAGTTTTTAGATGTGTATATGTATGAGGTGTTGAGAAACACCGTTGTTCTTGTGAGTACGATGTGTTTAATTGCTATCAATATATTTTTTGTGTTTGTGGTATCCAATGTGTGCTAAGAAACACAAATGCATCCAAATATAGTGTTAAGAAACACTTTTGATTAGGGTGTTGAGAAACACCTGTTGCATCAGTAGTGAGTTGTCCTTTAGAAATGACAAGATTAATGACTCTGCTGTAATCCAAATATGTGATCTAATTGGGGACCCATGCCCCTAGTAGAAAATGATGATGATGGACTTGACTTATAATGCGAGGACAAAGCAGGTTTTATTGCCCCTAGAGTATGACTTTGGATCAGTTTCAAGATAGGAGGGTTCTTAGAAGAACCAAAGTGTCACCAAAGTGACTAAAAGGATATGTCTTTTTTAGGGATTACTCATTCTCAATAAAGATCACATTGGTTTTCCCCCAATGTCTAGCAAGGTAGAGGTCATTGCATATGGATTAGAAAGCTTATGGATGAGAAAAAAAGACAATGATGGATGAAGAGGGTGAATGAAACCCTCAAAGATAGTCTCCTCAAGATTACCCAAGCTAGGGAAAAAGAATATGACAATTTAGGCTCATTGAGTGGTGCTGGATAGCATATAGGATAATGACCCGATGTCATGAAAAGAATGTGGTCTAAAAGAATGGACATGTCAAAAAAAAATTGAGAAACTATTTTGCATTTTTCATTCTTCATATTGATCAAGACCAAGGGGTCAATTTTGGATAGGATATAGCTATGATAGCGGAATATGGATAACACGATCAAGATAAGGGGCGATGGAGGTATAAGTGAATGGCTTAGGATTATGGGAGGAATGCTCAGAGATAGGAAGGATAGTCTTGGGATAAGAAAGATCATGATAGGGTAGCATGGATGAGAGCAAGTGAATAGGATGATGGAAAGGATAATGGATGTCAAGATGCATAGTGTTCATGGATAGGCTCAACCTTGTCAAGATCATCAGAAGGAACATGGATGCTCATGGGCTAGTTGGATGTAAGATATGATGGATAAAATCACATGGAAGGAACTTGCCCCCAAGTGAAGACTGCAAGTAGGAGGAATTACGCATGATGCCTATTTGCCAAATTTTCATCATGGTACTTGTCCAAGGCACCAAAAGAAGTGGTTTTCACCATAGGACGAAATGATTTATGTTTACTTTTGCTACCAAGGTGCCTTTTTACCAGGTTTTCATGAAGGCACTTTTTCTTTTTTTTTTCATATTCATTTTTTATTTTTATGGAGGAAATTAAGCTTCTTACTCTTTAGATAATTATCCTTTGAAGGATATGCTATGATAGGTCAAGGCCACTAAAATTATTCTCAAAGATGTCGATAGGGTGATGGTAGAGAAGAATGATATGGATGATAAGGAAGATGGTAGCTAAGGATTTATGTGATAAATTGGATAATAGGGCTGGAAGGATATGGGATGGATGGGTAGGTGGTAGGTGTAGGATATTGGATAGGGTATTGAAAGGTTTGTGTAGAGGTAGACGGAAATAGTGATAAGATCAACATTGACACACCCCTTGAAGGGTAGTGGACGGATAGAGGAAAAAAGGATAGAATATCTTGAGTCTTTGATGTATTAGTGGATATGGATCTTGGTATACAAGGTCCCAGGATGGATTTAGAAGATGGGAGATGTTTAGGTGGAGATGAAGTGGAAGACTTTGGAAGATTGGATGCTAACTCTGACTTTTCCTTTTTGTTCAAGTCTTTTATGAGAGACTTGGGAATCCACATAACTTTTGATTTTGTTTTTGTATCCAAGTACTTTAGAAGAGACCTGGGAATCCAGATAGCTTTTGATTTTCCTTTGCTTTTGGATGATTTAGAACAAAATTCTGCCATGATAGATTTAGGAAGCCATATTTTATTTGATATTATTCTTTGCTTAGATTTAGAACATAATTCTTCCATGATGGATTTAGGAACCCATATTTTCTTTGATATTATTCTTTACTCAGTGGACCTTTGTGGTCTCTTGAATATTTTATTTTTCTTATAGTCAAATGTCAATTGGATTGGACATAGTGATCTTCATATGTAAGTGGATTATTGTATTTTTTATTTGGGTGCAAGCACAAAGTTGAGTGCCAATTCCGCGGAAGTCTACGGCCAAAAAAAATTGGCAAATAGAAATAGGCACCCATTTTTTTAAAAATCGGTGCCCGTTATGGTTCGGGTGCCCGAGTCATAAATATAAAATGGGTGCCTGTTTCAAAAATGGGCACCCGTTTTGGTTCGGGTGCCCGTAGAAAAACGGGCACCCATTTTTTAAGAAACGGGTGCCCGTTTTTTAAAACTATTTAAAATTTGTTTTGAACCGTTTTGCAAATCATTTTCACAATTTGCAAAATGGGATTACATTTTTATCTAGACGGGTACCCATTTTTTAGAGCTACCACCGACCCCCTGCTGCCATTTTTCCTACTACAAGTATGTATTATTGTTTTTTATTATTTTTTTTATTAAAAATATTTTTTATTGTTGTTTTTAATTAGTTTAATATTAAAAAATGTACATTGTGTTTAATTTTTACAATTTTTTTAAATAGAATTAAAATAAATTGTTATATAAAGTTTTAAATTTTAATTTGTAAATTATTTTAGAAAACTTATTTTTAATCCTAGGTAGAAAACTAAAACCTAAACCAAACGACAA
>MU225919.1:499190-518369 GCA_018584345.1 Thuja plicata
TGGGACAGGCTCGGTCCCACCAAGCTTGTGCTTGGCCTTGCAAAAAAATGACTAAGGCATTTAAAAATAAAATTTGTGCCTTGTCATGATTTTTCAGAGGTCAACCCGAATGAAATTTTAGACGAAATGAAAACCCATTTCAGTTCATATTATACAGATTATAAAAATATAATTTTTATAATGATATGACAAATTTTAGTATTTTTCCAATAATTATTACGCCAAATTGGTACCTAAAGTTTAAATAGTAAGGTTAACTAAAATTTTAATAACTTTTTTGATTTTCAGTTTTTGAAAAAATTAATTATATGTGACCAATCTACATAGAATTTCCTTCAAGATAAAAAAAAAAAAAATCCAAAAAAAGTGAAATTTTCATCAAATTATGGTGGCCGTACACCAGAGGTTTTGAAAATGTACTTTATACTCAATTAAAAATGAATAAAAAAAATTCAATTAAAAAAAAATCAAAAATATTCTAACCAATCTTTGATGTGTTAGCTACCTTTCCCCAGAAGGATTAACAAAAATTCATTTATTTACTTCAAAATAGGGTGGTCGTACACATGTGTGGTATGGTCCTAAAACTGAAATTTTGAAAAGGGGTTTTTAAACATGCCTACTAAAATATATTTTTTACCATGTGGGTATTAAAAAAATTACATATTTGAAAACTAGACTCCAAGCACTACATTTTCTATTGGTGAATTTTTCTAAGATTCAATCTCTAAGTGTCTCAAATTTTGACATCAATTGACTGCACATTTGAAAAACAGGAAAAACACGTCCACTTTTTGCCCAAAAAGTGGACTCAACTTCTTGCTAGCACCCATTTCTTCGTTGTACATCCAAAAGACTTGGGAATTGTGGATGTATAGGGCTGACATGGATGGTTCATATGGATGGGTTGATAGGGAGAATTCAAGGACACGTGTTTTTTTATCTTGATAGGGGATAGGGTAAGCGGATGACAAGCTAGTAGTGATAGACATGCTGGATGGAGGGATATAAGGACCCAATATAGATGGAAGGTTTGATGGTTTTAGCTTTGGGATATGGGACCAAGGATAGATTTGGAGGATGGAGAAGGATGATGCTTAAGTTTTAATGGAGGGAGATAAGGTGTGGAAGGGATATCAAAATATTTAGAGTGAGCTGCATGACCAAGGCTCTCATCTGTAAGATTTATCTCTATATTAATAGGTGCATGAGTAGCTTTGATAGGAGTAGCTGAAGATTGAGGGGATTTATTATTATAAAAGGGATTTAGAGGAATGATGGTTTCATGAGGTGGATATGGAGAAGTATGAAAATGGGATGATGAGATGATCTAATCTTGACAAGGATCATTAGATGGTTTAGAAAGGGTACTTTTATCTTTATTCTTAATAGGCTCATTAGAGATGGTGGAAAGGATATATTGATCTTTCTTGGGAGATGGAGGGCTATCTTCTTGGAAAAAATGGAAGGGGATGATAAAATCATCATGAGACTCTTGAGACATGTGACTTTGGTCAACCATTAGATGAGGATGTATGGTGTCTTGATCTTGATCATTACTGACATTTGTTTCTTCACACTATGGATTTCCCTCTTAACATTGAGCCACTTCTAAGGACGAGGTAGGAGTTTTGATTTGCATATGGGATTATTGATAAGTTGATGGAGTATCATTTTGAGTTGGCATGATAATCATTGAAGCACATGGAAGCTTTAGGCCTATGATCTTTGAAGCCTAAGAAAGACTTGCAGTCATATGTTGATTAGCTTGGATATCTTTTAGAGGTAGTCCTTGAAGGTAGACATAGTCATCATTAGGATCATTCTTTGATAGAGATGGTGTGGCTTGTTTTGAGGCTTTAGGAGATGAAGGAATGGTGGAGGAAGTGGATTATGTGTGTGAACAATTACTAGACACAGGTTCATTATATTGATCATGCTTGAGATTAGTATATTGTTCTTCTTTAGATAAATCATTAGGATTGTCTGGTTTAATTATGCCATCATCAAGAAGATCTTGGATTTTATGTTTTAACTCTATGCAAGCTAAAGTTTTATGCTCATTACTTCGATGATATACATAATAGGTACTCAATAATTTCAATCCATGTGATGTGACTTGAGGTAATGTGATGAGGTCATGCTCAAGAAGTTATTCCAATGCTGATTCATAAGATTATCCCAAAGGAGTGAAGTCCCTCTTGCATTTAACCCAAGGTTTTTCTTTCATGAGGTTACTAATCCCTTTGGATGAAGACTTCATGGTGTTTTCAAGATATTTTAGGGCTTTGGAGCCACTCTCTTAATCAAAGCTAGGATTTTCATACCAATATTTCTCCATATTGGAAGGAAGTGGAGAGATGTGTGAATCGTTATCAAATAACAAAGGACAGGTTGATCTTAATGAGGATTTGTTGGGGTGTATCCTTTTCCCCCTTTAATTATTGGAGTTTAGATTTCAAAGATTGAAGTTGTTTTGATAAAGCTTCCATAAGAATCTCTTCTTTTACATTGTTAGGACAATAAGGTTTAGCCCATTTTCTTTTACACATTGTAAGATTGGATTGATGTGCTTTCTTAGAAGATTGAAGAGAAGGTATGATGAGTTTATTGATTGCCTGACAGGTGCTGAAGTGATATCTAAAGTGTTGACTAAGTCCAAGACCAAAAGGAAAAAGAGATAATGTCCAACTAAGAGAGATAGAAATGACTCTGATCCTTAGTCAAGGTTAACTAACTTTCTCTCGCAATGCAGGACAAGGACAATGTAGACAAAGATGATAAGATTGACAAGTCACTTGGACTAGCACAGTAAAGTCAGATTTCAAAACAACAAGCGAGTCAAATTGTCAATAGATTGCAGTCAAAGATAAACTAGAAGTGATGTGGTGAGAACACAGAGTTGAGAAAATCTAGATAGAACTAGCGCTATGGAAGACAAAATACCAATTTGGGTAGCAATTTGACTAATTTTCAAATTTTTGACACTAGATGCAAAAATTTGGACAAGAGTTGATAGTTTAACACCTAAAAGTGCATATTTTGAGTTGTTTGATCAGTTTGATGTTCATTTTGATTGTTTTAGTTTTTGTTTTGATGTTTCACTCACGCAAGATACATCAAGAAGAATGGTTGTTGTAAAAATAATAGACGCACCACAACCTAGGTAAGCTAGGGCAATATCTGTTGAATTCTAGCTTGAACTAAATTTTAGCCATGTCTACTCATAGCAGAAAACTTAGAAGGTTGGAGGAATGAGCTCCTCCTTACAGTGCACTCACTTGTAAAACACACAAGGCTTCGAATCCCAAGGGTAATCACTTCCCAAGGGACCTTTGTCTCTACTAAGAGCGTGAAAATATGGGACATCTTAGTCAGTTTCAGACCTTCTGCGCTAGAAGATAGAAGGATTTTTGGTCACTTGAACAAATTTTTTAGTCAAGGCATCTGTTCAGGTGGTTATACATGCAATAGATTAGCCCCATTAAGGAGGCCTCCCAGCCTACACAAGTTAAGTTTTGTAGGTTTTTACGCACCATGAGGGTACAGAGGGAGATCTTCTATCAGCATAGAAAAATTGACACATGTTCACTATGAGATTAATCACACTGACATTTTTTATATACCATTTTTCAAGGGCTTGGCTTTAGCCTATTACCGTTTGGGCAATCTCTCTCACCGACTCTGTTAAAGATATCAGGAGGTAGCCACACTAAAATATTTGCATGAATTTCTCTTACACCCAAGATCCAAAAAGGTGAGGGGAGAGGAAACGATCATAAAATTCTTTTGGATTATAAATATAGAGAACACTTCAAACACATAAGCAAAGTGATTATTTTTAAGCACCAAATTTGAAGTGTTATTTAACTACAAAATGCATACATGATAGTTTTGGAAGACAAACAAAGTCTTTGACAAGTGTCCTACATCAAACTCATTAGTAGTTTATGATTTTTCTTCATTTATAACATCTTGCAAACCATTGTTAGGCTGTAATCAAAGATAAGAATCAAGAACAACAAATACAAAGATTGGTCAGCATTAGAAAATTCAAAAAATCAAAAAACTGATTCCATATTTAGAAAGTAGATGAAAAATCATGTACTTTAAAAAAAATTGCACTTAAAAATGTTACCGTATGAGCATGTACAAGGCTTTGGAAGCTGTAATAGAGGATTAGACATGTATAGTGATAAAATCTGTAATTTATGATAAATCTGGAAGCCAAAACCAAAAACTAATCCCAACCCAGTAATCTTCAAGAAATTCTACACAAAATCAAAATGCATTGCTCAAAAAAATGACTTAAAATGAGCAAGTTATGACCCTCTGAAGATAGATTGCAAAATCAAAATGGTCAATGGTGAAGGCAGAGAATTTTCAACCCCTGTTGATGTCAGCAAATCACTGTGTTAAATTGACAGTTTCTTGGTCGTCACAGAAGGCCATGCAGAATGATCATTTGAAGGCCATCAAATTTAACATAGTAAAAAAATATTTTTTTTTCCAGATTTTTTTTTCAAAAAATCTACCTCAGGATATGTGTAGAGGGTTGTACAGCCTGTTTGGGCAAATTTTTTAATAGATTTGAATTTCATCGGATATGGGCAAGTTTACAGTTGATTTGAAGTGAAGCAACGATTGAAATTCATTGGTGGGATCAGATTGGCTCAAAAGGAGATGTGAATCTTTGGCTCAAAAAGAGGTTCAAGACCCACGATGGGCACTGGAAATGTATGTGTGGATCTGGGTTTGTGCCTGCAAGCTGCAAAACACACATACTTCAATAGATCATTACATGGTTAGCTTAAATTGAATTCAATAAACAAATGACTAACCTAAATTGATCTATTGCCTTCTAGAAGGCAAGAGTTTGAATCTTTCTCCTAGGTCATCGCAAGAAATAGTGATTACACCATATCCTAAGCAAAGGATTTAAAAGAAATCTAAATGATGAAATTAGAATGAATATGCATATGCAAGATTGATCCGAAGCTGATTAGATTTCTTTTAAGAACCAATATTGAAATTTTTTTGTTATTTTTAAAGAACCAAATTGAAATGTACTCTAGATTATGGTTATTCAATCAAAAAGCTATGAAATGTTAAAATGCTTAAAAACTTAAGAAATGAAAACTGCATAATAACATTAGCTAAAACTAGGATCCTTTGTGAAGGAAGTGAAGCTCTCTTTTACATAAAATCTCTCCTAAATTGACGGTCGAGATTAGAGGAAATGAGTGGATCATATTCGATTTGAAGAAGCACAATCCATGTGCAAGCAATTTGATTGGTCAAAAGATTCAGTCTTTTTGGAAACTTCCAAGTTCATTTTTCAGTTGACAACTTTGTTTCCAAAATGATAAATAGATAAGATTAAGTTAACTGAATAAAGCAGATTTGTTTCCAAAATGATAAATAGATAAGATTAAGTTAACTAAATAAAACAAATTTATTTCCAATTTAATAATCAGTTAACTGAAATTGATGACATCATATGCATTTTTAAAGATTTAATTGATTTTAAATGCACAGTTTGTTTTTATTAATTAATTAACTTCCTTTTTGAATTTTATTGACAATTTAGTAATTTTATTTAATTAATATATTAAAATATCAATTAAATAATTAAGTTAAGGTTTATTTTCCAATATATTGTATTTTTAGGAATTAATTAATTAATCAAGTATGATGATTTATTAGGACCTAGAATTCAGGTCAGATTAGCTTGAAAATTGATAAATTTCCTGTTTAGTTTAGAACTTAAAATTATCAAGATTAGGGTTTCTTGATATGGGACTTGTGTGTGTATTTTGTGGTTCCTGCAAGCTACAACACAACACTTCAATAAGTCATTACATTAGTGAAAAACATAGAATAAGTCATAGAATCAAACACTAAAAGCGACTTATTGCTTCCTATCTAACAGGAGTGTGAAGAATGCTATAATTGCCCTTAGATTATACATTAATCAGTGTCATATTCAACTTAGAATGTAAGATTCAATTGAAATTATCGTAAATGCTCAAGAAATAGTTCATTTTAGTTCTAGAATTGAAGATGATAACAAGGCAATCAAGATTTACTCTAAAATGCATTAAGATTTCTAAGAATGCTAGCAGCATAAGTTTACTTCTAAAATTAGGGGCCCATTGAGTTTAAGATTCATTCTATTTATAGAAGAATTAGGTGAATGAGAGGTCGAGATTGAAAGTGGAAGAAAGGTTGAGATTGAATCTTTGGTGATCCATGTGAGGTGATCCAAGTTATTTCACTCCCATTGGTTAGGGAATTGACTTTCCCTTTTATAGATGGGAATGTAATTTGAGGATTTATTTAATTCCCTTTTATTAATTACTTTAGCCATATTTTGAATTTTTTTAATTGAATTGAATTGTTTTTTATTTAATTCAATTATTTTGATTTAATTTATTTAATTGGCTAAGGAAATTAATTTGATTTAGTGATTAAAACTACTTAGGAGATTAAATTTGATTTAATGAATTATGCCAATAAATTGAAGAATTATCTTGACATAATTAGGGGTATGATCACACTTAGTGAAAATAAGGTCTATGGTCAGAGAAGACCAAATTAGGGTGGCTACATTTTCCCCTCTTTGAATAGATGTGCAAGCAACACATTGATTCAAAGAAAGTTTTTGATGTTGACTTTAGAAAGTTTGAGAATTTCACACTTGATTGAATGAAATGTCTGATGAGACCAGTCTTGCACTTGATTGAACTAAACTGATAGAATTGACTTTGAACTTGATCGAACAAAGGTCAATAAGCAAAGATCTTAGAGACACCAATTCTGAACTTGGTTGTCATCCAAAAATTTATAATACCGACTCCGAACTTGATCAAACGAAGGTCAGTAAAAAGCTGGAAGGAGCTTAATAAGAATATAAGAAAAGTAGACATAGGATATCTAGATTCTAACAATCAAAGCATTCAATCCAACAGTCCTGACTTAGTCAAGGAACTATCATGCCTTTAGTTTGTTTGATAATGAAGTCATTTTAATGTTGTTTTGAGCAAGAATTTTTTTGATTTAAGTGTGATCATGCCACCTCGAGAATGAAATTGAAGGAAAATAATAAATGCCTCTGTAGAATGATGTATCACTTGAATTGATTAACTGAATCGAGAAAGAATCAATTTAGAAGAAGTGGACAAACGAAGGTGTGTTTAGAGAAAACACAATTTTACCAAGTTAATCACGTTAAAATTGGAGATTTAAGTCTGATAAAATTATTTATGATCAGTATTTTTGATGAATAATGTGCAATTTGATGATATAAAGCCCAAAAAACTGATTGCATAAAGCTTGTGAATCATTTTCAGAACATATGGAGCAATTCTGCATTTTCAGTAACTATCATAAAAAATTTACTGCACTGTGTAGAATATTTCCCATGTGTTTGATTTTGTTCCTGATTGATCAGAAAGAGAAAAAAATGAGTTTCAATTGTCTAGGAGGAGTTTTGGAGCTCCTAAATAGCTTAAAAAGTCAAATATATAGGTCCAAATTCACTTTTTACTCACTCATTTTCACTTTTAACTTTGGTAATTCAGAGAACTCTATAGAGAAGGTGGTGGTCCCCATGGAGAAGCATTGTTTCAAGCTTAGTCATAGACATCAGTTCCTAGCTGACTACCCACCTTTGGTAAGTGCTCAAAAACCTAGCTTGTGAAATTTGTAGTTTTCATTTTTATGCATTTTTTTTCAAGATATATGCATTTTTGTTTTGCATCATTTTTGGTATTTAGGATTGCATCCTGCAAATTCTATGTCATTTCCTTTTTTACTGTAAATCCCACATCCCATCCTGCGAATTCAAGATCATAACCTATTTTAGGTTTTGTATCACATGATGCAGTAGTTTTTAGGTTTTTCAAGTTTTTTGCACCCTGTTGAAACAAGGTCGCACGCGGCATCCCGTGTCGCATCTTGTAAAAACAAGACCACTTCTCAGATGCCCCATCACATCCTGGTAATTAGGGAATGCATCCCATGAAAGGGATTGCATCACGTGAAAATATGATCATTTCTGGTAATTTGAATGATTTTTCTGACAATTTAGACTATTTTTCCTTGTCTAGTAGCCAAAAAATTTAGCGGAGTCTATTTTTTCTTAATTGCCTTAGATAAAACACTACTTTTGAAAAGTTCTGCATTTGTGATCAGATTCCTTTTGAGGTTGTCTCATTTTGAGTACCATACCCTTGTCACATCCTTGCACTGTCAAGGTCTTTTACTGATGACAAGGCAGAGTTAGTGGCTCATGTTGGTTTATTGTCTTTGAGGGATTTACCCAATATCAGGGTAAATCAAGGGTTGTTAACTTCTCTGGCCAAGAGGTGGCACTTGGAGCACAACACCTTCCATCTACCTACTGGTGAGGTGACAGTTACACCAGAGGATGTGTAGCAAATTCAGAGAGTTCCTGTTATGGGTTGAGAGGTGCAGTTTGATTCTACCTCTGCTTCATCGATTGCTACAACACGACGATTTCTCAGAGATGACACCATTACTCATCTATATCTGAAATGGGATTATATGCGTGATCACTATGAGTGCCTTCCTTTACATTTGGATAGTTTGATCAGAGGTGTCCTTTGGCATGATTAAGGACAACACATATTCATGGTCGGTTGGGTAGATATGCTCGAGCAGATGATGGTTTTGAGACATAGATTTGCATGGGGAAGTTGCATTCATGGACATATGTATAGGGAGCTACATGAGATAGTGTACCATTATTCATGGAGCATGACTATAGGCATTTTGGTTTTACAGATATAGGCCTAGGAGCATATCCCCGTTACACGGTCGATAGTAGATAGGCAATGTTTAGCAGAGTAGCCATATGTATAAATGTACTTAGGTTGGATATAGCTACCCCATCTGGGCAAGGTGGAGTATTGGCACCATCTTCTAGATGATATGATTGTAGTAGTGTGGCGACCCTACCTTGATTGTGAGGAGTGGTTATCAGATAGGTGCTAGATGCATTATTATTTTTAGAGCAGGTACCTGATTGGCAGGTTCAGATATATCATTAAGAGATTCTTAGTCACATGTGTATTGAGGTAGTATGGTTGTATGTAGGGCAAGTTCTAGGATATATTTTTATATGCATAGATCTGAGATGAGACACCATTGTGGGGTCCTCAGCTGATATATGAGACTACATAGAGAACCATTAGAGAGATGGTAGTAGTACCTTGGGATCTTTAGCTTGAGGTAGCAGATGCAGGATGTTCTGATGGGTACCATGCTCATATGTTATAGTATCCATTTCCTCATTTTACATTTCCTGATGAGGCCATTCCATGGATTGAGGATCTCCTAGATTATGATCCTACTGACGATCATCCTATTCGAGGCTGAGGGGGAGCATAGAGAGAAAAAGAGAGAGGAGTTGTGGGGAGAGACAGAGGCATGAATGGGGATGCATTATCTCAGTGTGAGCATGAGCGAGAGAATCTCAGAGTGCACATCATGAATTTAGAGGCCCTACTTGCTGATAGGGATGCACAACTTGAGAAGTTGAGAGAAGAGAGGGACATTCAGGCTCGCACTGCCACACACAAGGGATAGAGAGAAGCTTACTATTCAAGGTTATATCATGTTGTGCTTCATGAGGGTCAGAGATAACCACTATATTCACAGATGGCTCAGCAGTCCGAGGGGGCCATGCCTCCACCAGCTTCATTTATTCCACCTCCTCCTCCAGATCAAGGAGAGGGTGGTAGTCAAACTTGATACTGCATATTGTGTCATATTTTTGAGATCATATTGTATAGCTTGATCCTTTTGAGATTATTCTTTTGTGCGATGAGATTTATACATATATATTTGATTCACTAGATACTCTGATACTCTTTTGTAGATAGTTCCATGTTTTTGATCTGATCCATATCTGATACATCTGAGACAGTTGATCTTGATTTTGATATGTTCATGGGTTCTTCTTCTTTGATAGATGTTTAGATTTTGATGCACATGTGATTATGTTTATCTTGGTCTCTTGATGACTTAGATTAGATATGTGATGACATCATTTATGCTCATTTTTTTTATTACTGATATAAATGTGTTTCAAATGATACTAAGTGAGCATGCAAATGATTTTTTTTGAGATTTTCTTTATGAAAAATAGATGTATGGATGCACTTAGGATGTAAAATTAAATGCAATGCTTGAATGCTTTGTTTTTTGAATTTTCTCTTTCTCATTTATAAATGCAGAATGTATGTCATGGATATGCAAAGACATGAATATCAGTAATATAGTTGTATGTAATTAACTTGGATTTCAGATGAATCAAGAATTTATTTTAAGCTCAAGTCCTTTTAAAATGAATCATGCAATCTCTAAATGTATCTACATGTAGATTCTTAGTACTACCATTGATTTGTATACATTGTAGAATTTTATCATCATTAGGCATTTGATGTAATAGAAATTACCTGATAGTACAACTGTCACTAATACCCACTAGTATCATGAAATTATGAACACTATGTGTATTGGATTCAATGTCAGAAATAAACTTTATCATCAAGGCATAGAAGCCAAGATGACAAGTTAGTTATCTCCTTTTATTTTTAAGAATCAATTTCTATTCAAGTGTAATGTAAGATATGTGACCCGTAATGACCTTAAAGATTCATATCCTTGGGTACATCATGTAGTGTGCACCTTAGTTAAAATCTAATTTTAGAAAAAAGACAAGGAAATTGTTTCAACCTCACCGTATTTTGCACATAACAAGGATCAAGATATATGCGGCTACCCACTCATGTTGGCAGCCCTTACCATAAACATCCAAGTTAGGTGAAATTTATTAGATCATTTGGAACAATTTCCATACGTAGAAAGCTAATAAAATGTTGTGCCCCCTGTCTGTGCAACTCTTTGTCTTTGAATAGACGTCATTGAGTTACTTGTAAGACATAAAAATCACCAATTGAGAATCAATCAAAGAAAATTTATAATCGCTTATATTCCCCTAGTATGAAACATCATGGGAACATAAAAGAATAATAATCAAACCAAGATCAAACTATGTGTTTAAGTATTATTGAGAAATACTGTTGATTCATTTGTCAAGTGTAATAGAGATTCATCAATCAGAATTTGGAATGTAAGCACTATTTTTTCATGTCTGAGTATATATGAGATTTAACTTTGTTAGCAATTGCAATCCAATGTAGTGTTTAGAAACACTAGTTGATTAAAGTGTTGAGAAACACTAGTTTGTTTTTTATTAAAGTGTTGAAAAACACTAGTTCATTTAAGTTATAGATTAAAGTGTTGAGAAACACTAGTTTGAATTATGTTATAGGTAGGTGGTGTTAAGAAACCCCTTTATTTGTGATAGTGACATTTAAGTTCAAGTATTGAGAAATACTATTTTGAGAGGTGAACCATCCTAGACAAGATGCTTAGGACAACCTGGCAGACACAAACTGACTATGCTAGCAAAGATACCCCAAGTGCAGAATAACTATTCCCAAGACACAAATGCACACAAATCCCAAGAAAGGATAGGAAATTTGTAAGGAATCAGAGTCACCAAAATAGCATAGGTGTGAATATGAAGGTTTAGTGTCATCAATGCATTGATAGATAGAGCACAAAGTTTGAGTGATGCCTATTTTCCAGGTTTTCACTACTCAGCAAAGATTTTTTTATTTTTGCTACCAAGATACCTATTTGCCAGGTTTTCATCAAAGCACTTTTCTCTTTTTCAAATTTTTTTCTATTTTTTATTTTTTATTTTTTTTTGTAGTATCAAGGCACCTATTTGCCAAGTTTTCACCAAGGATACCCTTTTTTAGGACTTTGTCACTATTTTTGGATTTCCTCAGGATCAATTTTCTAATTTTTTTGGAATTTTCTGAGATTTTTGCTGCATAGGCTTTGCTAGCCAGACATCAAACATAGAATTGATTAAAATGTAGAGTATTAATGGGATCAGGAAGAACATCTCCCTTAGGTGTAGCTAACTGATAAGCTCTAGTCCCAAAAGTTGCAGTAATGACATAAGGTCCCAGCCAGTTTGGTTCAAACATTCCTTTCTGTTCTTTGTTAAGCTGGTTCTTAGGATTCTCTTTCTGAATAAGATCCCCCACTTGAAAGTGTCATGGTTTGACCTTTTTATTGTACCCTTTTGACATGCATTTTTGGTACACTTTTAGATGATCAAATTATTTTTGCGTGTGCTCATCAAGTAAGTCTAAAGAATTTATTCTATTAATGCGGTATTGTTCATCAGTAATAAGACCTTGTAAAGATACCTGAAAATATGGGATTTTAACCTCAATAGGTAATACTACCTCAGTGCCATAGACTAGGGAAAATGGTGTGGCTCCAGTTGGTGTTCTAATGCTTGTTCTATAGGCCCAAAGTGCTAGATTTAATTGTAAATTCTAGTCTCTGCCAGACTTTCTCATAGGTTTGTGTAGGATTTTGAGAATTTTCTTGTTAGATGCCTCAAATTTTCCCACTACAACATTTGGGACCATTTTTTGACGTCTATGTGTCTCTTTTCTAACACTGTCCCATCGGCCTAGTGATAGAGACCAGTGTTGTAGTTTTGGTGTCAGAAACAACGATGACTGTACCATCTATCATTATTGTGATGGTACTAATCATCACAATACAAGATGAATATGATGGTTACCATGCTGTCATTACATATTTTAGCTGTCAATATTACAACACGTAGATGTCACATTCTATTTGTCGCTATTACGACATGTAGGCGTCATATTTTAGCGGTCGCTATTACGAAACGTAGGCATCACATTTTATCTGTCACTATTATGACATGTAGGTGTCACATCTTAGCTATCACTTTTTTCAGATGTGTGACGAATTTTCTATACATGTGACATCAATACATTGGCAATTTTTGATGGCTCTACATTGCATGTATATCAATTCATTGCACGTATGAAGAAAGCAACATCTAGGTGTTGCAATATGAGCTGGCTATAATGTTTATCATGTTGTCGTTACATTTTATCTGTCACTATTATGACACCTAGGCATCGCAGTTTTAGTGTCACAATTATGACAGACATGCGATGAATTTGCTATACATGCGACGTTGAGCCGTCGACAATTTCTGACGGTTCGACGTCGCATGTAATTTTTTAGTGTTTCTTTAGAGTTTTTAAGAGTTTAGTATCCTAGTGTCACTATTTTCAGTAATTGAGGTTTTACTTATTTTGGAACCATGATTTTATGTGCTTTATTGGGATAATTTCATTAGCAGCTGGCCAAATAAATGTAAAACAATTGGTATTACCAAGTTAGTTCATCCAAAAACTAGAAGACTGTGATTGTCTAATAAGTACAAGTAGGATTCATGAAAATACATCAAGTGCCTAAAATGAAATAATTAAATAACATTTAGAAATAAGCATACCATTCATGGTTAGTGATTTAAAGCTTCTTTTCCTCCTAGTTTCCAACCCCTGAGACATATCTAGAAAATAATACATCTTTGTAAAATAATACATAACAGCACAAGGGTATTTGCAAAACTAACCCAAAAGAGAGAGAAAATAATGAGATCAACATCCATAAATTTTTGTACAAGAAATATAGAACAAATTTTCTTACATTTAATGAATTGCCTTCCTTGCTACCTTCACTGCCACTGTCCCCACTAAAACTGGCAGTTCTATTTAGATCACTAACATATAAGTTATAAACATAAGAAGGTAAGAAAATGAGAGTTTCCTAGAACAAAAACTAATTTATCTAAGAAACATCCTAGACCTTCCCACTGATTATTAAAGTTTAATAAGTTTATCAAATTTAGCAGCCTTGAATATCTACCTTTTTAAAAAGGCACCATTTGCAATAGCAGGTACTGCTTTTCCACCCTCTCCTTTACTTATAGCTATTTTGAGCTTTCCAAAAATTCCTTTTACCCTCTTCATTGAATTTCATCCTTTACCTCCCAAGGGCTTTGGCTCTGCATCTGTGTTTTGTGAAACTGAAGTCTGTCCATAGAAAGTAGATATCAAATTTCCATTCAAAACATTACTTAAAAGATTAAAACATTAACAACTGAGTGCTAAAAATTCTTATGATCATTTTCCATATAATTACTACCTACAATATTTCAGTAATTACCATTACGACATCTGTAGGATTTCCATTTGATGGGATTCCATATTGAGTGAATCTGTGTGCACCCTAAATTTGCAATCAAGACCACAATGTTAGAAAATTAGGATCGTAAAATAGGCCATATGTCCACAATAAAAATAGCCAAAAATACATGCTAAACTCTAGGTAACAAAAGGCAGCGACCATATCCTTCATCATGAAATTACCTAAAAAGAAAAATCACATAGACATATGCATACTTTCAAATTATAAGTATTAAATATTTTAAAAGACAAGAATGACAAAACTCAAGGTATTAGAACTTACAAGAGGTACTGATGGATGGCCATAAATTCCTCCAGATGGATACATAGAAACATAGGGAGGAGTTGTTCCATAAGGTGGCATTAAATTTCATTCATCAAAGCACTGAACACATCTGGACCATCACCCCATCCAACAGATAAAAATAGAAATGATGTTAAGCACAACTGATTTTGTAAAGGGAGTCAATTTCATTAATTAGAAGAAAAAATTAAAAAAATCAAAATGGAGATGGTAAGGAATGCCTTTAGTTTCAGAATTCAATATATGAAGATAAAAATGGTATAGTAAAAGGAATTCTTATGTTACATTTGATGGAATGATCTTGAGGTTTTTCTGAATGGGCCCATTCATCAAAGTAAAAAGGTCTGAAGAACTAAATCTTGGTTTAATTTGTCCTGTGTTCTTCCTAGACATTAGATATTTTTCATATGTTGAGGACTATTTTTAGAGAATCTCTTCATGGAGTTTGTACCAACTGAGGCAATAATATCACTGTATGAATCGTCATGAAGGAAGTTGTAAAAGTTATGCATAAAACAGAAAAAAGGATTTCAATAGAAAAATTAACCATTTTTCAAAAAAGTATTGGCTATTTTTATGTAAAATCAAACATACCACTTGATTCGAGTATGCCAGAATTTCTCCTTCCAAGAAATCCCAAGTGTTTGTGGCATTGAGATAGTCTTTCCTTTCTACTTGTTCCTGGATGCTTAACGCACTCCTGTCCCAAAAGAAAAAATTCATCTAGAAATTAGTAAGGAAATTAGAAGATATTTTTTCATGTGTCTCAAGTTGTCAATAACAAATAATTACAAAATATTCAATAATTCTATAAGAAGAATTAGTAAGATGCACACTCTTGATCTAAGCATGAGATGATGAAACATATTTTGGAAGACTTCCCTTCTTTTATTGTACTATAGTTCTCGAGAACTCATTATTTATCTATAGAGATAGGAGAAGAAGGAGAAGAAACTCTCTTTGGGACCCCAAAAGGGAATGACACATGAAAATCATGGTCATAATTGGGAAAGTAGATCGATGAGATGTCTCCACACAAACCAAAGGAAGCACACCAATGCCACCCATAAGAATAGAGGTGGAGAAAAAAGAGAATGATCATAGGTGATATAGAATCATTATGCATTATCACCTCAATAGAAGTAGAGGAGAAAAAGCCTTTCGATTATAAACATCCTTAGCCACATCCATAGTGAGGTGTTCATGCAATGCATTCTTCTATTATGAGGACAAATACGAGACATTTGAGTGAGGGAAAACAAATTCCAAATGACTAGTAGCAAAATATCATAAGTGAATTCCTTCATAATCCAAAGTCTAGCTCCAAGAGATATCAACAACTTACAAAATAACCTTGGTTAGGAGAGACATAGACAAATCCAAATCCACAAGAATACATGCATAGGTGGTTTGAGAGAACATTATAGTGGCCTAAACCACTATTATGAAACATCTTGAGGACTAACCAATTCCAATGTAGCGAGAATTATACCAAAAATAGAGAGGAAGATTTGAGAGGTGAATCCAAACTCACAAGAAATGAAAAGACTCAATGAGAGGGTTAAATGAGGAAATTCAAGGTTTTAGTGAGAGCATGTTGACCCTAGAATCAAGAATGGGAAATAAAATATTGTTTCCATCAAAGAATGAATCAAAGGCCACCACAATAAAAACCTTTCACACAAAGGTAAATTTCTATTTTCCTTTTCATAATGTAATCCCTTATGGTAGATCATGACGTGTGATAATATTTCTTCTTTCCTAATAATGAGTCATAAAGTTTGATTCAAATCATCAATGGTAACAAAAATTTTACAATTGCTTCATAGTTATAGTTAAATAAATAAGAATCCCCACTAATTTTCTAAATAATGTTTTATTTATGTCTCTAAATATTTAGATGTACATAATTCCATCCCCACTTCAATGGATGTGGCAGTACTTTTTCTTTTTCACCTTATATTTTACAACCAAATTGGGCATTGTGATGGTGTGAAATGTTGTTAAAAAAATATATTTTGAGCTTCTCTTTGTTTTGAGAATAGTTTAACATTCTCTACTTAACAAGGCCAACCAAGTGAAGGTGGAAGCTCATCTAGCCCCTCCTAGGAGTCTCTTATGACCCTTTACGATACTTTACAATCTCTAAGATGTTTTCTTAGGGATCGTAAAGGGTCATAAAGGGCCATAAGGGATCCTGGGACACAATAGTTAAGAAATATAAATGTAGGCATCATGGTCACAATTTTTTGGAGACACAACATAATTCAATGGTATACCCAGACGATGCAACGCAACCACTACTCCTCTAGTTCTAAGTTGGCACTGCACGATCTAAAAACCATAGATAATTAGGAATAAATTTAGAGAGTGGAGGAGGAGGGCCATAACGACTGAAATAATATAAGGAATCCCTATATTATTTCGGTCATAATGGCCCTCATCCTCTGCTCTCTAAATTTATTACTAATTATCTATGGTTTTTGGATCGTGCAGTGCCAACTTAGAATTGGAGGAGTAGTGGTTGCATTGTATCGTCTAGGTATACCACTTAATTATGTTGTCTCCAAACAATTGTGAGCATGATATATACATTTATGTTTCTTAGCTATTGTGATATCTACATTTATGTTTCCCAACTGTCGTGTTTATGTGCATGTTCTTTATGTGTTAGGCTTCTCTCCCTCGCATCCAAAATAAGATTTTCCCACTCTAAATCGAGAATGCACGTGTAACTACGTAGAATATGCATGGATAATAGGTTTTTCTAGATAGAGATGGTTTTACATGATAAATTCATCTATTTTATTATGTTTACAACACAATATCAACAAAAAAATTACAAAAATATAAACTTAATTTAGCCAAATTAGCTGGCTTCAAATACAACCAATGTTCGTTTGTCTTTTCTCTTCCTGTCTTTGGGCATCCAATGCTCGAAGTCATGCTTGAAGAATGTTCACCAAAGGGGGTTCCAAATCAAAGAACTCCCTTTCATTTAATAATTATGAAGCCATCAATGGTATACTAATTGTTTAGGATTGTAAGTTTCTATTGATGGCTTCAAATTACCAAGCAAAAAGTGTTTTCTAGTACAAAAGACTTAGCAGCCCCCAAAGCCTTTTTCTTGAATGGATTATACCCCTTTCTATTAGTGAATTACAATTATTTCATTAATTAAAAAAACTATAAATCAAAAAAGAAATTTAAAAGAACAAAACATAGATTTATTAGTGCTGAAAAACTTCCACTGTTCATTAAATTCCATAACACACAAGTGCTGAAAAAATTCTACCGTATGAAGTATTATAACTTTTGAAAAATAAATTGGAGAGTTGTATGTAATGCCCAAAATTCATAACACTATATTGGACATAAAACAAACTATTTATACTACTCTAAACATATCTAATTTGCAATATTTTTTTTCTTTCTAAACAATGACATACTACATTAATACATAGTGTCAACCTATTTGTTATATCATTTAACTGGAATCTAAAATGATAATAAATCTACTTAGAACAATAAAGCTTATTACGATGTTCAAATAACCAACATGACTTGCAACTGCATACCTGAATTTCTCTTTCTTGCATGTGTATCATATTCTCCTTGCCTCTCTATTTCCTGCACCCATATATACGGCTACACAACTAGATGCATGATATTAAATTCATAGTTTATTACGTTCAAGATCGTAAGGTAAGCTACATCAATAACTTAGCTAAATCAATCGTAAGGTATTTAAAACTAGTTTCGTAAAGAGATGCAAAATATGTAAAATATTGGTAAGGGGTGGCAAGATTAAGGAAGAAATTAAAATTACAAGACCTAAGGGCCAGACCTAATGCCTTAGGGGCTCATCATAGATGGCCTTTCCTACGTAACTCCAAGAGACATCGTATTTAAGGTTTAACTTTAAAACCAATCTTTTAAAGGATGGTAGAAGTGGTATCAATCCTCTTTATCCAAAGGGTATCAATCCTCTTTATTGGTCAATTTAGATCAACTAGGTCCACTACAACCTCATGAGATTGAGATTGTGTTAAAGATATGATAAGGAACACACATGTGTCTATGGTAGGATAGAGCATCTATGATCCCTTGGAAATTCTTATCTAGTAGTAATGGTAGGATGTCATATTTATGTTGTGAATCTTCTTTATCCAAAGGGTATTAATGACATTTCTCTCTTCACTGAAATCGAGGGTTCAGAAGATGCTTTGCATCGTTTGGGTATACCACTCAATTTCTATACCTAATGGATGTAAAGAACCTTATGCACCCCTTATTTGATAGAAGATAAAGGACATTGATTCCCTTTTGATAAAGAGTCTTCAAGAAAGATAAATGGTATATACCCTACTATTTCTACTTGACAAGCATTCCCAAGGGAGAAAGAGATCACAGACTCAACAACTAGTGTGAAAAAAGCAAGGAAGAACTCAAAAGTACTAGACCAAAGGGCTAGACCTAATACCTCGGGGGCTCATCATAGATGGCCTTGCCTATGTAACTCGAAGAGACATCATAGTTCAAGTTTAATTTTTAAAATCAGTCTTTTAAAGGATGGTAGAATTGGTTACGCAACCCCTTTCTATGGTAGAGTCCCAAGATAGTGTCTCCATTGGCTACCACCCAATTAGGTGAACAAGGATGAGAACCTAATTAGATTCTACCTAC
>MU225919.1:518686-533977 GCA_018584345.1 Thuja plicata
TAAAAACAAGAGTAACTATAATAATTTTATTATTACAACATCAAGACATAAACATCAGTCATTATCAAATAAGTTGCATATTAAATGAGAATCATTTCTTTTTTGACTTTTTCTTTTTATCTACATCCCTATTATAATCTCGCAGAGGCATATCCATCTTGTCATCTTCAATTCTTCTCACACCCATCTCGGCATTGTCATTTCTTTTAGCCCATGCATGTGATCTTATTGTCCTTTGCAAAGGTGGGCCCTCTACAATAACAAATAAAATGGTTACATTAAAAACATATTATCATAATTGGGATTGATTTAAAAACATATTTTCATAATTGTTACAAGAAATTTAGTACTTTAAAAAAAGTAAATGTGACACTCTTTACCTTGTGCAACCACATCTTCTTGCCTGGTGGCTTGAACCTCAATACGCTCATTGGGAACCTCTACATTCTCTGCAACTACAATAAAAAATGTTTTATTAATCCGAACACATTATAATTAAATTAATATTACTATGCCAAATTTAATTTAAAATGTTTACTTGTATTAATAAATCGATAATCAAAATTCAAATAGAAAATGTATACCTTGAGTACTACAATGCACATCTAAATCGACGCCTCTGTCGTGCTCGGATGGTGTTTCAAGATCGGAAAACTAGATTCCAATGTAAATAATTAGTGCATTTATCGATAATATATAAATATATAAATACAAGACAAATATTGAGAAATGTTAATCATTCAATTTAATACATATAAATATAATCACTTTAAAGTTTTAAACAAATATATTCACTTTATGTTGGAACTTAACATCCAATACAGTAATTGGTAAAGTATTCAACTTGAAATAGAAATCAATTGGCTTATTTACCTCTTCAATAGATCCACCAGAAGAAACTTGTGCACTCTTTGATTGGAATTGTTCAGCCATGACTGTATAGCCTTCTTTGTAGCCTATTTTCTTGTCCTCTTCTCAAATCTTTTGTTTGAACTCCAAGCCCTACATTTTTATTGTAGTGAATTTCATCAAAACTAAATTGATTACAATTTATAAATATTTGTATACGGTTTTTCATTTACTATTACTTATAATTTGTGCAGCAAATTTTGAATATCCACCCGAGCCGAGCTTGTGTTGGTCGTGCCTTTGATGTGCTAGGCAACCTGTGTGATGTTTGAAATATGTTAGATCACATAAGTACAAAGAGTAAATAGTACATAATTTCATTATTAATATTATCACGTACCTTCTATCCTTGGGTGATAATATTTTTCCATCATGTCTTCCACGTCTCTTAAGTGCATCCTTTTTAAGATTCTCCCACTCATTAATAGGAACATAGGGGGGCCGACGCTCGTAATAAGGGTTGCATTCTATTTGGGTCCTATAGTTGTCCCTAATATATTTCAAAGTTTGCCCTACTTTCTCAAGGAGCTTAAGTATTTGAAAGGTGTTGGGTCCAAAAAGTGTTATCATAGAGTCAATGATTTTATCCTTTAACACTTTATCTTGTGATTTCCACCTTTTAAGAAAAAAAAACTGTTAGATTCATAAATGAAGTAAAGCTACCTTTTAATATACTTGAAGAAAGGGATGAAACATAATCTGATCTAGCAATGAAATCAAAATATGATACCATGTGCATATGGTCGGCCCAAAAATGCGCAAGCATTCATCATTAAGTTTTTCATAAAATATGTTATTCCCTACAAAATAATAATGGGATTATTAGTTATTGCAAGGGACTGCACAAGGTGTTAGTGCATTACATTATGAGTATAAGATTGTATAGTAAAAGAAAGGATCAATATTTAAATTACCAAGAAGCTGAGCTACTCTCACGTGAAGTCCATCTTCAATGTTCATGAACAATTGATCACACTTCTATATTGTTCCCATACATTCGACACGAGTACATCCAGGAATTTGGTCATCACCTCCTACATAAAATGAATCCAATATTAAAAAATTTCCCCTAAGAAAGAATAGTTCAAGTGAAAAAAATACATCATAAATGAGAGAGAAAACAATGAATCTACTTACCAATAGTAGGCATTGCTATCACATCTATGGCCATGCTATGTTTTTCCAACATTGCATCCGGTGGTACCTCTGTGGTTCTGATCCTCGTAGCAGTCGGCGTAGTGAACATAGGATCAATAGTATATGCTGAAAAATAAGATTGTTAGAGCTATTAAAAAAAAATTGTTCGAGCAAAATACAAGTGGACAATAGAACATGCGATCTACTTGAACCGCCTAGTGAAGTATCTGCATCTGGGGCACGACCCTTGAATGTTTATAGCTGTTAATCCCTAAGTTTTGTTGATGATTAGTGACCCACACTTAGTCATTTACTTAGGCACTTTTAGTTGGTTATCACTGTGGTCGAGCTAAACATTCAAGGCCAAGCAACATTGTTGAGCAAGTTTCAGGTTGCCAAGTTACATCATGCCGAGCCGAGTAGAATATTAAGTGCCAAGTATCAGAGATGTTTAGTGCTGACCAAAATAGTTTTTGCATACATGTCAGGATTAATTCAAACTTTGATGTAAATGGTTTAGGCTGACTTGTATGAGATTTGGGCTGACATTTGTACGCATTTAATATTTTTCTACTGAGTTAATTTCACATTTAATTTTTTTATAATATGCATGGCATGGAGCCAATCAAGAAATTAGTATGCATTGGAGGCATAAACAATAGATCTTGATCGTTGATCTAAATCTCACTGTGAAATCTGAAAAGATATAATAAGATTTCTTCTAACCCTAAAACGTGTTGAGATGTGTGTGAGAAAGAGATATATAGAGAAGGGTTGTGTGTTCATGAGAGATGAATGGTAAGTCATTTTGAGAAGAAGCCTAGATCAAGAAGAATGACAGAGTAGTGATAAGAAGAGAGAAGACATATCAGATTAAGAGATCATAGAAGGTATTGGAAAGAGAAGATATGTCATCAGCATCTAAGTGCATAACAAAGGATCACTACTTGGAACATTCTAACAAGTGTATCAGGTTAAATCTCTTAATAGAGTGGTTCTAGTAGACTGCTTAAAATCTGTTAGCTGAGTGCTTACTTTACTATAAGTTTAAATCCTTTAACAAGGTAGATTGTAATGATATTTAGTTCTTAACAGAACATACCTTTAACTAGGTAGATTTCATGTTGCAATCAAACTCTTGTAGCCCTAACAGGCACACTTTATTGCTACAGTAGTAAAGATTTTTTGGGTGTCATCCCCACCCTAGTTTTACCTATTTGGGTTACTGGGTTACCAAAATTCTGTGTTATGAGTTACATATTTCATGTTATTGATGCTATCTGATGTTAGGTTAAATTCATATATGTATGAATGTGAATCAATTTGTTTTAAGTGGTTAAGTTTGAAGATCTGATTCACCCCCCCTCTCAGTATCTTGCTCTCCCATTCTTGTACTTCCAACAATTGGTATTAGAGCATAGTTCACCTACAAAAGCTTTTAATTCATGTGAGTATAGATATGTAGATGGAGGTTTACAAGCTGGGAAAAGTCATTGAGAATCAGAAGATTGAGATCCAACTAGCATTACATCAGCTTGAGATAGCAAGACAATAATTGAAGAAATCATTAACAGTTAGGAAATATTTGGCCAAACAAATGAATGATACTCATTACCAGGAAGATGACACTACAAATTTATTTCAGAATGGAGATTCTACTAAGAGCGATGCAGCAATTACAGATCTACTAGAAAAGAACAATGCACTATGTGAAGAAGTTAGAAACTTGAAAAGAGAACAAGAAATGCAAACAGTGAGACTATGTGAAGTAGTGGAACAAAAGAAGAAAGTTGAAGATGACAAAGCTATGGAAGAAGAAGACAAAAGAGTGATAACTGTCAGAATTGATGAAATAACACATGATGTGCAGATGATGACAATCAATTAGGTTGACATGGAAAATCAATTGTTACTTGCAAATCAGGATATTAGTAGGAAAGATATGGAAATGATAAATTTGAGATCTAAGAACAATCAATTGAAAGATGATCTGAGATATGAGAAGGAACTGAATGAAAGGTTGAACAAGCCTAATGAAGCTTTGACTCATTTTGAGAATATGATGGAAGCATCAAGAAGGTCAAAGGATTCTTTTGGATTAGGTCACACTGAACCAAATACATCTGCTGGGAAAGGAGAATCATCTAAGAATGGTGAAAGTAGGAATGCAAAGACAAAGCACAACAAGCCTATTTTCCACCACTGTGGAAAACCAGGTCATACAGAAAATATTTTCTGAAGCAAGAAAGGTAAGTCCAATCCTAAACCTAAGTTTAATGGTTACTATTTTAATTGCAAGAAATTTGGACATAAAGCACATGAATGTTGGGATGAAGCAAGTGAAGCACCCCCCAAACTAAGATTTAATGGTTACTGTTACAAGTGTCAGAAACATGGTCATGAGGCACAAGACTGTATATCTAATGCTAAACAGTAATGGACATCAAAGACACATACAAAAGCATCTAAGAGAAGCAACACTTACAACTGGGATTATAATACAAGGCAGAGTTGTCATTACTATGAAGAATATGGACATGCACCTGAAGATTGCTTAAAGACACATGTCAGAGGGAAAGCTAAGAGTTGGATGAATGGAATCTTAGTCTGTTTTAGTTGTTTGAAAATAGGTCACACTAAGAGAGAGTGTAGGACAAGAGTTCCTGCTACTGTTGAAGAAATAAGATCATAGATGAACCGGACATGGGTAAGGAAAATAGAGTTGAGCAGCAGTGAGTCCACTGAAGCTAAGGTCACCCAATCCAATGGATTAGGTGATCACACCATCTCCAACTAAGCAATAGAGTGTCATACTAAAAAATTTGCGCCCAAAAATGCAACAACTTTTTTTTTAAAAGAGAATTTGAATAGTGATATTATTGCCAAGAGGTCTAAGGGGAATCATGACTAAGTGTCAACCTCCCTTAACCCTATTCGTCTATTCATATTAAAAAGAGATGCACAAGGTAACATTTAGTCATGAGTTTGTCTAGGTTTAATTATAAGATATCTCTCAGAGATTAAACAAGGTGAGTTTATAAGAACTCACGTGTCGACCCTTAATTTTATTAATAGAGTTTGATGATGTGGAGAAGAAGAGAGAGACCCCCCACTCTTCATTTCCAGGTTCGTTTGGTAAAATCTGGAATGTTAATAGCTTAATGATTCTGTGATTAAAATTAATCCTCTAGGTTAAGGCTCTTCCATAATATTATTTTTATAATAGTCAGTATACTGGCCACATATATTGACCACATAAAGATAACATTAAGAGTCCCTATGTTTTATTTAAATTTTTTTTATTAATTTTACCCCCTTAAAATATAAATCAATTAAATCCTCCTTTTAACAATAAAATTTAATTTAATCGTATTATTAATGTCGGGACGGATATATTATTACGAAGATAATTTCCTAATTAAAATGTTCATTTTCATTTATTGCAATTTCATTTCGTAAATTCACTACGAGCGAGTAATATTGTTGTTGTAGAGGAACTAATATAATTTTCATTATTAATCTACTTACTAAGTTCGGCTCTTCAACCATTAAAAAAAATCTAAATCAAACAATAACTTAAGTTAAGTTACCTAATAATATACTAAACTAGGGTTTTGCAAACCTCCCCTTTCATCTTATATTTAATCATCATTTTGATAAAAGTTTAGCTTTGGCATCTTCCAAGAATTTATATGTATACTTAAATCAACTGAATAGTAAGGAAACTCACTTAAAAAAAATATCCTTAACTGAACAATAAATAAAGAAAAAGATACCCACTAAAAGCCCCCCCTTTTTTTTAAAAAAAAACTTCATCATACTTTCCCCCCACAATTCCTTCCTGCCCTAACCCTAATTTCAAAATTAGGGTTAGGCTAAAAAAAGTGACATGTTGAAAATTTCCTACCTAAACTCTACTCCTTTCTTTGCTCTCTCATCAAACCCTAGTTTGTTATTTTCTCATATATTTTTTTTGGTTGCAGGTATGCAACAATGGAGGGAGATGGCTTCTACTACAATGGTGTGTATACATCTTAACATATATATATATATATATAAAGATATATATATATTTATATATTGTTAAAAAAATTACAGGTCGAGCAGCTGCGACGGGCTGCACTTTCCATAGCGGCCGACAGTTTTAACCGCATGCGGGTCTGTGTTTATAATAAAAAAAATAGCGGCGTTAGTTTGGGGCTGGGCTGACCTGTGGGTGGTGCCGCCCCCACCGCCCACCACAGCGGCGGCATTGCCGCCAAATCTGGTGGCAGCGGTGGTGGCCGCGCCCACCACGGGCTACCCCACTATCGTTACAATGCGCAGGGGTTTGGAGTGGCTTCGGCCGCCCCTCTTTTTTCTTTTTAATATATTTTTAAAAAAATAAAACAGTGCCGAACTCTGTCATTTTTAGGCAATTTGTGAAAGTTAAATTTTTTTTATTTGTTATACACACACACACACACACACATATATATGTATATGCATTGATCATATTGAAACATTTAACAACCGTGACTTATATATAAAAAATTTATTTTTCTTTTCTTTAAACAGATTTATAATAACAGTCGGACATATATATATATATATATATATATATATATATATATATATGTATGTATATATATGTATATGTATATAAAAAGTATACAGAATACATAAACAGATTTGACCACGAAGGTTTTTTTTTAATCATATATATATATATATATATATATATATTGTTTTTGATCTTTTATTTTTAATTCCAACTAACTGATTTGGCAACATAATAGCATTAGTAAAAGGATGAACATTAAAATATGGTTTGAAATGCATTCAAAATAGACTCACTTCTATCCATTTAACTAAGTTGGGATACATGAACATGTTTTGAAAGATGCAAATATTTTATTGCTAGAATATTTTCTCATTTTCTTAATTTTCAGATTTACTAATTACATATAGAGATAATACATTTAAGAGGAAGTAGATTTCTTTTGTTTCTTTGGTAACAAACATTAACTTAACTAATAACTAGATTTACTCCATAAAAATCCCAGCAATGAAAGAGCTTTTATAAAATCATGAAAATAGTACAAAACAATATGAGATGACAATTCTAATGCTTTCTTGCAAAATGTTTTTCAAAAATGCTTTAAGACAGCCACATGGCTTTTTACAAAAATAACTTTCATTTTCAAGCTATACTACTAGCACATGCCATAAGGCTTTTGCAACAAGGATAACACAATGTTGAAATTTTCTATCACTACATTTTCTTCTTTCCAACTTTTATGCATCATCAATCTTCAAATCTGCATTACAAAAAAAAATAAGAACAGGGAAAACAAGAAACCATGGGCTGCTCTCCACCCAACCTAGGCCTCTTATGAGGCCACCCCCGAGCTTGGGGAACCATACAAAGGTGTGAAAACACTCATACATCAAACCACAACATAAGAAAATATGAAGGTCTTTACATTTAACTCCCATTTACCAAAGGCTTACACAAAGGAACAATCATAGATCCTTCTTGGGGTGAAGTGGACCAAGTACCCAAGGGAGAAGGCCATCCCAATACATAAAAGTCTCAGCCTTCTCATAGCTATCCAAAAACACATTCTTTCACATTTGCAACTCAATAAATACATACCCTTATGACCCCCAATAAAGCAACAATGAGGGAGGCCTCATGGAGCCCATACTCCATGCTTTTTCCCTCTCCTCCTTGAGGAGAGACTCTACACCAAGGGCTATCATAAAACCTCCACCCCCAAGACTACTCTTCCCTCCCAAGGGTGAGTGAGTCTTGATACTCCCATTAACAAAACATACAAAGGAAAACAAAGGGAAAACTTGCAACAACATCAAACATCCCAATAACAACAAGATTCAAGGCTTTCATCAAGTCCATCAAACACAACAACAAACATACATCAAGAACACATAAGTTTACATGAGAGAAAGAGAGTGCATAGAGTCCACCAACCTAAAATCCAAGCTAAGGAAGAAAGTTGTAGAAGAGCTCCCTTTTAGCCAAATCTCTCCTTCCAAGATCTCCAACTCTAGCAATGTCCCTAAATTAGGGAGTGGGTGTTCAAACTCTCCAACTTGGAGAGTTCCCACTAAAAAGCCCTGTAGAAAGCTCATGGGGAGAAGAAAAGTTCCCTAATTGGTCCCTCTTCCCTACACTCTTACACCATACCAAAAATGGAACTAAGAAAAGAATCTTTCAAAAAGGTGAAATATGTCCTAACACAAATGTGGAAAGTTGTTCTACCCAAGTCAAGCCTCTCAAGAGTTGATTTTCTTCCAACTTGGGAAATAAAATTTTGGGAAGGGTCACATGGTCAAATAGGGGCTATCCTAGGTTTAAAAAGGCCCTTAACTATTGGTATAACAAGTGGGCTACCTAAAAATGACCCAAAAACACCCCTAGACACTCCATAACCCCTCTCAAAGTCCACTCTAAGAGTAATTTCGGAATTTCAATGAGGTGACCACACTCCCATCTCCCAACCCAAGGTATGCATATGGGGATTCACCAATGTACTAATCTAGGTAGGTGGACAACCATTCCCAAGTTGACATGTCATGGCCTTAAGTACAAAACACAAGTGTCAAATGACACAGACAAAATTTACACATCACTAGGCCATATCATATCCACTTAGGAAAAACTCACAAAGAAATTAAGAAATACATTTAAAGATTACACTTTCACACTCATCCAATTACTTTTATTAATAAAATTACGAAACAACGAGGTCTTGTCTCTCATCGGATGCAACCTTGGCTCAATTGAGTTCACATATCCCTTTGTTTGGTTCCCCAGATAAAATACCATGGTTTCTTACCTGCACACTCAATTCAAATATCAGTAGTCTGAGAAAATAAATATGCATCATAAAGAGATAAGCAATATTCAGAATATAAGAACATCATCAATATACTAAGTTATTACTAAAGATCACAAGATTACATAATTCTCATTTTAAGCATTTATCATAAGGTAAAATTCACATTGCAATAATTGAAATTCAACATTTAAATCAAATAAATCCAAATCTCATCAATAACCATAACATAATCATAATGAGTTTCCAAATCAATAGTCTCAGAATAAAGGTTCATAAAAGAAAACATAATATAGTCCATAAGGTGCTTCATAAAGCATCATGTGTCCATACATCTAAAATAATCAAAGCCACGGCATAAAGCATAAAGTCCATAATGTCTATAGTGCATCAAAAGGAAAGTATCATATGCTAAATCTATCATAAGCAGAAAACTGGAAAACTACGATGGGGTTCGGGGTGAGGCCTCACATAGAGGTATGTAAAGAACTGCATTTAAATTTCAAATCTTACATCAGTTCCTAATATGTAAATGTGCCAAAGTCCATATCTGCATATGTTAAGATGCACCAGGACATGTTTGTGCCAAGTGCTGAGAAGAGCTATCTACACTATAGGTGCCGAATTGGTTGGCCAAGTAAGTTGTGATGGCCGAGTGGTAAGCAAGTTGTGTTAGTCGGCCAATGACAGCTGGCTTGCACTAACCTAATGGGAAAAATATTTAATGCTTACCTATCTTGAACTTTTGAGTCTATATGAGGATGAACAGTCTATTATTCACTTTTAACTTGCGATTTTTAGCATTCATAGAGCAATCAAAGAAGTTACAAAATTGATCTTAGAAAATTTTGTTCTGATAATTTCATCATTGTGCCGTCAGCAATCCTAAGTTGAACAATGCAAAGTGATTGTTTACCAAGGTACTCTGTTCTTCATTCTCAAACCCTAACTTCAAGAGATTATGGCTGCAAGTTCTTCTGCACCAATCAAAGGAGTGGAGGAGGATCTGAATCAAATTAAGCTAGTAAGGAGTGATGCATGTGCACCACCAAAATTTCATGCCATTCCCAAAAGTGCAATTTTGAGTGATCTGAATGGAGCTCTCTCATTGATCCCACCAAAGGTACTTATGATTCACGATGTTAGATCCTGCTACATGGTTAAAATTGGTGAAGTGGGTGATAGCGAATTGAGAAAATCTTATAAAAAGTTGTGTGCAAATGGAATTCTGAAAGACAAATTCAAGCACTTAGCCGACAAAGGGTTAACTTGTGCCCTAGGTTTTCTGACAGAATTCAAGGATGAATGGATTAAAGTTGTCCTAAACTGAGTTCATAATATGCATATGTGGTTGGACAATGGACCAGTAAAGATCACAAGAGATATTATTCATAGAGTTACTGGGTATCCTATTATCAATGGTAAATGAACTATGAGAGATCAAAGTAAAGAATAGATAACAACTAGCATTGGAGCTATTTGGAACAACAATGGTATGACTATCTCTATAATTAAAGACTTAGAACTTGAATTTGGAGTGAGAGTGATTTCTCACAAGTTCCATCAGTCAAGCCGACTGGATAGTGTTCCTTGTACAACCATGGACTAGGCATGGAAGATAGTAAAAAAGAATCAAACCTACAACCTTGCCAAGCTGTAGTTGACACAACTAGCTGAGATCGTATTATCAACTAGAAAAGCCAAAATCTCATCATGTAAGTTTGGCTCTTTTCTAGTTTGTATATTCTTCTATGTACAGAAGTCATTTCCTACACTAGGAAATATTGGCTAGAAGAAGGACAGACCCATCACTTTACAGATTAGTGAATGTATTCAGCAATTAGGCAATAATTTCAATGGTATTATGGGAAATTATTTTGTGGAATTCAAAAAGAGAATGAGGTTGAGGACCATAATTCCCAATTCACTTGTGGAGAAGCACTATGAAGAGACATGTTTCTTAGTTGATACAAATTACACCTATATTCAGGCTATGACACCTAGGGTATCATGGATAGAGACATTTCCCTATGAAGTTAATATTGATGAAGCATCAGCAGCTATCACAACAATCCTAGCAGAAGAGATTGATACTAAAGAAAAAATATTCAGAAATTATGATGAAGCAAAGGCAAATATTTCGATGAATCGTAAGGTAGGAACCATGGAAAGAAAGAGGAAAAAGATTGTGAAAAATATGAAAAAGATGGTTGGCTTGCCGAGTGATGAAGAGGTAGAGGATGCACCTCTATAAATTTCTACTGGACAAGGAGAAGATGTATCCGAGGAACAAGAAGTAGAAGTCAGTGAATCTGAAGAAGAGATTACTGTTAAGGAAAAAGGGAATAGGCTAGCAATAGCAAAGGTAACAAAGCCGAGTAAAGCAAATCCCAGTGTTACCCCTCCCATTGAAAATCATCCAAGGACAAGAGCATCTGCTACCACATCTCTAGTAGAGAAAACAAAAGTCTATGCAAAGAAGATTGGAGAAAGTAGTTCTAGATTGAAGACAAAATTTACAACAAAGGCTGTGCTAAGCCTATAAGTTAAGAAACAAAGAAGGAAACTACATTTGGATCTAGAAAGTGATGAAGACGAGATAGAAACTAATGAAACCAACAACATACCAACAACACCATTCAAGAGACCTACATATATTAATGAGGTATGTGAAAACTTGATAAATTCTGCAAGGTTATCTGGTTTTAAGTTTATCAAGTATGAAACATTGAAGGTAGAAGATAAACATATGGTTCATGAAGCTCTCCTAGACATGATGTGTAATTTTAAGTTAACACCTATAGAAATAGGAAATAATGTGCCGAGTGAGTTGTATGATTTTCTATCTATAAAATAGGAATTTGCACTCACAACTGAGAGATAGATAAGAAAAGAAATTTTAGCTCAAGTCATTCCTGAGCTAACCATGAAACAAAGAGAAAAAATTGTTGAAGAGTATAAGCATAAATTCATACCTAAATAGAGAGGTTATGTTGTCTTGAAGAATGATATTGAAAGGATAGTACAATAGAGTACTAGGATTTGGAAATAAATTTTTGGATTGATTTCTCCAAAAGAAAATAAAACTGATGAAGGAACATCTAAGCCGAAGGATAAAGAAACTGAATCCACCCCTGTACCACAGAAATCAACAGTTCACATTTCTACTGAGCTTGAGAAGACTGGAATAGAAGAACAAGTAAAAACATAGATAGTTAACACTATTGATTTGATTATTGATAGTCCAATTGATGTGACAATTGATGAATCTAGCAATCTGGATGCCGAGGGACTCAACTATAGAATCACCTATTAAGGAAATTGAGGCTGAAGAAGAGAAGAGTATAGAGGAAGAAGAATAAAGAGATCAAAAGGAATATAAGGATAAGGATGCTCAAGAAGAAGTAGAAAAGGAGAAAACAATTGAACAAGAGGTAATTGTACAATATTCACCTATTTTGGAGGTTGTAAAATCAGTTCTAGATAGTAGTGAGGAGATAAAAGATATTAATAGTGAGCCTAAAGAACAAGAGGAAATGAAAGTGTTGGTTGATCTACCACACTTTGCATCATCAACTCCCACTAGAACTAAGATAGGAAGCATGCCTGATCAGCAGGCAATCTTGACTGAACTGAAAGATGCAATGGTGTCAACTATTGAATCTGAAAAAGGTATTGTAGAAACAAAGTCGGGCAGTAGTTCACCTGAATTCAAGAAGAGGAAATTTATGAGGAAGAAGTCTCTAATTCTAGATGTCACATTAGATGAAGTTATTGTTATTCCACCATGGGATCCCAATGTTTTATCTTATGAGCAGATTAAGACTCTTCAAGAGTTACTTAAGAGGAAGAAATGACAGGAGGAGCTGAAAAGGGAGCAAAAGCAAAAGCAAGTGTTACATGACATCAAAGGTATATTTGTAAAGGATTTTGACATGGAATATGAGAACCCTCATGCACCTATTATTGAACAATTAGTTCACATTGTGAAAAAGGTAAATGATGACAATATTGAAGCCAATGAGAAACTGTTGCAATGGTCCAAGAGGAAATTCGAGAATAAGGTACTAGCCAAAATCTCAGGAGAGATTACAGTAAAATAGGTTGAACTTTCTTCTCTGGTAGAAATTTTAGGAGTTGCAACAAATGTTTATTCTCTGTATAAGAGGTTATCTAATGTTGAATTATTCACAAAGGATAATCAAAAGGCTTTAGAGAAATTGCAACCAGAACTAGAGTCAACTGGAAGTTCACTGAGTATGGATGCTAGCATTAGCTCCTTACATTTTAACAGGTTGAATTATGCATAAAGGAGGATAGCCGAGCTCATGGATGAAGATGGTTGGATTAGAACCAAGTTGATTACTATTTAGAAAAGTCTGATACCTCATCTGGAGGTCATTTAGAAAGAAATCTCATCTGCAAATGAATTGATTAAGAGAGATTCTCATCTCTCCACTACAGAAAGCTTAGAAAGTCTAGCTGTTGAGCTAGAAGTAAAAATAGCGTTTATGAAGTTTGTCAAGGAAAATTGGGACTCTGCATTTGAGTCTACCTTACAACTTCATAAATAGTTTTTGGATAGGTATAACTTGACCCCACTTGCAATCAGTGACAAAAATAAGGGGAAATATAACATAACTGACAAGGATATAGCATAAGGAGAACAGTATAGGTATCCATGTATTTTTTTTTTGAAGGCATGTATACTATGTAAAGTTTTGTATGTAGTATGATGTACATTCCTAGGGGGAGTATAGTATGTACTTAGGCAACATTTTGGAAGGAATGAATTGTAATGATAAGTGTGTTTTTTCCACTAATATCAAAGGGGGAGATTGTTAATCCCTAACTTTTGTTGATGATTAGTGACCCACACTTAGTCATTTACTTAGACACTTTTAGTTGGTTATCATTGTGGGCGAGCTAAACATTCAAGGCCGAGCAAAATTTCCAAGCAATTTTCAGGTTGCCGAGTTACATCATGCTGAGCCGAGTAGAATATTAAGTGTTGAGCGTTAGAGATGTTTAGTGCTGAGCAGAATAGTTTTTGCATACATGTCAAGATTAATTCAAACTTTGATGTAAATGGTTTAGGCTGACTTGTATGAGATTTTGGCTGACATTTGTATGCATTTAATATTTAGCTACTGAGTTATATTCACATTTAATTATTTTATACTATGCATGGCATGGAGCCAATCAGGAAATCAATATGCATTGGAGGCATAAACAATAGATCATGATCGTTGATCTAGATCTCACTGCCAAATCTAAAAAGATATAATAAGATTGCTTCTAACCCTAAAAAGTGTAGAGATGTGTGTGCGAAAGAGATATACAGAGAAGGGTTGTGTGTTCATGAGAGATGAACAGTAAGTCATTTTGAGAAGAAGCCTAGATCAAGAAAAATGACAGAGCAATGATAAGCAGAGAAAAGACATATCAGATTAAGAGATCACAGAAGGTATTGGAAAGATAAGATCTGTCATCAGCATCTGAGTGCATAATGATAGATCACTACTTGGAACATTATAACAAGTGTATCAGATTAAATCTCCTAATAGAATGGTTCTAGCAGACCATTTCAAATCTCTTAGTCATGTGCTTACTTTGGTGTAAGTTGAAATCATTTAACAAGGTAGATTGTAATGATCTTTAGTTCTTAACAGAACATACCTTTAACCAGGTAGATTGCATGTTGCAATAAAACTCTTGTAGCCCTAATAGGAACACTTTATTGTTGCAGTAGTGAAGATTTTGTGGGTGTCATCCCCACCCCAGTTTTACCTATTTGGGTTTCTCGGTTACCAAAATTCTATGCTATGATTTACATATTTCATGTTATTGATGCTATCTGATGTTAGGTTAAATTCATATATGTATGAATGTGAATCAATTTTTTTTAAGTGGTTAAGTTTGAATATATGATTCACTCCCCCCCCCTCTCATCTGCATTTCTTGTGTCTAAGATTGAATACCTAACAATCAAGTTAAATCTCTTGAAATTACAGGAAGGATATTTTGCAATGAAACCACAAGAGGAAAATCTGATGAAAAATCAACAAGGAATGGATCCTACTCATCCTGTGGCTCCTCATGGACTACTTTTTCCTTTCCCTTTTTTGGATCAGCACTTGTTTGTGAGAACAATATTATTAGAAACTTTATTTAAAAGCAATCCAAAATAGTAGTTAATAATAAAACATAACAAAAAATATGCATTAACATTTTTCTTGTATGTGTATTTGTACAAAAATGAGTTTTACCTATCGGGAAGAAGTCCCATGAGAACCATCATCATCGTGTGTATCATGTGACTGTTGATCCATACTATAGCCCTATATTTCAAAGATTATAAATCATTGAGACATGTTAAAACACATGTGTTCTTATGCTAAGT
>MU225919.1:557535-572160 GCA_018584345.1 Thuja plicata
TGGCCCTCGCAACCTTTTTTATTTAAAATGATAGAATACTTGTGCACTGTCCTGCCTCAAATGTATTTAAGAGTTGTTAAAACATTGTATTTGTCTGAAATTTTCCCAATAACATCCCTGGTAATGGGTTTTCCTTCAATCCAACTACAAATCACCAGGGTTTATCCAAAGAAGGGAATGAATATCCAGGGCTTTGAGGGGCTCCTAGAGATACATTATTTATTGATGAGGATACGGGATCCCATGGCCAGCATGAAGCAAAGAGATTTATACATGCTTAGAGGGATATTTGAGGGATTCATGGCATCCACAAGGGAAACACAATTTATGATCCTCTGAGGGATAGGATAATTATCACTCATGCCTATATCTTGTGAATATATGCGCTCACTTTTATGAAGCCAAATGTATGTATATATATAGACACAATGGGTTTGATATTAATAATATACATTCAAAGATGCCTAATACAGAACAATAGAAGAAAATCAAATGGTTTCTTATAACTGTGGATTTGCAAAATCAAATGGGTGTTGGAGATTTTTACTCACCTTGCGATGAACTAAATCATGGGTGACATATCCTCGACAAGCAGCTGAGTGGTTGTATTATCGAGAAAAACCAAGCTCATCATTAGGGCCCACTTCCTCTCGCATGCCACAACTCGATCATAAATGAGCCTTTCTTTTTCATTTTTTTTTTGTTTATAATCAAGAGGGTGTCACAATTATAATGGTATCATCGCTATTACGAAAACATCGGGGGAACTTGGAAACAAACACAAAAATCACACACAAATGGTAGCGCCATCGCAAATTGGCATCAAAATTTGACCCCAAATGTTGTAGTGTCCATTACCTTGAGGATAATAGATGGAGGAACAATGTTGAGTATTATGAAACTGTGTGCAATGGTCTTTGATGTCTTGGTTTTTAAATTGGCCCCCATTGTATGTTATAATTGAAGAGGCTATCCCATATCTACAAATAATGTAGTTCAAGATAAACATAGCCACCTATTTGCTAGTGGATTTGATCAGAGGAAAGACTTCAACCCACTTAGTGAAATACTCAATGGTCGTAATGATGTATTTGTGTCCATTTGAAGAATTAGGATATATTTGTCCAACCAAATCAAAGGCACATTGCTGAAATGGTCAATGTGTTATGAATGGTATGAGTTCTCTAGTAGGAGCATGAATGAGATTTCCATGTGTTTGGCATTTATTACATGTCTTTGAAAATAGAATAGCATCTTTTTCCATCGTGGGCCAGTAATGGCCTACTCTTAGCAGTTTATTAGCTAGTGAAAATCCATTTGAGTGTGATCCACATACACCTTTGTGGACTTCTTTTAATGTGTGATCTGACTCTTCATGTTCTTAACACCTAAGAAGTGTACCATCAAGACCTCATCTATATAAGTTATTACTAATGAGGAAAACATGATGTTGTCCTAATTAAGGATTGTTTTTCATTCCTTAATAAACTATCAGGTAAAGTTTGGTTAGTTAGATAAGAAATGAGTTTGGTGTACTTGGATTAGTCTTGGGCATTCAAAGCACAAATTATTTGGTACTCAGGGGTATCAAAAGATGGGCAGGATAGTTCTTCCACCAAGAAGTCATAGCGGAACTGATGTTCTTATAGTTGTAACATGGATGCCAGTGTATCCATAGCATCTGCAGCTTTATTATCGATTGTCAATTTTTTTGGAATGTGACGAAGACAAATTACTTCTTCAAGTCATCAACCAGTTGTTTATAAGGCATCAACTTTTCATCTTTGGTCTGATAGTCTCCATTTACTTGATTAATAATAATATGAGAGTCACCATACACATGTAACTCTATGATCTTCCATTCCATAGCCAATTTAAGACCATTCACTAATGCTCCATATTCAAAAAATTTATTCATGCATTGAACCATTAATTTGTTGTTAGTAATAATTGAGAGGTGGGGTGAATCAGTGGCCTCAAAAATATTCCAATAATCAACCCAAAAACTTAGTACCATAGTATTAAGCCTCTAGTTATCTTCAGTCCTATAAGATGAATGCCTCCAAATACTTTTATCAAATTACTACTGCTTGGAATGCTTTGTAAAACCTTCTACTATATGTTTACCGAATAGCAGTCTATTAATTTACCAAAAGACAGTAAATTATCTAGAGTATACCGATCAATCTAATTAAGTTAAGTGTAATGCAAAACACTAAAGTAATGACTCATAAACACATTGACACATGGATTTTTAATGTGGAAACCCTATTAAGGGAAAAACCACTTGGGGTTGGTAACCCAATATTTTCACTCTTCTGAAGTGATCTTGGTGAAGAGCCAAACCTATTAAAGGTTAAAAATACACTATCAGGTGTGACCTTGTTAGAGGATTTAAAAGTTTAGTTTGTCACTTGATATTGGTCATCTCTATGCTACCTTCCTTGATCAAACACTCACTTGGACTATCAATACATATTTGGAATCTCATGCTATCTTCATGATCAAACTTTTTGATACTCCTTGGGATGTATCTCAATATATAAAGGATCTTTAAGTCCCACTCAGTTAAGAGACTTTCTGAATCAATGGTTAAACTGAAATAGTATGATTGGGTCACATATACAACTTATACTTGTATATTTTCAGATCTATTGTAATCTTATAAAACTCTTATGATCAATATATCTTGCTTTATACCTTTTCTCCACTTTGATTCTTCTTGGTGATATTGTACTCTATTGCTGGGTGTCCACAAAAAACTTTAGCTCTTCCTCAACTTTTTGATCAAGACTGTATGAAGTTTCTCTTCATTAGTTTCTCTTTAGCATCCTATTTTCATTCATTCACCCACCACACCAATTCACAATGAATTGAGTTGTCTCTTTATAGACATGGTATCACCATTGTTAGGTTCTTGATTTTCTTGATCTTGGCATGATCCACAATTCTTGCCAATTAGATTTAAAGAAAAAATCCTATTTTATCACACTGAGATCTTCTTGCCAACTAGACAAAACATCTTTAAATCCATTACTTATCTCTAGCTTTATCTTGTTGATGAAAAAAAAGATAACTACTAGTTAAGTCTATATTTAGCTCTGTCAGCTAGAAATTTTTTCATTTCTAAACTCAAGTTAATTTTTGTGTTTAACTCTTTGATAGCTTCGGTCAACACTCCAGTTATCCCCAAGCTTCTCTGTCGGTTTACACTATGTTTCTGGCCATCCGTTATGCTTGTGATTCTGCTTGTCAGTAATGCTCCTCAGTGTTCTTGCTCGGGCATCATGGTGACTTGACTTTCACTGATTTCTACCCATCATTGTTTGAAGTCACATTATGAATACTTTTCTTTTATGCATTATTGAAAGCATAATCTTTATCTCTTTGATTCTCTGAAGTCTTTGACACTTTGATTATAATCGATTAGATTATGTCAAGTTGACATCAATGAAAATACAATCCATTAACTGACTTAATGTCTTGCATTATCTTTTTGTATTTCAGTGATCAACTTAACATCTTCAAACATTCAATCAGTTACATGTCATAAATATCTCTCTTTGGCATTGATGGCAACATACTACATTATCATACTATACTATCACCAATACAATATGAAATATAAATTTTCATCAAGCTTTCCTAATGTAACTATTACAAATGTATAGCTCTGAATAAGCTCAAAAATAGCTTAGATTTGTTTCCTATAGAGTGGTTTTCTTTAATCTTCAATCCATTCTTTGGATAGATGTATCATTTGATATCTCTGTTGTGATATGTGCTCTGCCTTGAATTTTCCTCTTCTTGATAATCTCTTTTTCTTTCAACATCAATCTGTCTCTTTGTCTAAACTCTCTCCATTTGTTACTTCTCTCCCTTGGATGGATATTTCATATGTAATCAATTTCACTCCTTTAGAATATTGATTAAATCTTCCTTCTGATTCTCAAGAACTTCTCTTCATGGATGATGATATAATCTCTCCCTTTATAATATCTCTCCCTTATGTCAATGAGATCATCTCTCCTCTTATATGATATGGAATCATCTCTCCCTTTGATAATGCAAATCTCTCCCTAATGATAATGAGATAATTCTCTCCCTTTGTATGATAATGAGATCATCTCTCCCTTTCACAACAATGCCAAACAAAAATACTTCTCCTTGTTTTTATCATCTATATCATGTTCCATCCCTTTGCACAATATATTCCTTGAATTTCCCTATCCATCAACAATACAATGTCTCTAGTTTTTGGTGTAGATATGTACCTTGCTATGTACAGATATATCTTTTGCTTCTCATTACAGTGTTTCCATCAACATGATTGATCTTCAGATTTGGTATAGGCTGATGCAACCTTCTAGTTAGATTATTGACTAATAGACAAGGGTTGGACCCCTAGTCTCTGTCTCAGATACTCAAATGTATCCTTCGGTAATGGCTTTGTGAATATGTCAGATAATTGTTCCTTTGATTGAACATATTCTACTATCACTTCCTTTTCTTGCATTTGTTCTCTCAGATAGTGATACTTGACAACAATATTCTTAGTCTTAGCATGCATGACTAGATTCTTACAAATGTTTATTGCACTGGTATTATCACAGTAGATAATTATTGTTTCCATGATCTTCATATTAATACCTTCCAGAAATTGTTTGATCCATGCAATATTGGAGCAATTTGTAGCAATAGCCACATACTCTGCTTCTACAATAGACTAAGAGATGCATCCTTGCTTCTTACTTATCCATGTGACAAGTCTGTCACCCATGAAAAATGCTCCTCTAGTTGTGTTCTTTCGGTCATCAATGTTTCCAGCCCAGTCAACATCTATATAGACTTGTAGCTCAAATTTTCCTTCTCTTTTGTACCATAAGCCATAGTCCCTAGTGTTCTTTAGATATCTCAAAATTCTCTTAAAAATAGTCATATGTGATTCTTTGGGATTAGCAGAGAATCTTGCAAATATTCCAACTGTGTGTGCTATATCTAGTTTGGTGTGAACAACATACATCAGTTTGCCAATAATTGATCTATATAAGGTCTTATTTACCTCATTAGGTTTGTCTTCTTTTGTTAGCTGACATCCAATAGCCATAGGTGTTCCAACTGGTTTGGAATCTTCCATCTTGAATATATTTAGCACTTCCTTGATGTATTTGGACTGAGTGATGTATATGCCTACATCTTGTTGAAGAATCTATAGACCAAGAAAGAATTTGATCTCTCCAAACATAGACATTTCAAATTCCTTTCTCATTTCATTAGCACAAGATTTGCATAACAATTCATTTCCCCCAAAAATGATATCATCAACAAAAATTTCAACAATCAAAATATTACCACCGGTATCTTCTTTCAAGTATAGATTTCTATTTTCACTTGTCCTAACATATTTTATGCTAATGAAATATGATTGAAGTCTTTCATGCCTAGCTCTCGGTGCTTGTTTCAATCCATACAAGGCTTTATGTAATCTACATACCATGTTTCTCTTGTCTAGATCAACAGACCCTTTTGGTTGTTCAATGTATACCTATTTTTCCAGTATTTCATTTAGGAATGCAAATTTGATATCCATTTGGTATACCTTGAATCCTTTAAATGCAACATAAGAAATTAATATTCTAACTCCTTCTAGTCTAGCAATGGGTGCAAAGGTTTTTCCATAATCAATACCTTCTTCTTGTGCATATCACTTGCATACTAATCTTTCTTTGTTTCTAGTGACTTCTCCATTCTTATTCAGCTTGTTTTTGAATATCCATTTGGTAATGATGACATTATTGTCATATGGTCTTGGTACTAGTATCCATGTATTGTTCTTCTCAATCTGTTCTATTTCTTCATTCCTAGCACTAACCCGTTCTTCATTCTCAAGTGCATTGTTAACAAATTTAGGCTCAAAATCACAAAGTAAACATATGGTGTTAAGTGAATTACTTCTTGTTCTTGTTCTAGCCTTCTTGTCTCCTATGATTTGATTCTATGGATGATGTCTTGTGACATACTTGGAAAGTTTTTTTTCATCTCGGTGTTCATCATTCTGATCATCTTCTTCACCTACATTCTCATCTCAAATGTTTGGAACATCATATTAAGGATTATCCTAATTGTTGGTAATTGTAGCCTGATGCTTAGGTGCAATGTTCTGATGCTTAGGAGAGATATACTGTTGCTCAGGTAGAGTGTCAGGTTCTGTACAAACAAATTTGTTGTACTCCTCCGGTTCCTTTTTGCTTTCCTTATCATTCTTTTCTTCAAATTCATCTATTTTCATATTTGCACTTTCAATGATTTTGTTAGATGACTTGTTAAGACATTTATAAGCCTTACTTTTGGTTGAATACCCTAGGAAGATACCTTCTTCACTTTTTCAGTCAAGTTTTCCATTTTTATCATCCTTCAATATATAACATTGACTACCAAATATTCTGAAGTAACTTACATTGGGTGTATGACCACACCAAAGCTCATAGGGTGTCTTGTTTGTGTCCTTATTCAATTCTACTCTGTTTAATTTCTAGATGCCAGTACTGACAGCTTCCCTCTAGAAATTTTGAGTGATTCTTTTCTCAATCATCAATGTTCTCGCACAGTCAACAATTGATCTATTTCTCCTTTCAGCAATTCCATTTTTCTGTGGTGTCCTTGGTGTAGAAACCTATCTTTTAATTCCATGTTCATTGAAATAGTCAATGAATTCTTCTAAAGTAAATTCCCCTCCTCTATCTAACCTTAATCATTTCAATTTATTTTCAGTTTTTTTTTCTACCATTGCTTTATACCATTTAAACATCTTAAAGGCTTATGATTTATCTTTTAAAAACATGTCTGTCATCATTCTAGAAAAATCATCAACAAAGAGAATAAAGTACCTATCTCCATAGTAGCTCTTTGTCCTCATGGGTCCACATAGATCTGATGGACTAATTCTAAAATTGTAGTAGATGTATGGGTTTTAATCTTAAAACTAGACTTTGTCATCTTACCTTTTTGACAATTCTTGCACATGATATGCTCGGGCTTAGTCATGCTCGGTAAGCCTCTGACATTCCTTTTGTTGCTTATCTTTATCATGTTGTCAAAGTTCACATGACACAATATTTTGTGCCACAACCATATGTCTTCATTTCTAGCCATTAAACAAGTGGTGTTAGTGTCATCAAGATAGAAAAGGTTACCTTTTGTTTGCTCACCGATACCAATCAATCTACCTGATTCATTGTAGATATTTTCATTCTTATTTTCAAATGCTACTCTGTGACCTAAATTTTTCAGCTGTGAGACACTTAACAAATTATAATTCAGTCCTTTTACCCATTAGGCATTTTCACATTTTATCAGGTTATATAACATTATGGTTCCTTTACCTTCAATTGGACAAGGTGTATCATTTCCCATTCTCACTGAACCACTATTAGAGTATTCAAAAGTCTCAAACTTTTGTTTGTCACCGGTCATATGGTGAGTACAGCCACTATCTATGATCCAGACATTGTTTTTACTAACTTTAGATATGAGTGCAGTTTCTACATACCTTTCTTCATCTTCATCTGAATCATCCTTCATGGCTACAAATACCATCTTGATGTCTTCTTCTAATTTGGTGTCGGTGTCATTAGCTCTGTTCTCAGCTAGGGAACAAGCTTTCTTCCCTTTGTCATTGTAGTCTTGGGTATCTCTCTTGTCAGATTGTCAGTTACTTTGGTAATCTTTATTTTCACTTTTATCAAACTTCTTCTCATATGATATGTCATTTCCTCTATCATCTTTTATTCTATTTGGACATCTTGCACCAAAGTGTCCAACCTATTTACAATTGAAACATACAAGTGCTAATTTACCTTTGTATCTACCTTTACCTCTCTACAATCTTCTGGCCATAAGTTCTTCAATCTCATCAAGTCCTTGATCCTTGTTATAATTGTCACTATCATTTCTAACATCATGTCTATGACTTGAGTTACTTATCTTTAGAGAAGATTTGAATGCAGATTCTATAGATGCTAAGACACTATTATCAAATTTTTTCATCTCAAATGAAATTAGTCTACCAATCAGACTATCTACAGTAACTATATTGTTTGCAACTGCTCTCATTTCTTGAATAATAGAGACTCTAATAGCATATATAGGTAGTAAGGTTCTCAATATTTTACTTACCACTGTCTCCTCTTCAAGTACACCTCCCACTCCTCAGATAGAATTTACTACCTCTTTGATTCTGCAGCTATACTGAGTAATGTTTTCTCCTTCTTTCATCCTTAGGTCATTAAACCTCCCTCTTAGGCTTTCTTCCTTTGCTCTTAGTACATTGGAATCTCCTCCATGTACTAGCTTCAACTTATCCCACATTTTCTTTGCAGAGGTGCAAGTTTTGACATCTTCAAACTCAGCATTGGAGAGTGATGATGCAAGTTCTATCATCATGCAATTATGCTCATACTTTACTCTTAATTTCTAAAGAGTGTGAGGTCCTGTAGGCAACACATATTCAGTATCTAAGTATTGAACAATATCATTTCCAATACCTGATAGGTGGAGTCTTATTCTGCTTTTCCATGATGCAAAGTTGTCATTATTCAACTTGGGCACATCTCGTATGTTCATCTTGTGATCTTTTTCTTGAGATGTTAAACCATTTCTAAACACATAATCTATGATAACAATTGTTAGTAATAATTGAGAGGGGGGGTGAATCAGTGGCCTCAAAAATATTCCCATAATCAACCCAAAAAATTTAGTACCATAATATTAAGCCTCTAGTTATCTTCAGTCCTATAAGATGAATGCCTCCAAATACTTTTATCAAATTACTAATGATCAGAATTCTTTGTAAAACCTTCTACTATATGTTTACCGAATAGCAGTATTAATTTACCAAAAGATAGTAAATTATCTAGAGTATACTGATCAATCCAATTAAGTTAAGTGTAATGAAAAACACTAAAGTAATGACTCATAAACACATTGATACATGAATTTTTAACATGGAAACCCTGTTAAGGGAAAAACCACTTGGGATCTCTAACCCAAAATTTTCACTCTTCTAAAGTGAGATCAGTGAAGAGCCAACCCTGTTAAAGGTCAAAAACACACTGTTAGGTGTGACCTTGTTAGAGGATTTAAAATTTTAGTCTATCACTTGATACCGGACATCTCTATGCTACCTTTCTTGATCAAATACTAACTTGGCCTATCAATAGGTATCTGGCATCTCATGCTATCTTCATGATTAAACATTTTGATACTCCTTGGGATGTATCTCAATATAGAAAGGATATTTAAATCCTACTTGGTTAAGAGACTTTCTGAATCAATGATTAAATTGAAACAATATGATATGTTCACATATACAACTTATACTTGCAAATTTTGAGATTTATTGTAATCTCATAAAATTGTTCTGATCAATATATCTTGGTTTATACCTTTGCTCCACTTTGATTCTTCTCGGTGATGCTATGCTTTGTTGCTTGATGTCCACAGAAAACTTTATCTCTTTCCTTAGATTTTTGATTAGGATTGTATGAGGTTTCTCTTCATCAGTTTCTCTTCAGCATCCTATTTTCATTCATTCACCCACCACACCAATTCACAATGAATTGAGTTGTCTCTTTATAGACATGATATCACCGTTGTTAGGTTCTTGATTTTATTGATCTTGGTGTGATCCAAAATTATTTCCAATTAGATTTAAATAAAAACTCCCATTTTATCTCGCTAAGATCTCCTTGTCAACTAGACAAAATAGATTTGAATCCATTACTTATCTCTAGCTTTATCTTGTCAATGAAAAAAAAATTAACTACTAGTTAAGTCTATATTTAGCTTTGCCAGCTAGATATTTTGTCATTTTTGAACTCAAGTTAATTTTGGTGTTTAACTCTTTTATATCTTTGGCCCACATTCTAGTTCTCCTCAGGCTTCTCCATCAATTTACACTATGTTTCTTTTATGCATTATTGAAAGCAATATAATATTTATCTCTTTGATTCTCTGAAGTCTTTGACACTTTGATTATAACCAATTAGATTATATCAAGTTGACATCAATGAGAATACAATCCATTAACTGATTTAATGTCTTACATTATCCTTCTATATTTTGGTGATCAACTTAACATCTTCAAACATTCAATCAGTTACATGTCATCATTTGTATTCCTTAGCAATTTTGTAGCCTTGAGGAGTAATGAAGAGAATTCCTACTCCAGAACCTTGTTGTGTGAAAGAACCATCAACATACATCATCCATAGATGTTCAATTAGATGGATTATTGTTTTATTAGGAAATTAAATTATCAATGGTGCATCATCTTGCAATGGTGAGTCAACTAATAGATCTGGAAGGACTTGTCCCTTAATATCCCTTCTATCCACATACTCAATATTAAATTTGCTTAGAATCAGGACCCACTTTACTGGTCTTCCTGTTAATACTATTTTTCTTAAGAGGTATTTCAAAGTATCTATTTGTGCAATGAGTTTTACTGTATGTGATAGCATATGATGTCTCAATTTTTATGATGCAAATAGAATTTCTAAGAAATCTTTTTCAATTATGTTGTAATTGAGTTCATAAGATACTAGTGTTCTGCTGATATAGTAGATTGCTCTTTCCTTTTTAGTTTCATCTTCTTGCACCATTAATACTCCCAATGATGTAACCGTAGTTGAAATGTATAGGAGTAATGGCTTTCCATGAATGGGTGCCATGATAATAGAAGGAGTAGACAGGTACTCTTTTAATTCTTTGAAGTTATTTTCACAATATTCATCCCATTTAAAGGTGACACCTTTATTTAGCAATTTAGTAAAAGGTTGTGCTCTGTCTGCAAATTGTGACATAAATCTCCTGATTGACTGGAGTATTCCTTGTAGTGTCTTCATTTGACTAATGTTGCATGGAGGAGTCATTTCTAGTATAGCTTTAGAATTTTCAGGGTCCACCTCAATTCCTTTTTCTGATACAATACACCCTAGTAAATTTCCTGATTGAACTCCAAAGGCACATTTCTTTGGATTAAGCCTAAGTTGAAATTGTTCCATGCATTATAATATCTTCCGTAAGTCATCAATATGAGTAGTCCTTTCTTGTGACTTAGCTAAGGTATCATCCATGTAATCCTCCATGTTTTTATGTATCATATCATGGAATATGGAATTCATAGCTCTTTGGTATGTTGCACCTGCATTCTTTAATCCAAACGGCATAACGTTCCAGCAAAAATTTACCCATGCACATGTAAATGTGGTCTTCTCTTGGTCTTTAGGAGAAATTTTAATCTGGATATAGCCTGAGAAACAATCCATTAATGAGTACATTTGATAGCCTAATGTTAGATCTATGATCATATCAATGTTTGGCAGTGGAAAATCATCTTTAGGACATGCTTTATTTAAGTCTCTAAAGTCTGTACAGATCCTGATAGATTTATTTGTTTTAGATACGGGTACCACATAATAAATCCATCCTACATAAGCGATGACTCTTATGAATCCAACTTTCAGTAATTTTTCTAGCTCTACTTTTACCAGTAATGCAACATGAGTATGCATCTTTCTGAGTTTCTATTTCACGGGTTTGATCCTAGGATCTATAGATAAATGGTGCATTATTAATTTAGGATCTAGTCTAGGAATATCTATGTAAGAACATGCAAAGTTGATCTTTTTCTCTTTCAGGAACTTACTAAATTTTTTCTTCTCCTCTTCTAATAAGGATTGTGCTAGGTGAACAATATGAGGAACTTTAGTTATGCTCAAGTTAACCGGTTGTGTTGGTTCTATCAAAACTGAAGATCTTTCTTGAAAGTACTTAGGGAGGATATCAAGAATACCATCTTTTGGCACCTCTGGGAGATTTTCACCATCAGATACATATTTTATTTTTACTATTTTAGAATCTAACACTGCCACAACATGGTTTTCACCATCAATTCTTTTCTTTTTTTTTTATTTTTCAATTTGTGACTGAGAAACTTGATATCCTCCTCTGACATGTTCATGCTCGTTGCATTGGTGGAAGAAGGATAAGGTTCACAAGAATTTAGGTAGCAAGCCAAAGTGTAGTCATTTGGGAATTTCATGATAGGATTAGGGTCCAAATTTGTCCAATCAATTAAGTCAGGGTTTATAAATGATAATGAATTGGAGTTTGGTAAGGACAGCATCGCGTCAGTGTCAAGACTATTAACTGACAAGACATGTTCTGTTAAGTCAATTTCTATAGCGTTTAGATCATCAAGAGTTAAACCGTCATTAATAGAATCTTTGTTAGTAATATGTGGACCTAACTCTAGTGACTCATCAATTGAGCTTTCTTCTTCTTCTCTTAGAAAAATGGAACTCCTTACTTGTAGTCTCATAATTTCCTCTAGACCTAGTAAAACACCAATTTCTTGATCAAGAATTCTAGGTAGTGGTATCTCATCTGATTCTGGAAAAAGAGTAGTATTAGGGGAAGTTTTAGAACTCTCTCCTCTCTAAAATATTAGTGCCAACTTATGAATCACATCTACTTCAATGTCCATGGTAGCATCAGATAGGACATCCCATTCATAATCATGTGAGTCTGTTATTTCATCATGTGACCTGTTTAGAAACTCAGCAATAGTTACCTAATGTACCCTATTATCCACTTGTAGATAAAAGTGTGGTAAAACTAGGACATGTGAAATTGTGACCAACTGCCCCTAGTTAGGATGTAAATCTTGTTGTTGGGGTGTCGCTTCAGTAGTTGTTTCTATCAATGGAACTTCTGGAGTATCTTCTATTGTTTCCTCTAATTATTGAATAGTAGCTTGTGTCAATAAAGGAACATGAGTGTCTTGTGGTGTCTCAAAGCTAGGTACATATCTTTCTCCTTGATATTTGGGATACTTTGTACCAATATGAAATAATCTCTCATAGGTCCATTGTTGTGTTAGTAATAACTAAGAGGGGGGATGAATCAGTGGCCTCAAAAATTTATCCTTCAAACTTAACCACCAATCAATAAACCTCAGATTATTATGTCCCTACAGATGCATTCCATGAAATACAAATAATGATTAACTATTTGTTAGTTTTCTCTATCAATCCTTATTCTTTCTTGATTACCGATAAGCAGTATAACTATTTACCGAAACTCATTAAATAAGCAGAGTATACTGATCAATCCAGAGTTAGCTTTGTAAGATGCAAGATAGTAAAGAAATGAATCATACACCCATAACACATGAATTTTTAATTTGGAAACCCTGTTAAGGGAAAAAAACTACTGGGACCGGTACCCCAAATTTTCACTCTTCTGAAGTGAGCCCTATTAGGAGCCAACCCTATTAAAGGTTACAATTACACTTTTAAGTGTGACCTCGTTAGAGGATTTTATACATAGAGGTTTTCACTTAGTATCAGGTATCTATTGCTACCATCCTTGAATCAGCCTCCTTCTTAGACTCTCAATACGTATCGGGCAAGTCCAATGCTACTTTCATAAATCAACCTTTTTGGCACTCCTTGAGATGTATCGCAATATATAGAAGATTGTTAAGTCCTACTCGGTTAAGAGAATTGATGCTTCAATGGTTAAACTGAAACACTATGACCTATTCATATTGCAACTTTGAATTGCAAATTTTTAGATCTATTTAAGTACATTACCTCTCTGACCAATGTATCAATTAATCCTTGTGCTTCATACTTTCTACTCTGTGATGTTATGCTCACTGTTTGTCGATGTCTGCAGAATTCCTTAGCTCTTCCTTTATCTTGTTTGATTAGGATTGCATGAAGTTGTTCTTCATCAATTTCTCTTCAGCATCCTCTTTTTATTCACTCCCCTTAATCCCATTCATAAATGAATTAAGCTTGTCTCTTAAATAGACATAATATTCATTGTTTCTTGATTCTTGATTCTTGGCGTGAAAAACAATCTAGCCAATTAGATTTAAAGCATAACTCCTAATTTGTCTCATGGATATCTTCTTTCCAACTATATAAATCATCTTTAAATCAATCGCTTATCTCTGGTCAAATAAAATAAAGTCGACAAATAGTTCAGTCTATTTTTAGCTCTACCAGCTAGATATTTTGGCATTTTCTGAACTCTCTATTCCATTGGTCACCTTTGTAGTTAGTTGTCGGTGACAACTAACAATACTGTCAGTGAGACTCCATTTAGCTTTGTGATCTCCATCCATTGGGCATCATTGGAATTTTACTCATTTTGAAACACTGTCTTTATCTCGTCGGGAAACCTTCTAAATTTTCTCGTCGGGCATCCTGTGATTTTTCTTCATCAGGAAACACTATTTTTCTATTCATTGGGTATTATTGTGACTTTTCTTCTTTTCTCTTTCCATCGGTGTGCACTCTGTCAGTGTTTTTTGTAACTTGGTGAATATTTGACTTTTATGCATTGCTGAAAGCATTACCTTTGTTCCTTTGGTTTTCTGAAGTCTTTGGCATTATGTACATGACTGTACAAATTATATCAAGTTAACATCAATGAAAATACAATACATTAACTGATTTAATGCCTTGCATTATCTTCAACTTAACATTGTCAAACATTCAATCAGTTACATGTCATCAATCTCTCCCTTTGGCATTGATGGAAACATACTAT
>MU225919.1:590982-617524 GCA_018584345.1 Thuja plicata
GCCATTAAGGCCGACTACCCTTAGCATTTAATTATTTTTCACTTTTATTACAAAAAGGGTCGGCTTTAAATATTTACAAAACATGAGATTAGGTAGCCCAACTTCCGGAAGCCATAACTTTTGAACCATAGCTCCGTTTGGCTATTATAACCTCTTTTTGGAAAGGGGAGATCGCAATCTACAGTGCTTGACTTGCGAAGCGCTAGTCAGCTAGGGGTTCGACCTTGATTCAAAGCCTCTAAGGTCCTAAAAATTGAGCTCAAAGGTTTTGCACCCTAAAATCTCAATAGTAAATCCTTAATAACTTCACCAATACAGATGATCTGGCAATGAAATTCAACTGGCATTCTTATATGACTAAGATGAACCTTCACTTGGAAAATTAGAACATTCTGAGTTCAAACGACCAACTTACTAAAAATAGTAAGTTTCCAAAAATAGCAGCTTTGTAGAAAATAACCCTTATTGAATAGAAAAACACATATTTTTGGGTGATGCAAGATTGCCCTTACACCCAGGATGGTCCTGCATCAGTTTGCCTTGTTCATTTACTCCAAATTCCTCTCAAGTTTTAAATCAACTTTTGATTTTATGATTTTTCTTGAAGGAAAAGAGAATACTCATCTGATTAATTTAAAAAATGATTAGCAAATGTGTTTTAATTTGAAACTTTGAAGAACTAAGGACAATTTAATCTATGGAAAATTTGCAAAGCTCAAGTTAATAATTCCTTTTCCACCCTTTTTAAGAAAAAAGGGTATAGACAATAATCTGCAAACAATTATTAGGCTTCTTAACAGATAGAGGAAAACCAGATGAAAATATTAAAGGTTAGACAAGAAAAATCCAAGTCAAAAAATGTGATACGATCCTATTCTCCCTGAATGCAATTGTTTTTCCTGAAAATGACCCAGAATTAACGAGATGTGATGCTTTACCAAAAGCGATTCAAGGTTCCCCAGATGCGAGCTCTGAAATTTGGGATGCGATGCACTTTCTGAGATGTGATGCAATTTCCCTAAAATGAGCCTTGATCACTAAAGGTGACCTTGTACTAGTAAATAGAGAAGAGAAATTAGCTTAAAATGAAGAATAAATAAGGTAAAATCTGAGATTCTGCCCCACAGTGGGTGCCATAAATGTGTGTGTATTTTGTGGTTCCTGCAAGCTACAACACAACACTTCAATAAGTCATTACATTAGTGAAAAAGATAGAATAAGCCATAGAATCAAACACTAAAAGCGACTTATTTCTTCCTATCTAAGAGGACTGTGAAGAATACTATAATTGCCCTCATATTATGCATTAATAAGTGAAATATTCAACTTAGAATGAAAGATGCAATTGAAATTAGCCTAAATGATCAAGAAATAGTTCATTTTAGTTCTAGAATTGAAGATTATAACAATGCAATCAAGATTTACTCTAAAATGCATTAAGATTTCTAAGAATTCTAGTAGCATAAGTTTACTTCTAAAATTAGGAGCCCATTGAGCTTAAGATTCCTTCTATTTATAGAAGAATTAGGTGAATAAGAGGTTGAGATTGAAAGTTGAAGAGAGATGGAGATTGAATACATGGTGATCCATGTGAGGTGCTCCAATTGATTTCACTCCCATTGGTTAGCGAATTGACTTTCCCTTTTATAAATGGGAATGTAATTTGAGGATTTATTTAATTCCCTTTTATTAATTACTTTAGCCATATTTTGAAATGTTTTAATTGAATTGATTTTTTTTTTTATTTAATTGAATTGTTTTGATTTAATTGATTTAACTGGCTAAGGTAATTAATTTGATTTAGTGATTAAAACCACTTAGGAGATTAAATTTGATTTAATGAATTATGCCAATAAATTAAAGAATTATCTTGACATAATTAGGGGTATGATGACACTTAGGGAAAATAGGGTCTATGGTCAGAGAAGACCAAATTAGGGTGGTTACAAGACTAAGGTTAGGGGTCTAGGGTTTAGGTGACCATTTTTATGTGATTACAATAGGTTCCATTAAATATTTGCATACTTGAAGTGACTTCTCTTCATATGTCCCAAACCTTGGAGTCTTGGGATTTATCAGTTGAGCTAGAAAATTATCTGTATAGAGAGCCAGAATACCTTCATTCACTTCATAACCCATAGGCATCACCCATGAGGTCCTTGTCTCAGCTACTTCCATCATACAAGTGTTTGTATCTACCATGAAGAAAATTGTATCATTATACCTTTCAACAATTTCTGATGGTATCATTTCCTTCTGATGCATCTTCTTCTGAAATTATTTAAGGTAACCCCATACCTTACTAGTGAAACCATTTCCTAAGAGTCTGATAGAGTTATTGATTTGAATGAAAGTTAGAGTATTTGTTGACCATGTAATCTTACAAATACTAGGGAACATGTTTTGAAAATAGAAAAAAAAACATGATCAACTGACCATACTTGAAATTTTATCTCTTGTCCCTTTTTATCTTGTCTAGATTCATTATTAGCTTCTCTCTCATGCTTCAACTAAATCATAGTCCTCATTTTCCTTGATCATCCTACCTGAATGCTACACCTTGTAGACAATAACCATAGATGCATACTTTACCTCTTCATCTGAAGTATCATTCACAGTCATAACACGACCATCCCCCTTAGATTCTATCAGTCCAATCACTTCATCTTTAGGAATGGTGCAAAGAATTGGAACACCATCAGTTGCACATAGACCAGTTATAACATGGATTTATTGTTTTTTTATTTTATGTGGTCAATCTAACCACATGAACTAGTCATGAATTCTTCTCACAACATACATGATCTGATCCTTCAATACTAAGTTGTCATTTCATAACTTCTAATATTTTTCTTCTATTTCCCCTAATCCTAGGTCTTCTAACTTGCAATTAATAAGATCTCTACATGTAGAACACCATAGGGCACACTAGTTAGGGCATCTGCTAGGTCGCTTCCCTTCGACTTAAATGGATGTTTCTTAAACTCCAGTTGTGGCCTCTCAATAATATCAATGAACTAAGGAGTAGCCATCTTAAATTTTCAACCACGAGAGCAGATATCAAATAAAAACATTAAATAGTTTGCAAGTAGGGTTCCACAAAAGAACATGACAACACCTGATTGATTTGTTCTTTCAGATCAACACAAAAATCTCTTCTTATCGCTTGGATCTTTGGAAATGGCTTGAACAATGATACTTTCCCTCCGCAAAAAATTTCACAATGTGCAAGCTAAAAATTAAGTCCAAAATAGCATTTTTATCTATCTTTGCACACATATATTAAATGCATTTACTGATAGAACTTACCTTTTCACCGATTGACCCAAAACCTCATTACCGATGATCAAAAGACCATTTAATTTATCAAATCTTCATTAAACACTCCAAATGACCTTATTGCATCTTAAAATGATGATATATCTTACCATACACCTATAGGGGGTACAAAGATGGATTCAACAATAATTTCTCCCCCTAAGCCACATGAAGGCTTAGTTTGATGATGAATTCTCCACACTTGATAGAGATGTTTAGTCCTCTGATGTCTTACTGTCTTCCTTCTTCTTCAAAGTTTTTTTTCTGTTGGAATTAGTGGGAAGTAGTACTAGGGTGATCCCACAATAGTGGGTTACACTTTTTTGGAGGAAGAAATTCCTCACGAATCTGCGAGGTGGGAGGAGTTAGTCAGGTACTTTCGATAGAAAGTACTTGATTGTTTCGATCGAAACATTCATAGTTTCAATCGAAACTACCTTTTTTGCTTAGTTTCGATCGAAACTAACCTAGTTTTGATCGAAACTAAGTTCGTTTCGATCGAAACTAACCTAGTTTCGATCGAAACTAAGTTAGTTTCGATCGAAACTAAGCTAGTAAAGATTTTAGTGGGATTTTGACCAATACACATGTTAAACTAAGAAAGTACTTTCGATAGAAAGTACTTTTGATCGAAACTAATTAGTTTCTATCGAAAGTACTTTCTATCAAAAGTAATTTCTATCGAAAGTACTTTCTATCGAAACCCCCAAAATTGAGGCTATCTGCAAAGCCTAGCAAAAATCTACAGTTTTCATGGCCTCAGGGCTCAAGCGCGGGGCTCAAATGGAAGAATAGGGACACCTCCTTTTGCATCGCACAAGTACTTTGAATGAGATTTCTAATGAATATAGATTTGAAAATTTTTGAACTAATTAGGTCTATGTATTTTGACGTGCATCAGATGTAGGTTTTTTATCCAATATACACTTCCAGGTTTGACGTTCAATGAAAAATAGTAGAAAAGAGAAAAAAAAATTTGAAAAATAATAGTGCCCTCCGGCTTTGAGTCTTCTTTCTATAAAAAAAAATAAAAAATTGAATTTTGATAAATACACAACAAGTTATCAGCTACGCAGTCAACGTATGTCACAATTACGGTTTACTCTACTTCAAATGTTTATAAAATATGCAATAATCATGATAATGTCATCAAACTAATTGCATGCCCTCTGTATGGATGTTAGAAAACCAAAATTGAAAGAAGTGCATTGATATCTATTTTAGAAACAAAGTTATGTTGTACGAAGTCATTGTACCTTTTTGAAAATGATGTTTTCAGCAACATAGCAGTTTTAGTGGGAGAAAAAAAAAACCATTAAAATCAATTCAAAAAAAAATTTTAAAAATATATTTAGAATCTAGACAAAAAATCCTAAAAGACTCTAGTTTACTTCATCTTGCGATTTCAAACAGTTTAACGACAATATGCATCCGAATGTGAAAGTTTTTCTCAAAATGTAGACTTCAATGTCCGTTTAGGCAAAAAAGTGTAACCCACTATTGTGGTATCACCCACTAAGAGGGGAGGGGTGAATCAGTACCTTTAAAACTTTTAACACCTTTCTTTATTCATCATTAGTAATCATTTAATTATGTATTACCAACCATTACTATTATTCTTTCTTATGCATGTATTTGATTGTTCACAATCTTTAATAGTTTTTACCATTCATAGAAACATTCATGAAAATGATAAACATATAACACAAGATATGATATCACACAAAACTCTTGTTAGGAAGTAAAAACTACGGTGGGGATGACACCCACAAAACTTCACAATCTTTAGAAGGGAAGGGAGTCGGTTAAGGCTTACAATTTGATCACTTCTGATGATCTACCATGTTAGGAGTATTAAGGTGGAGACTTGTTAAGATCTACTATGTTAAGACCTTTAGCAACACTGATGTAAGTGTGCACTCATTTATGAGATTTTACAATAGGATGGCTAAGCCCACCTTTCTTGAAAGGATTTCATTAGCGTACTACACTTGTTATAATGAGTACAAATGTTGACCTGACTGTATGCAATCTACTATTTCTTATTTATAGATCCATTAAAACTCTTACAGTAATAATATCACCTTAAGTGATTGATGAATACCTTTTCTTTGCTCATCGATAGCCTCTATTATGTTCTTGAAAACTGATTTGATTCTATTTGTGTTCTTCTGCATGAATTCTTTGTCTGGTCTCTAGTTTCTCTCCGTGGCTACTATCTTCATTGATCAACAACTATTCTCAATGGATTGAGCACCTATTTATACAAGTATTTGACCTATCTTGGAATTCACGCATTACGATGTTAACTCTTAGATCCAAGGTTTACAACATAACCTTGATCTTTAGTTTGCATGTTTTAAAATAGTAAAACTAATTAAAAAAATAGTAAATACATTGCTTCCTCCACACATAATGGATTTAAAAGAAAATCAAGAAGCTATAAATAAAATTTTAGTGATTTATCTGACGTGGAAAGTTAGATCCACTTTTTGCAGGATGTAATTGACTATCGGTTCTTGGTCGTTGGTTTAAAATTGAAGTTTGTCGACATTCCTTAACTAAACTATTCATCGGGTTCCCTGTATCTATCAATTTCCTCTCTTTGTTGTTCCATTGGGTAGCACTGTTGTTACTCGTCAGGTATCTTTTACCTATTTTTCATCAGATAACACTTAATAGTGTTTGTTGGGTAACCTTGGCATCAAATAGTGTTGTGCCATATCTATTGGTGTAGAGTAAACCAATGGTGCAGGTCATGTTTTTCTCTAAGTATACTAATGGAAAAATATAATTCCTTCAATCTCCCCCTTTGATATTAGTATCAAAAACTGATATGTGCATAATACTAAAGTGTTTTAGTATGTATACACCATGTTTATATCCTTGTCATAATATGACTCCCCCTACTTGTGTGCACCGGTATAGTATATGTATATATACATGTATACTATTCATTCTCTGTATGTACATTATTTCCCCTTTCTTTTACTATACATATGATTTCCTCCTTTTGACTGAGGTCAGTGAGCATATCAAATTCCCCCTTTCTTTGATACTGATGATAAAAATATACAACTTATAATATGCCAAAATTGTGACAAAAATGTGCAACTTACAATGCGTCAAATATATTAGAATGGGTTGTTTTCATATCTTCAAGCAGTTTCTCCCATTTTTCTTTTAGTTGTTCTAGTGCCATGTGTCGCAGCTCTAGCCTTGCATGCATATCATAAATGTTGTCAAGGACAGACATTTCCAGGGTGGATATTAGAGTATTTTCCTATGTCATATGTTGTTGTAGGAGTGTAAGTATTGGTAAGAGATTAAATTGGAGCTCATTTACCTCATCTTTGTACTTCATCTCTGCAAACTATATGTCTTGTCTCTGTTTCCTAGCATGTATGATTTGTTCATTGTGAAATTTAAGTGCTTCCTCTATGTTGGTGAGAATCTGTGCACTAGACTTAAGATAAGCATCTATTTTTGCTATCTTGTCGATATACTCCTGAGTGAGTTGATCTAAAGTGCATAATTTCTTTATTAAGGTAACAACTTATGATATAATTGGATCAATTGTACTTACCAATTCAGATAGCTTGACCTTTTTCAGTGCCACTTCCTGGCTTATTTTTTCATCTTGCTTTAATTCATACTTTTGTTCAAGTCTCTCTTCCATAACCTTCTCAGCATCAATATTATGAGATTTTATTGTAGCTGTGAATATGACCAGTTGATCAAGCATAGAAGCTTTTTGATCAATATCTATGTCAGGTACAATCTATTGAAGTATATTTCTTGCTACTTCTAGTACCTTGGCCTCTTTTTTTGTTCTCTTCAGTTTGTCTTGAATAGATTTTTGTTCATAGAGCTTAGCATATTTTTTCAATGCAGTTGGATCCAATGTTCTTGGATCACAGACTGGAATCTCAATGATTTCATCTAGAGTTACTAGATTCTTATTCTTTCCTTTCTTCTTCTTTGAGATGTGAGGGGATGCAGATGTATGAACTACCATAGCTAGTTCATTTTCTCTCTCTGAATTACTTGGTGAAGGCTTTATAGAGGATGCTTCTTGTGTCTTGAACTCAGGTGGCACTTGTCAGTTATGTAAAGATGTCTCTTCATTAACTTTTGGTGTTTCTGTAGAATGTGCTTCTAATTTCTTCTCTAATTCATCCTTCTTTCCTTCTTCACCTTTCTCTGTTGGTTTTTCCCCTATTTCCTTTTGATTTTCTTTCTTATTCTGATCAATAGAAGTATCTTTCTTATCATTGGTTGTAGCTTTTTCTATAGTTGTAGCAGTGGTTTCTTTAGCTTCTCCATCACCCTTGTCCTCAGGTGTGCTTGTTTCCTTTTCATTAGATCCAACATTGCCCTATAGTATGTTTGTTGCCTTCATTAAGACAGGCATGTTACTTTGAGTTTTAGCTTGGGCTTTGTCAATATTGGTGTCCTGCTCATCAATTAGAGCCTTGTAGCAGTGACATCCTCATATTTTTGTGTATCTTTTGCAGGGTCTTATACTTTTGAGTGCATGATTGAAGTGTCCTGCACTTGTTCATCAACAATGTTAACTATTTTACCATCTGATGTCTGCAATTCTTGATGGCTTTGTTGATCCTTAAGTGTTATAAATATGACCTCATCTTTATTCTGTGGATCTTTGTCTGAGTCATAGTTAGTGATGTCTTGGATGATATCATCCATGACTGTTTCTACATTTATAGGCTCATTGTCACTTTCAGTATTGTCCAGAGCAATATGCTAAGGACTTGAATTTTCTATCTCCTCCTTTTTGTGAGGTGTGTTGGTGAGAATTAATTGTTTCTCACCACTTTTTGAATTTGACAGTAGATCCAGGAGTTGTCTCCATTTTTTTTATGTCATTGAATCCAGTTCAATAAACTTGTTCTCTAGTACTTTGTATGCCCTTATTTTGGCTACAATTTACTTGAGTGTTTCTTTAGTACTTCTTTTATTTATTCAACTTTGGATTCAGGAGGCATCAGTCTCACAAGTACCCTTTCTCTTGCTTCTTTCTCTATTTTCAAGGCATATGACCATTGTTGGTATACCCTTTTACCTAGCTCGTTAGGTATTTGATTTACAAATTTTGTAGGTGCATACTTGTTCTTGATCATTGACTTTATGACTGCCTCTTGTATTTTATTCTGATCCTTTGGGTTTAGTGTATCCCATTGTTTGATCTTCTTATCAGTCATTGTACCATGTGTAGCAATGGATTTGGTAGTTTCATCAACTATTTGATTTCTGAAGTTCTTCTTCACTACATCAAGCTCATCATCTTTAGTGTCATCCAATTCAACCTTTGTCCTAATCAACCTTTTCCTCTTCTTTGGTGGTGTGTTTTTGATTTTTTTTTGTCTAGTTCTTTTAGCTGGCTTCTTCCTCATATAGGTCCTTACTTGACATTTCTTAAGGGGTGTGGTATCAGTTGTAGCAGTTTGACTCCTTGTCCTTTGCTTCTTTGTAGGAGGTGGAGATGGAGGTGTATCAGATTTAGTCACCTCTGTATCTGATTTATTTTCTTCTTGTTCTTCACTGATGGTGCCCTGTTCATCAGTTTCCTCTTATTGATCCTATTCTTCCTCTATAACCAATAGAATCTTCTTTATATTCTTAATCATTTTATCCTTTTTGTTTATAGTCTTCTTGACTTCTAGGCCTTGTTTTATCTTAGATTTGGCCTCTTCATATGTCCCAAACCTTGGTTGTTTCTTACCAATGGGCCCATTAATTAATGCCTCAATTGCACTTGTAGCTTGATCAATATTGATCTCATAGTCTAATGGTGCTAACCAAGCTGTTCTTGGTACAACCGGTTTGATATGGGTGTAGTTTGTGTCTGCCATAATACATATGTCATCTTTATGTTTTTCAACTAGCTATTCAGGAATCCTAGTTCTCTCCATCATCTTTTCCTTGAACTCAAGGAAGTATGTAGACATAATAGACTCAAAATTGTCTCCTAGTGACTTAGTCAGTTCACTATTCTATTGGGTTACCAGTTTGGTAGTGTCCCATACAACTTTTCCTATTGAAGGAAAGTATTCTTGAAAATAGAAAAAGATACTCATGATAAGTGATCCAAACTTACATGTGTTGGTCTTTGCAGACCTGATTTTGATCATGTTCTCATCAAGTTGTTTTAATAGGATCTCACACAAATCCATCTGAATTACTTTTGTTACCATTTTGTAAGATGTGCTTACTACTATTGTAGAAATTTTGTTCATTCTGCTAGCCTGAAAGATTTTATACCCAATAACACATGCACCAAATTTTAGCTCTTCATCGGTGATTGTGTTCACTTTGAGACCTCTATTGTCTCCTTCTGCATTGGTGAGATTTTCAAATTCTTTCATGGATGGATGCTTGTGTGCCCTAGGCTTGTCAGTTATCAGATAACCAGTGATAGCATGAAGAACATCCTTAGTTATTTTCTTGGGTTGGTCTAGCCATAGCTTGTTATCATGCATTTTGCTCAAGACTAACCTTATCCATTCTGTTTTGAATTCCCTTGGGAAATGTAGGGCATTAGTTAACCCTTTGACCTCCAAGTGTTTATTCTCTTCCTTTAGTTTTCCTTAGGCATCAAACAGCTTCTTAAAAGCTTCATCCATTTCAAGATCACCTATCTTTGTGATCTTGCAGTGAATATAAGACCTAACATCTTCTATGAGAAAAACCCAAGGTGGAATTTTTGAAAATGCGCAGGTTTCATCAGGTTTCGATGCAATTTGTGGGAAGATTTTATACTTCAGCTTGATACATTTACTGTTCTTGATTAGTTTCACCATATTCCTCTTATCATTCTTCATCTTAGCGGTTCTTGAGGTGGTTGCCATTGTATTTCAAGTTTTTAGGGTATTCTCAAAATTAGGGCTTTCTTGATAAAACAATAATAGAGATCTTTTGGTGCCTTTGGTACTTATTTCAATTTGCAATAGTGATGAAAGATCTACTTGTTGTGTGTTGAATCGATCTATGGATGCTTCTTCCTTCTTTTTAATTGCTTGGTTTTCGCTCTGCTTTCTCTTCAAATCACGGGTGAAAAATGAAGTTGTCTCATCGACTATTTATAGACTTTTTGACCTAAGTCTTTGCAATAAATGCTCAACAACTCATCAAGACATGAAGACAGGTTTCATCGGGAGGACATTTCAAATGATCATTGGTGAAGACATGATGCTTTAGGCAGTTGTTAACCATTTTTCTTTTACCGATGGATATCAGTATTTTGTCATGACAACTTTTGAACTTTTCTTTCTTACCGACAGGCATCGGGTTACATTGACAATTTGGCATTTTTACTAGTTGACCAATAAATTTTGGTAAGTGTAAACAACTCATTATTATGTTCACCAATGATTTCCGGTAAGTTTTTACCGATGGTGCTGTATTCTTAGATTTGTAACAAGTAACATAATATGCATCTTTATTTATGCAGATTTTGACTTTCTATCAATTTGTATAATGGGAACTGATGCAAAATATAACTTGGTATAGTGCAGTTCCATACTTACTTGTTCAGCTCAAGTGGGGTTGGTGGTGTCATTGGATCCATTAGATGGGGTGTCACCATTTGCATTGCTTGGTCCAGCTTCATCACTGCTTGAAGCTTTTATCCACATTTTGTCTCTTTCCCGTCGGATATCTTTAATGGTGTTTCCATTGGCATAAGTGCTTGTTTATGTCAATTGGTCCTTGCAATCTTTCTTGAGATGACCAACTTTATGATAGTGTAAGCATGCCATTCTGGGGTTTGACCAACCTCTAGACCTTTTGGTCCATGCTCTCATGCAGTTTGCAGCAATGTGACCATATCTATCACATGTTGTATAGTTTGTCCATGTATTGTAATCCCATGTATATTGATTACCGATTCTCTTTGGTTGATAAGAAACCTTTTGTCCTTTAGGCTTCCATTCTTGATTTTTCTTTTTCCATCATTCTTTAGATGTGTGCCCATTCATCTTGGATGTAGGACTGTATTTTTCCATGTAGGTTTCCTTCTTTGGATATTCTATCTTTCTCTTGCATTCATAAGCCTTGTGTCCTTTCTTGTTACATTTATAACAGAATCCTATGAATGAAGATGTAGGTGTAGATTTAGGAATACCTTTCATTTTACCTCTATATACATTTGATGTGTGCCCTTGCTTTCCACAGTGCTTGCATGTCATCTTTCTTGGTCTTGGATTTTCATAGACAATTTTTGGGTTTGATGATTCTCCATTTTCGGTAAAGCTTATACCGTTGTTGTTGAATCTTCATTGTCCTTCAAGAAGTCATCCATTCTTTTATTTCTTTCTTCATCCTTTCTAATAATCTCATTATGTTGTTGCTAAATTCTAACCTCATGCTTTAGCTTTTCATTTTCTTCTCTTAGTTCACTGATAATCTATATTATTTCAATGAGTTCCACATTTATTCTATTTGCTTCTTAACTCATAAGGATAATCTGATTTGTGAGATCATGGTGATGCTCAGCATGTCTTTGAATTTATATTTCCTTTTCTTTTAGTTTCTCTATAATCTTCCTTTTGTCATCAATAGAAAGTGTCCTTTCTATTTCAGCTTGTCTAGTAGAACTCATCACATCAATCATTCTTACCATCTAGCTCTCTTGACTGATTTGCGGCATCTTTATTTGTTCTGTTAGATGCTGATTGATCTCCTTTAGATTGGTGATGTTCTCTTCTAATGTATCTAATGTATTACTTTCATTTGATCCTGAAGATTCAAATAAATATGGAATCTCTTCTTCTTGATAGTATTTTTCATTGTTCCGAGTAGCCATACCTTTTCTCTCATCGAGTAGCTCTCTCATCTTGATTCTAGGTTCTTTATACTATTCATAGAACATCTATATCTCAATCTTTTTGTTCTCAATATTCTTATCAATTTTGTACTTCTCCATTGTATGATCTTTGCTCTTAAGCCTTTAAGCTTTCCAAGAAGAGACTAAGCTCTGATACCAATTGTTGGAATTAATGGGAAGTAGTAGTAAGAGGGGAGGGGTGAATCAGTACCTCTAAAAAATTGAACACCTTTCTTTATTCATCATTAGTAATCATTTAATTCTGTATTACCAACCATTACTTTAATTATTTCTTATGCATGTATTTGATTGTTCACAATCTTTAATATTTTTCAACAATCATAGAAACATTCATGAAAATGATAAACACATAACACAAGATATGGTATCGCACAAAACTCATATTAGGAAGTTAAAACTACGGTGGGGATGACACCCATAAAACTTCACTATCTACAAAATGGAAGGGAGCCAGTTAACGCTTACAATTTGATTACGTTTGATGATCTACCATGTTAGGAGTATTAAAGTGGAGACTTGTTAAGATCTACTCTATTAAGAGATTTAGCAACACTAGTTTAAGTGTGCACTCATTTATGAGATTTTACAATAGGACGGTTAATCCCACCTTTCTTGAAAGGATTTCATTAGCGTACTACACTTGTTAGAATGAGTACAAATGTGGACCTGACTATATGAAATCTAGTATTTCTGATTTATAGATCCATTAAATCTCTTACAGTAATAATATCACCTTAAGTGATTGATGAATACCTTTTCTCTGCTCGTCGGTAGCCTCTGTTTTGTTCTTGATAACTGATTTGATTATGTTTGTGTCCTTCTACATGAGTTCTCTATCTAGTCTCTAGTTTATCTCCATGGCTACTATCTTCATTGATCAAAAAATATTCTCAATGGATTGAGCACCTACTTATACAAGTATTTCACCTATCTTGAAATTCAACGCATTACAATGTTAACTCTTAGATCCAAGGTTTACAACTTGACCTTGATCTTTAGTTTGCATGTTTTAAAAAAGTAAAACTAATTAAAACAATAGTAAATACATTGATTCCTCTGCACATAATGGATTTAAAAGCAAATCAAGAAGCTATAAATACAAATTTAGTGATTTATCTGACGTGGAAAATTAGATCCACTTTTTGCGGGATGTAACTAACTATCGGTTCTTGGTCATCGGTTTGAACTTGAAGTCTGCCGGCATTCCTTGACTGAACTATTCATTAGGTTCCCTATATCTATTAGGTTCCTCTCTTTTCTATTCTATCGGGTAGCACTGTTGTTACTCGTCGGGTATCTTTTACCTTTTTATCTTCGGATAACACTTAACAATGTTTGTCGGGTAACCTTGGCGTCAGATAGTGTTGTGCCCTGTCTGTTGGTGTAGAGTAAACCGATGGTGCAGATCATATTTTTCTCTAAGTATACTAATGGAAAATATAATGCCTTCATTTTTCATCTCTTTTCTCACCTCTTCTACATTCACAATCATCTTTTCTTTTTGATTTCTTGATTGGTTCCTTGACCTGTAGTTCCTTTCTAGATGTCCAATCTTGTGAAAATTAAAACATACGATACCAGTTGATCTCCATAGTCCAAAATTACCTATTTTAGACCTTATTCTATAATTCATATCTATTTGGTCATAGTTACCACAGATTGAGAATGTGATATTTAATTACCTCTCTCTTTGGTAAGGTCTTTTTCGGTTCACTAATGACCTTAGATTGTTCACTCTTGACCTACACTCATCATCTTTGTGATCATATTTGTTGTAGTTGTAATAGTAACCATCAAAGATACTAGATCTACAATCATGAGTAGTATGTCCATACTTATTGCATTTATAGAAATATCCATCAAAAGTGCTAGTTCTATTTGCACACATGCTTCTACATACATTTGTAGTATGACCTACCTTATGACAATTGAAACATATAGGTTTGTAGGATTTCTTACCATAATTTCCTTGTGTTACCTTCAGTGGAGACTTTCCTTCTTACTTGATATCCTTTCTTCCAGAAGATTCACCAACTTCAAAAGTATAATGACTGGTATATCCAAGACCCGTGGTCTCTTTTCTCCTTCTTTGATTCCTTAGATGTTCATCAATTTTTGTAGTGCTCTCATTGAATTTCTTTAGTAGATCATTAGTAGTATTTTACTCATCTTTTAATTTATCATTCTCATTTCTGAGATTCTTATTCTCCCTTAGGGATTTTCCATTTTCTTCATTTGTATTATGCAAATATTCATGCAATGTTCTAACTTCTTGTCTTGAATTGAAAAGTTTATCTTCCACAACTTTTAGTACTTTATCCTTGGCTTTTAGGGCATCTTCTACAGTTTTCCTTGCATCCTCCATAGATCTCCTTGCCTTTTACTCTTCACACATTTTGATTGTTTGGGATTCAATATATCTCCTAAGGTTTTTCTTTTCTTTGTACAATTTTTCATTCTCCATAGCCATTGCTTCTAGGGTTGTATCAGATTCCTAGATCCATTTTTTAATGACAATTTCTCAATGTAGTCTTGACTCCCACTTAATTGTTCAACAAGATCTTATCTTTTAGATCTAGATTGCTTGAGTTTTTTCTTCAATTCCTCAATGACCATTTTAGCTTCTTTGAGTTGCATCTTGTGCTTCAACAAACTCTCCCTATTTTCCTTAAGAATCCTCCCTGATTTGTTAGGGTTCTTCAAAGGAACAAGGCTCTGATACCAATTGTAAACCATTAAAGGTACTAAGAGGAGGGGGGCGTGAATCGGTGTACCCACAAAACTGAAACACTTCTTATATAAATTCTAAAAAAAACAACATACAAAAGAGAATATTACATAAAAGCTAATAAAATAAACCCTTAACATAAAGTAACCATGAGACACAATATTGGTCCCATGGAAACCCTATTTAGAGGGAAAAAAACATGTGTGAGATGATACCCACAAATTTCACTAGTGCACCAAAGAAATATTTCTTGTTAGGAGAAATAAAAAACACCTTGCTAAGGGTATACCTAGTTAAGAGTATCTTTAGCCCGGTTAGAATCTAATATAATTCCTCTTAAGAACTACCTAGTTAAGGGATTAAAAACTCCTTTTGAGAGTTAGCTAGTTAGAGGATTTATACTTTAGATCATGTTAAATACTTTTCTCACCCTAGTAGAAGTGACCTTGATAGAGGATTTCATCTACAATCCTATTAGGGATTTTCTTGAGATAGACCTTGTTGGTAATCTCAAATTTGGCACAAATTTGGAGTGACCAATTCAAAATTTTCTCTAAGGCAAGGTGAGTACCCCTGAAAAATTTTGATGATGCTTACTTGAAGTGAAAGTAAAATATGATCCAATGATTTTTATGAGATACTGATTGGGGAACATGTGAAAAACCTATCATGGGGTAAATGTAATGGGTCACAAATTTTAGATATCAGATTTGATGATTTTCAGAGACAGCTGTTTAAATGTGTTTACCTCAAATATACATTCTACACTTTTCACTTATTCAGTTGTTAGTAAGTGACCTACTTTGAATTCTTGCATCTTTGGCCGACTAAAGACTCATGATACAAGGATTATACCAAGGTGTTATAGGCATGAGAGAGAAGCCATGTTTCCATTTTCAAACCCCCATGAGTTCATTTTCACAGTGTTAGTGTCTTTTTATGTTGCAATAGAAACAACAACCTCTTCCCTTTATGACTATTTTTTATAGAGGATCCACCTCCAAATATTTGTTCATGAAAGAAAAGGACCAACTAACAAGAAATCTCTTAATACTTCTACTCTTTAGATCTTGCTACACCAAGGGGGGATACCCTTTAATACCTATTTATATATCCAATCTGGTACTATCAAGCAGTAATCTCAAAATATCTCAGCATAATTAGGAGATACTAGATAATTGGCTAATTACCCATTGAACATCAACCATGAAATGGAGCATGAGATATGAATTGGTAACAAACTTACACAAATGTAGACTTAATGGATTTTAAATGTTTTCTTATAGGAAAAAACAACCAATGTGCAACTAGATATGCAATAAAACAAAACTTATCAGCTTCAGATTAGTGCTTTATCCATTGGGCTATATTCTGACTCAGATACAGTACACTAAAATTAATGTTCATCAAAGATTTCAAATCATAATACAACTATCCCAAAACCCTTACTACTAATAGAATCCTAGCATGTGTCAGATGAATCTATGAATAAATCAAAGCCTAATTTAATCTGATACTAGATTAGAACTCTCAAATAAGTACATAAACACAGAGAAGACTATGCTAATGAATCAAAAAATTCATAACTCATATGACACATAACACAGGAGAGATTGGAATCTGGATATTTGTATTGAATTTAGAAAATCTTATTTTAGTATGCAAAAAGTACTCAGATACCCTCTTCAATAACCTACAAAAGATCTCTCAACTTTTATTGTTTCCTTCTTACACTATCTACTACAAATTATACTATCTTTCCCCTCTTGACTGAAATTTTTTCAAATTGTTTACAATACAATATTTCCAGCCCTTTCCAATGATCTTGGGAATCCTTTTATAGATTAGGATTGCAACAAGATTTGGATCATTTGGAATAAGGAAAAAATCAGTGACTTACTAAAAAGAAAAAATAGCTAATGGAGTGATAACCACTCTTGTTACAATAGTTATTTGAGAAATTTTGTCTTTTGACTGCTTGGTACTTGCAATTGCTTCAAAGCTTTTTGGCATGAGCCATATAGAGTCTGTTGTCTTTGATGTTGGTGATATAGGATCTTCACTCTTTAACTGTATCATCCAATCTGTTGAGCTTCATCACCCACCTGCATGTTTTCACATTCTCCTGGATCAACTATTATTTACTTGTCCTTCCAAGAGGTATACACCTCATCACTCGGCCAGTTGAAATTAAGGACCTCATCCGTTCTTTTGTTAATTTCCCTCCAAGTGGCATTTTCCTTTTCAATTTCTTGTGACCAAAATGCAAAAATGCTCTGGCCTTACCAACTATCTTAATGGTTTGAACAAGCAACAGTGTACTTTCTAGTGTAACTATGCTATTGATCCTTACTGCCAATGCTTCATTCATCTGCCAATGCCACAATGATTCATTTTTAATATCTCCATTTTTCTTAAAGAGATTTGGGAACATCTCATACCGATCCCTGGAATATTCCCTTTTTAGGGCCATTACCTTTCTTATGAAAATTCTCCTTCTTATGTCCATGTCCATGAGCAATTTTACACATTTATGAGTGCCAGTTAAAATAATGTCAACATTGTTTTCTTTTTTGCAAGTGGTGCGAAAGAATCTCAATTCTCCTCCCTTTCCTTTCCATCTAGTTACCAATTGGTCCAAATTATCTTTATTTGTATTATACTCATTTAATATGTTAACAATTTTCTTTCCTTGTGCATAAATAGCAGTATGTACCAATTCATGAGTACAATGCATGAGGGTGTTATGTATTTTATCTGCATATTTTTTTTTCACCCTTGCATCTACTTCTGTAAAAGATGCAGACTATTCAACCCATTCTTTCCTTTTCTTCTCCAACTTTGCTCTTTCAACAATCAGTCTTGCTTTTTCTTGCTCCAACTCTTCTAGTGTGGTTGGGTTTGATGGTGTAGAGGAAGGAGGATAAGTTATAATAGGATTTGATGAGGATGGCTGGTGGGAATCCTATGTAATCCTCCTCTGAGGCACAAATTTTACTATTTGTCTTCCCTCAAGGAATGCAATCCTATAATCCCTTTCAATAGATTTAATCCTTTCATCATTATAAGCCTTCATGACAACTTCATATTTTTATGTTAGGCTCTTGAGAGCATCTTCTTGCTTCTCAACTACCTTTAAGCTTAATTTTGCATTTTTCAAGGTGAGGTTAGCTTCTTCCACCCCTGAGGTATCTGAAACTCTTTTCACTAGGAGGATACCTATATTCATATCTTGATCATCCTCATTAGTTCTCTTTTTATTTTTCCTTGTGTAAGACCATATTGCTAGTGTTGCATGATCTTCACTAAATTGGGCACCAATTGATGTCCCATTGGTGTGCAATGGTTTGGCCTCTTTCCTCACAACATAAAATACAATGGCATAAACCAAATCCCATTGAGGAAAGATTATGACTCCCTTTTTCTTTACTAACTCCCTGCCCTCCTCAGGGATTATCTTGTCAAACTTGGTCATCATTTCCTGTTTCACTTCTTTTTCACTGTCTTCTTTGCTCTTGTCAAGTTGAGCTTCTTGCAAATTTTGTCACTTTTCCTTAAACTCATCAATGTGGACTCTCCACAAGAATTGGATGAAGGCCCTAGCTTTGAAAAAATTATCATCAGATAGAAATTCCTCATTGGCCTGTTTGGTAATAGGATCCAGCTCTTTCCCTATAAATTCTTCTATTGTAAGATCCAGAGTTGCATGCTTGGGTGCCTTTGGCACTTCCTCTTGTAGCTCCTGGTCTGTGACAAAGATATGTCCATTATTTCCCATTTTGACCAATTGCTCAACAATACTTTGGTCATCCATATGCAGGGGAGACTAAGAAGGGGAATAGATATCTCCTTTTTTTTTCTCTTTTCCCTCTACCCTCTGCCTCTTTGGGGATGGAAAAGTATTTGCACTGGTATCCATTGGAATTTTCCCTTTTTGTTCATATGCTTTCTCATCCTTTGGAAAAATTGTGTTGTAACCCCTTCTCTGGTATTCTAGATACCTTCCTGGTGGGACAACCCTTCCTTGAGACATCCTGCTCATAAAAGATTTGGCCTTTAATGGCTCAACTTCCATTACTTTCTTTTTCTTTTGATCTAAAGTCTACATTATGTCCTCAAACATACTCATCAGAGATTCTATTTTCTTTGCCCAGGGTGAAAATACCTTCAAAGGATCATAAGATCTATCAAAAGTATGAATGAAATCCAAATATTTTTATATACTAACCATTTCTCTTTCTTGATTTCTTGTTCAGTCAGATCAAACTCATTTCTTATGATATCCTCTAGAAAATTGAACTGGTGATGTAGTGCTAGGCATTTGGTTCTCTTCCTAAACATGTCAATGATGAAACCATCATTATCTACACACCTTGCCATACATGTTGCTAAATGGTATGGCTCTAGGTATTTATCAAATTGGTTCCATCCCCCCTTTGTAATGATAAAATGATGGGCTCTAGTGAGGGTAGGGAAAATTCTTCCTTTTATTTTCATGTTAAGGATTCTTCTTGTAATCCACCTAGTTGTGTAAGAATCTCTACCGCAACCATCTTTTGTGGCACTCTGTAGGGAAGAACATTTGGGGTTCCCCTGAAGCCATAAACCCTGATGACTATTGAGACATGGTATAAAATAAGATCACCCCAATTGTGAACAATTTTCAATTCTGGAGCATACTCCAATGGTCTTAAGAGTCTCATCATATTTGTACTAATTCTAGTATTTTCCTTACATAATAATGAATTAAGCCTAGCAGGAAAATATCTGTCAAAATTTATGTAACTGGCATTCTTTCTATCCCAAGACAAATCGACACTCCATAACTGAACAAGTATATCCTCATCATCCTGAAACTTGCTGAGGTCCATTTCTTCTTCAAAGAAATCAGCATTATTAAACAAAATCATGTGCATCATCAAGGAGTACCATCCCATTTTCTTGAGTATCTTCTTATCCTTAATACCTATTGGACCCTAATGCATTGACTCAACAATGTAGGAAGCATAATAAAAAACAATTGATAGGTGGGGATGCAAAATTTGAACAACCATAAGCATGAAGTGGATAGACATTATTGTTTCCTCATCTTCTCCTAGCACATGGCACAAGGAACTATACATTCCCCTAGCCTTGCTATTAAAATAGTCTAGTTTAAAAGGCTCTGGTGTATTTGGGCCTACTAGAATCAAATCCCCTATTTTATTTAAATATCCTCTTAAAGCCTCATTCTTGTAGTACTCTTTCTAAGTCTGGTATACCTGTTTGAAATAGTCAAAATCAATATCATCCATTTGAAATAAGAGGTCACTTAAAATAAACACCTTTTTAATTTCATTGGTTGTGACAGTGAACAACACATTCTCCTCTACATCTCTTAAAACCCTAGATACTCTATCATATGTATTAGCTATCAAAGTTAATAGGTCTATATCCATGAATACTCTAGGAACTATCAATTTACCCACATCTAGATCCCATATATTGCAATATGGGGAGGGAGCATTCCTCTAGCTATAAGAAGTTTTGAATAAATTTAAACTACTTGTACTAGTCTTGGCATCTTTGGCCCATCTACCCGTATTATAAAAACCTTTCCCGACTCTAAAATGGGGATGTACTAGAACAATTATCTTAATCTGGGTAGCATCACCTGTAGACCCACTCAACTGTTCTAGAAGGTCATCTTGTACATTTCTATTTTGTACTCCACATTGCCAAAGAATTCAATCCTAGGGGTAATTTTTTGAATCTAGGGCTTCTTACAAGAATGATATTGAGATTATATTAGCAATTTTGAGACTTTTTCAAATTCCAAATCTTACTGAAAGCATGAATTTCTAATGTATCACATAATACTTACCCATTCTGTAATTTGTCACAAAGAGCTCAATATCACTACAATTCTGATCTTCTCTTGAATAAATTTGATGAATTATGGCAGCTTCAAGTTTAAGTGATGAATTATATGGCCTCAATCAAATCAGTCTTTTGCATTGAATTCAACTTAAGTGGCCACACACTTTGTAATCAATTCACTTGGTTTAAAACTTGCATCTTAATGATTCACTAACGACCATTTTAAGAACTTTGAATTTGGACCATAGATCTTCAACAACATCTCCTTCATTGAGCGTCTCTCACTTCTTCTTGTAAACAACTATTCATTTAGGACATGTGTCAGTATGACTTGACCACTTAAATGATAGATCTCATGCATCTTCTCCATAAGCGATCAAGTCAACCATCAGATCTCTCTTAACCTAGCCATAGGTTATTTTACCTTGAATTTACTAACTGTGGTTGCAACTTCATCAACTTGGACATGCCTCACCATGACTAAATTTCTTATCCTGTTGATCAATTTGCCTTTAATTGATTAAGTTGACTGTCGGATCATTCTATACTTTCTCTTCCTTTAGTTCCTTCTTTACGACCTCAGCCGAACCCACTAGGATACATGGTGTCACAACTTAATTTCTTAAATGATAGATCTCATTCACTTTGTTATTAAGTGATCAAGTTAGCCATTAGATATTCTTCAGACTTTCCACCTTTTAATCTGCGGTCACAGTTAGTGTTATTGGAATACAAGTCATCTGTCATGCCCAAAACTAGCGCAAAACACACACAATTTTTTTTTTAAAATGCATAAGCATACACAACTATCAGGGGAAGAGTTGGGAGGATAAAAGCAAGGAATAGTTAACCTACGAATCTCATGATATAAGCGTAGACTAAATAAGGGTCAAGCCAAAATAGATGCAAATTGGGCAACAACTTATTCCATGGTTATCTGAATCTCCAACTTGGGTTTACCTAAGTCTGATCTCCTCGTTTAAAAATCATGATGGTAGTTAGTGGATTCAGGGTCATATGATAATCTGGGTTGCCCTTACTTAACCTTATATCTAGATCGTAACTTAATTCATCCATGTTTAATTCTAGTTTACATAAAACAAAGAGATATTGACAAGATTGTGATTGAATAACATTTTAAACTATATAATTGAACTATTAATTAAAATCCAATCTACGATCAATTCCAATTTCCTAACCTATTAAACATCATCAATAGAATTATTCACCTATGGTAAAACAACATGCTTTTCTAATCCATCAATTTTAATGTACGACTTTAATTTAACCTTATCATTTAGATAATAGAAATATCTCATAATACAACATTAAATTTACTTTTAACTATAATCGAGTATAAACCTAAATTAAATCACAAGAGCAATATAATCCCTAATAATTAGATTTGTAAATGTCACAATTATAAATTAACCTAATCAACTAATGTTACATAACCCTTAAAATGAACAATCATTATATTATTGAGTGGATCTAATTCAAATTAGAAATTAACAATCCCATCCATCATCAAAAAATTTAAGAATATAAAGTTGACAATTAAAAGAAATTACCCCATTAATTTGATATACAAATGTGCCTAAAACATTACACCTAACAAGATTTAAAACAAAAGAATCACATCTTATAAACTAATCTATATTTACCAACTAATTACTAGTCTAACCATCTAATAACCCTACTACTAAATAAAATTTTAAACCACCAACACCAAAGCCCATAACTTAATCTAACATTAACCTTTATATAAAAAGAAACAAAGCTATGGTTTCAAAATCTGCAAGGGAAAAGGAAGGGTACAAAAGGACATGACATACAAGAGGGTCCCACCAAGCTATCTACAAACCTCACTAAACCTAGACTAATCCTTATCTAGTCTAATCCTTCATTACTTGGCAAGACAAGTGGTCTTGGGGCCCACCAACAACTTTCCCCCATTCCCAAAACAAGTATTTCGCATGGTAGGGGAAGAAAAATTTCGCAGCAAGTGGGGCACACTTTGCAAGGAGGAGATGATGGGTTTTGTGGTGGCCCACCAAATCAAAAGGTTGTTAGATTAGGCTAAAAGATAATCTCCCAAGAACACCTGCATGCAAGACTGTCACAGAGAAGCAAGATACAAACAGAAAAGAGAAGAAGCTATGGTGGCCAAAAAGCTAGAGACGAGATATTCATGTTGACAGAAATAAAACTTCTATATTATCAACAATGGTGAATAGATTACAATCTCGATCTCCTTAATAAAAACTAAGAGGTGAATCCTTATAAAAGGAATCATGAAACCCTAAAAGGGAAAACCTAAGGTTACCTTAAGCAACTAGAGTGAATAGGTGAGTTAGTAATTAGATCATAATGATTTAATTAATAACTCGATAGACTATTACTCTAACACCCCTCCTTAAGATAGAGAAGAAACTGCTGGAACCCCCACTGAAGTGCATGACCAGATAGAGAAGACAAAGTCTGAAGAGCTGAGAAATCAAACCAGGAAGCAATAGAACCAACAGGTGAACCCCCCCATAATGTTGAACCTGGAGAGGTGACAGGAACACTAAAATGCAATGCCAAAAACATCTGCAGAAGAAAGAACCAGGAACACCAACAGTGAAAAAGAAGTACAAATATAGGATAAAGGGTGGTGTCACCGACACACAACATGGGCTAATGTCATGGAAGGTATGCTCACTTGACAAAGGTGGATGCACCTAAAATGACATAATCATCATAACCCCCCATGACACTTTATAACAGAGTGCAAATACAAAAACCATACAAGGTACTCAAGATCCCAGATATATAGAAGTAGGAACTTTATCTCAGTGCGTTTACAGAATAAAGATACATCAGAAGAAGTATACAAGCACAGAAGTCAGAAAGAAGAGTGAGCTAGAATATCAGAAGAAGAGATCCCAAGACCTGTAGAACCAAGCAAGCCACCAGAGTGCATAAACTCTCAAACTCGGAGGAGAGAAAACCTAGAGAAAAATCTAGAAAAAATACCCCTACAACTAAATAGTTCATTGAACTAGCTTTCTGACGATATCTGGTTTGTTAAAAATGGAGTCCGGATGAGCCAGATATGACCCCCGGAAGGCAAAAACAAACATCGGACTTCAACAGAAAAAAATGCTATTAAAATGGCAGAACCCAAAAACCCAACCTCCATCATCGGAAAGTGCTCGGAAAGATTTTTGACGGCATATGGAAGTCGAAAAAAGACCCCTGGATGCTCAAGATAGAGCAAAAATAGTCCTGGGGGGGCAGAAAGGCCTCAAAAATCAGGTTGTAAGCCCCTAGGGCTAAAAAAAGTGAGCCCCCGGGCGCATGGCGCGCTCAGGGGGCTGGGCCGAAGCCCCTGGTCCTTCATAGGACCGGCCGCTATGCTAAATAAGCCTGCGGGGGCTGAAAATAGAGCCGCCGCTGGCGGAAAGGCGCGAGCTGGCGGGGCGGGGCTGTGGGCACCGGGCAGAGCGGCGCGGTCTGGGCGGTGGGGGCCGCAGAGCTCGGCGGTGGCCAGGCAGCGGTGACCGCAGAGCGGCGTGGGCCGGTGGCGGGGGGCTACGGGCGGTGCGCGGGCGGCGCGCCCCCAAAAACATAGACAACACCGAAAATGTCAAAAAAAATGATTTTTTTTGAAAAAATTTCTCGAAAAACGTGCCTGTACGGCCCTAGAAGGCCAAAAAAAATTTCCAGACGCTCTGCTGTCCAAATCGGACACGCCTTATATGGATTCAGGGGTTTTTGGGCCTTCTGGACGCGACCGTGAGGTTGGTTTTGGTCCAAAGTGCACCAAAAAACAAAGACCCCCAGAACCAATAAAAAATACCAGAACAACGAGTAGCAGGAGAGCTCTGGTACCATGTTAGATTAGGTTGAAAGCTAATCTCCCAAGAACACCTACATGCAAGACTGTCACAGAGAAGCAAGATACAAACAGAAAAGAGAAGAAGCTATGGTGGCCAAAAAGCCAGAGATGAGATATTCGTGTTGACAGAAATAAAACTTCTATATTATCAACAATGGTGAATAGATTACAATCTCGATCTCCTTAATGAAAACTAAGAGGTGAATCCTTATAAAAGGAATCATGAAACCCTAAAAGGGAAAACCTAAGGTTAGCTTAAGTAACTAGAGTGAATAGGTGAGTTAGTAATTAGATCATAATGATTTAATTAATAACCCGATAGACTATTACTCTAACAAAGGTCACCTCCCAAGGAAAGGATTTCGCAGGAATTGAGGGAGGGAGTTGACTTGCAAGGGTCATGTCAGAAGGCTTTCTTGGGGGAGTGGACAGCAATATAAAGGTGGCAAGATTACCAAATAGTCTAGCCCCCCCACTAAAAGGTGAATTAATATATCTTATTTTTAAAAGCAAGTCTCCTTTTGATTTGATTTTATTTTATTGTGTCATGAGTTTGAAAAAGGCTAGGATTTGAAAACCAATGCATGGGAAGGATTTAAATTGAGTTAATAATTATAAAAAGGGTTAAGATGAGATGGTGAGAAAGGCTATGGGGCCCACAAGCTTTAAGTTATATGGATTTTATAAATCTTTAGTGATTAAGGGTTAGCTGATAACAGTAAGGATAAGATAGGGGATTAGGATTACTAATACCAATTAAGGGAGTATAATGAAAAAGGAAGAGAATATTCTCTATGGTAAGAGAATAATTTTCTTCCCATAAAAAATCCAGAGAGTTTATGCTCTTAAAAATCTGGAAGATGTCATTGCAAATGTATGAACTTTTCCTTTAATTTCTTTGTTTGATTTTTTTTTAAAGCCACATGAATGCATTGATTTATCCAATTAGTGTATTATACAAGAGGAATTATGGATTGAATAATAGTTGTATGAGATTTTAACATAGAATCTAACATGTTTATATGTTCATTGTTACAAGCTTCAATTTAGAGGAATAAGGATGAGACTTTGTTCAAAAGGAGATTGATTACTATGAATAAGAAAATTTACAATCAACATTAGAGAGATTACTAAAATTTATTCTTTAACCAATGTATGTAATCTAATGAAACTTCTATATTATCTATTCTATCAATCCTTGGATATCATTTCACAAGAAGAATAACATTTCCATTACAAGAATTAGAATACTCTTAAGCATGAAGGTAGTGAGTCTTTGTTTCATAATGGTAACCTCTTTCAATACAATTATATATCCTTCATGATGGAGAAGGCTTCATATATACATGACTAACTTACAATATTCCAACTCAAAATAAAAAAAGCATTGCACATGCTACTAGAAGATGGTTTTCAATATATTAAAATATACAACAAGAGGATGATCTTACTACAAGGATCAACAATACAACAACATAAGGTGTTTCCACACAATCACACCGAAGAGTGAACTCCTTCAAAGTTTTATCCACATGAGTCTTGACATCAATACCTACAATGAAAGGAGGAGAACCATGGGATGCTCACCTCCCAACCAAGGTCTTTATGAGACCACCCTCGAGCTTGGAGAATCAAGGCTAAATGGATATGCTTCAACAAAAATTCTCACAACAATACACATATGCATGAACAACAATTAACTCCCTCCCAAGGCTACACAAATGAGTTTTACAAGCTCATTGAAAGAGGGTGAAGGTTGGCTTTTCCAATAGGGAGAATGCCATTGCATCCAAATTTTCTCAACATGAGTATTTCATTTGCCTCTTCAAGGCTACATTATCAAACCTCCATACACATACTTTGCTTATCAACATCCTCAAGATGC
>MU225919.1:638524-654248 GCA_018584345.1 Thuja plicata
ACTAGTGAGGGCTCTCTTGAGCTCCTCGAAGGCTCTCTCACACTTCTCTGTCCATTCAAACCTCTTCCCCTTTCTCTGAAGGGAGGTGATGGGATGAGCCACTCTAGAAAATCCTACCACGAAGCGTTTGTAATATCCTGCTAAGCCCATAAAACTCCTAACCTCAGTGACACTGGTGGGTGCTGGCCAATCCATAATAGCTCTAATCTTCGATGGGTCCACAGAGATCCCATCGCCGGATATGACATGACCAAGATAATGCACCTCAGGTCTAAAGAAGGCACACTTTGACAAGCTGCCATATAACTGATTCTCCCTCAACCACTGTAGGACCTATCTCAGGTGCTCCTCATGCTCCTCCTCATTGCGAGAATATATCAGAATATCATCGAGGAATATGATCATAAATTTATCCAAAAATGTATGAAATACTTTGTTCATGAGGCTCATGAACACAGCTGGAGCATTCGTGAGGCCAAATGGCACTACTGTGAACTCATAGTGACCATACCTCATGCAAAAAGCAGTCTTTTGGATATCACTTTCCACAATTTGTAACTGATGGTACCCCGACCTCAGATCTATCTTCAAGAACACTTGGTCACCCTACAACTGATCAAATAGATCATCGATCCTGGGGAGTGGGTATCGGTTCTTAATTGTTACTTTGTTCAGCTACCAATAATCAATGCACAATCAAAGTGAACCATCCTTCTTCTTCACAAAAATCATAGGTGCACCCCAAGGTGATACACTAGGTCAGATATGCCCTTTCTCCAAGAGCTCCTCTAACTAAATCTTGAGCTCATCGAGCTCATGTGTGGTCATACTATAGGGTGCTCTAGACACTGGCTCAGCTCTGGGTACAAGATCTATGTGAAAATCAACTGCCCTAGGTGCGGGCATACCAGGTAGCTCGGTAGGGAACACATCTACAAACTCTTAAAAAATAGGATAATCCTCAAGCAAAGGCTCTCCTCCTGAATCCTCATCTCTATCACTAATGCTGATGGCAAATAACTAACATCCCTTCCACATCCACTGCTTAAGATACATAGCAAAAATAATGTGAAGGGGTACGGCCCTTTGTACCCCAATTATCACCATAGAAATGTCGTGATCATCAACACACTCAACCTTCTTCTGATGACAATCCACCTTGGTGCTGTGGGCACATAGCCAATCCATGCCAAGGACTACATCATAAGAACCTAGAGGGGTAATGCGGAGATCATTCATCGTGGTAAGGTCTCCAATCTGAATCTGACAACTGTGAACTAAGGAACTAACTGAGACTCTAGCCCCTGAAGCTAACTCAACCTCCCCACCAACATCCTATCTAACTACCACCAGCCCGCAACGCTCCACTACATAGGGAGATATAAAGGAGTTTGTGGCTCTTGAATCAAACAAGATATAAACACGGGTACCTTGAATCATACCTGTGGCCTCAATGACCATGGCCTGATGCTCAACCTGGCAGTTATCAACCACTGTAAAAACTCTATGGGATCTACCCATATCTCCAACTATAGGCTCTGAGGTAGCCCCTCTCTGACCACTAGCTGCATGTCCATATGGGCACTCTCTCGCTAAATGACCCATACCACCGCAAGTGTAACATGGCCCACGAGTCTGAATCTGTACTCCCTGTGTCCTAGGCTGTTGTGACTCTCCGATCCTACTATAACCACTGTATCCACCCCTAGAGGACTGTTGAGTCCTAGCTGGCTGTGTCTGAGGGGTCTGTGTCCTATGATCCTGTCTAGGGCCCTGTGACTACCACTGCTTGGGATTAGAGCCCTGATAACCCTGTGAATGCCTCTGTCTGGAATCCTGCTTGGATCTCTGTTGCTGAGACTGTTGACCCTTAAAGGATCCTACTGAGTGATTCTGCTTCCCTTTCCAAGAGGACCTCTGTTTTCCTGACTACTGGGAAGAGGGGTTTCGGTGCTGGGACCGATCATGAGACTCCTATCTATTACGGAACTCCTCGGCTACAAGTGCCATCTCAACTGCCCCTCTAAATGTGGTAGGGAATGCTAGGCGTACTATGCCCTGAAGAGACATATTAAGTCCCTTAATGAAATGGTGAATACACAGTTTCTCATCCTTCATGTAATCAACATATGGAAGGAGCTCGAGAAACCAGCTCTCATACTGATTCACCGTGAGGTCTCTGTGCTGGAGATCATGGAACTCCTCTATCTATCTTTGTCTGAAATGCTTGAAGAGATATCTCTCATAGAAATGGGCCTCAAAATCCTCCCAAGTGAGTGTGTCAATACTCACTCCACCAATGGATACCTCCTGCTCCCACCAAGTGGAAGCCCTCTCTCGTAGGAGATGGACTGCTAGTCGAGCCTTTAGATTACTCCCATAAGGGTGCAATCTAAAGCATCATTGTAAACTCTATAGCAAGGCCTCTGCTACTGTCCCATCAATGGATCCCAAAAACAAGGGTGGATGGAGTCATAATAACTCTCAGATCTCATCTCCAACATCTCTAGGGGGTCTCTCCCTGGCATGTAACTCATGCTTGCATGGGATAACAATCTGTTGAACTGACTCCTCCTCTTGATCATCCTGACCCTCTGGGTGGAGGACTCCTACTCCTCTCTCTGCTAACTACTCTCTCATTCTCTGAAACATGTGCTTCCCCTTCGGGAACCTGCTGCTGAACTACGGGTGGTAGTCTCTGCTGAATCACCCCAATTAAATTTTGAAGAATATCCATAATATCCTAGTTAGGGTTCGGAGGTGGTGGTGGTGGTGGAGGTGGTGGAGGTGGATCCTCCTGCCCTGCCCCTGCACGGGGAGCTCTACCACCTCTACCTCGTCAGTTAGATCTAGTGACCACAGGCATCCTACACAATGATTTAAGTTTTAAAGTGAGTTGAAATGTAATGGGTTAGGTTCCTTGTGTTGAAACACTGGCTCTGATACCAAAATGTCATGCCCAAAACTAGGGAAAAACACACACACAATTTTTTTTTTAAAATGGATAAGCATGCACAACTATCAGGGGAAGAGTTGGGAGGATAAAAGCAAGGAATATTTAACCTATGAATCTCATGGTATAAGCGCAGATTGAATAAGGGTCAAGCCACAACAGATGTAAATTGGGAAACAACTTATTCCACGGTTATCTGAATCTCAAACTTGGGTTTACCTAAGTTTGATCTCCTTGTTTAAAAATCATGATGGTAGTTAGTAGATTCAGGGTCATATGATGATCTGGGTTGCCCTTACTTAACCTTTTATCTAGATCATAACTTAATTCATCCATGTTTAATTCTAGTTTACATAAGACAAAGAGATATTGACAAGATTGCGATTGAATAACATTTTAAACTATATAATTGAACTATTAATTAAAATCCAATCTACGATTAATTCCGATTTCCTAACCTATTAAACATCATCAATAGAATTATTCACCTATGTTAAAACAACATGCTTTTTTAATCCATCAATTTTAATGTACGACTTTAATTTAACCTTATCATTTAGACAATAGAAATATCTCATAATACAACATTAAATTTACTTTTAACTATAATCGAGTATAAACCTAAATTAGATCACAAGAGCAATATAATCCCTAATAATTAGATTTGTAAATGTCACAATTATAAATTAACCTAATCAACTAATGTTACATAACCCTTAAAATGAACAATCATTATATTATTGAGTGGATCTAATTCAAATTATAAATTAACAATCCCATCCATCATCAAAACACTTAAGAATATAAAGTTGACAATTAAAAGAAATTACCCCATTAATTTGATATACAAATGTGCCTAAAATATTACACCTAAAAAGATTTAAAATAAAAGAATCACATCTTATAAACTAATCTATATTTACCAACTAATTACTAGTCTAACCATCTAATAACCCTACTACTAAATAACATTTTAAACTACCAACACCAAAGCCCATAACTTAATCTAACATTAACCTTTATATAAAAAGAAACAAAGCTATGGTTTCGAAATTTTCAAGGGAAAAGGAAGGGTACAGAAGGACATGACATACAAGGGGGTCCCACCAAGTTATCTACAAACCTCACTAAACCTAGACTAATCCTTACCTAGTCTAATCCTTCATTACTTGGAAAGACAAGTGGTCTTGGGGCCCACCAACAACTTTCCCCCATTCCCAAAACAAGTATTTCACATGGTAGGGAAAGAAAAATTTCGAAGCAAGTGGGGCACACTTTGCAAGGAGGAGATGATGGGGTTTGTGGTGGCCCACCAAACCAAAAGGTCACCTCCCAAGGAAAGGATTTCACAGGAATTGAGGAGGGAGGGAGTTGACTTGCAAGGGTCATGTCAGAAGGCTTGCTTGGGGGAGTGGACAGAAATATAAAGGTGGTGAGATTACCAAGTAGTCTAGGCCCCCCACTAAAAGGTGAATTAATATATCTTATTTTTAAAAGCAAGTCTCCTTTAGATTTGATTTTATTTTATTATGTCATGAGTTTGAAAAAGGCTAGGCTTTGAAAACCAACGCATGGGAAGGATGTAAATTGAGTTAATAATTATAAAAAATGGTTAAGATGAGATGGTGAGGAAGGCTACGGGGCCCACAAGCTTTAAGTTATATGGATTTTATAAATCTTTATTGATTAAGGGTTAGCTGATAATAGTAAGGATAAGATAGGGGATTAGGATTACTAATACCAATTAAGGGAGTATAATGAAAAGGGAAGGGAATATTCTCTGTGGTAAGAGAATAATTTCCTTCCCATACGAAATCCAGAGAGTTTATGCTCTTAAAAATCTGGAAGATGTCATTGCAAATGTATGAACTTTTCCTTTAATTTCTTTGCTTGATTTTTTTTGAAAGCCACATGGATGCATTGATTTATCCAATTAGTGTATTATACAAGGGGAATTATGGGTTGAATAATAGTTGTATGAGATTTTAACATAGAATCTAACATGTTTATATGTTCATTGTTACAAGCTTCAATTTATAGGAATAAGCATGAGACTTTGTTCAAAAGGAGATTGATTACTATGAATAAGAAAATTTACAACCAACATTAGAGAGATTACTAAAATTCATTCTTCAACCAATGTATGTAATCTAATGAAACTTCTATATTATCTATTCTATCAATCCTTGGATATCATTTCACATGAAGAATAACATTTCCATTACAAGAATTAGAATACTCTTAAGCATGAAGGTAGTGAGTCTTTGTTTCATAATGGTAACCTCTTTCAATACAATTACATATCTTTAATGATGGAGAAGGCTTCATATATACATGAATAACTTACAATATTCCAACTCAAAATAAAAAAAGCATTGCACATGCTACTAGAAGATGGTTTTCAATACATTACAATATGCAACAAGAGGAGGATTTTACTACAAGGATCAACAATACACCAACATAAGGTGTTTCCACACAATCACACCAAAGAGTGAACTCCTTCAAAGCTTCATCCACATGAGTCTTGACATCAATACCTACAATGAAAGGGAGAGAACCATGGGATGCTCACCTCCCAACCAAGGTCTCTATGAGACCACCCTCGAGCTTAGGGAATCAAGGCTAAATAGGTATGCTTCAACAAAAATGCTCACAAAAATACACATATGCATGAACAATAATTAACTCCCTCCCAAGGCTACACAAATGAGTTTTACAAGCTCATTGAAAGAGGGTGAAGGTTGGCTTTTTCAATAGGGAGAATTCTATTGCATCCAAATTTTCTCAACATGAGTATTTCATTTTCCTCTTCAAGGCTACATTATCAAACCTCCATACACATACTTTGCTTATCAACATCCTCAAGATGCAAGGATACAAATGGCTTGACGGAGCCCATACACAATGAATTTATCCCTCTTCTCCAAGAGAAGAGACTCTCACCACAATGAAGAGCCCAACTAACCCCTTCACCCAAGGCCACTTCTTCCCTTCCCAAAAGGGTGAGTAATGCCTCACTCCCATGAACAAGAACTCCCTCATTCAAGCAAAAATAAAACCATAAACATGAATTTCAAAACCCAAATCCCATCCCATACAAAACAATGATACAAACAATATTTTACATATGCAAGAAAGAGCAAGAAAAATATGCTAATCTAATGGATCAAGCACGAAGACTTCCATGGAAATGATTAACCAACATTTCAATTGTGTTATGGAAAAATAAAACTTGAGAAGAGCCCAATTCCTTATCTCTCTCCTCCTTCCAAAACCCTAATTGTCTGTAAAATTAGAGAGTGGTTGAACACCCACTAAGTCTCCCAAAACCCTCTAAAAAGACCTCCAAAAGTGCACTCAAGAACTAGCCATAATGAGGTATGACAACTAGCATTTTTTGTCTCCCCTCTTAATTGTGGAGTTGGCAAGGAGTGTGGGACAAGTTAGGTGCATAAGACCATTTTTATTTTCGCCACTCTTGAAAAGTGGGTATTTTTGAGGGTCATAGTGGTGGTCTAGGTTTTTCTCATAGGTGAAAACTAACCCTCACCCAAGGTACCCACTTAGGGTTAACTAATCTAGGTCAAAAATACACTCTAGGGTCACTTTTAACCCCTCCAAAGTACCCTTAAGGTTCAAATCTGAGTTTCAACATGATAGGAACCCTACAAGGAAAGTGTTTAATATAATGTCATCAAAGGTTAAGTGATTCTTGCCCAAGTCCTAAATGACATGTCACTATCCACATAGACAACACAAGTGTCAAGTGACACCAAAAAAATATACATCACATTCACAAATGACATATTCAAATAACAACATAAATTAAAACTATTAACACACATTTAGATTACATTTACAACAAGGATCACATTACAATCAAGGTTTCAATCTCTTATTGGATTAAACCTTGGCTTACTCAATTTACATGTATTTAGCCCTGATTCTCCAAAAATTTCCATGGTTCCCCTTTCTGCACACTAAACTTCGAGCATCAGTAGTCCAAGATGATAAAATTACATGCAATATATATTTTCAAATTATAATTTGCAACATTAATCTATAAGAAGAATTAAGCCTCTAATTGAAATTTTCATACATAAATGTTTAAAACATAAGAATTCCTTAATCACCATGACATAATCATTCATACAATAGTCAAGTCAAAATATAATTCAGTCTTCTCATCAATTCACTGATCTAAACATATATAATAAAAGTCAACCACCTGCTCTAGGTCTAATCCATATCAAATGTAATCCACACAATATAATCATCATCACATCATAATATCAGGAGTCCCTGTCGGGATGACAAAAAGTATATCAATGTATCGAAACATAAAGTATCAAAGTGTGATAAAAAAAAATGAAGCTATGATGGGTCGGGGTGAGGCCTCACATCATCATCAGGACACATGGCAGCATGGGTTAATGGCTTAATTGGTAGGTCTTGCACATCTTTGGGATAAGCCATTAAGTCATCCGTTGGATCAAAATAAATATGTCTGTACTTTAATCAACAGGTGTTCATAATAGCTAGACCCACCAATTGCCACATGTCAACACTACTTAATAGATTAATTGATAGATCTTGTGCATCTTAGCCGTAAGTGATTAAGTCCACTATTAGATCTATCCATGCTTTAATCTCCATTAAATTACCCGCGATAGGGCCCACATCACTCCAAAGACACACGTCGCTCAGACTTAATCGCTTATAGGATAGATGTCGATCATGTTGAGATTAATCAATTAAGTCAATCGTCTGAAAAAATAAGATCTTTTTACTATTTAACTAAATCCCTTTCTGACAATCAGACCCACCAAAGACATGTATCATCACGACTTAATGGCTTATGAGATATATGTCATGCACTTTGGGAATAAGCAATTAAGTAGGCCGTTAGATCAAAACACATTAGCTCAACAGATAGTGGATTAAATAAAATATTTGCAGACTTAGACTTAGGGATAATATGGGACCATAGCATTAGGATACTCACAACTTAGTGAACATGAAAATTTTAAAAGGAACCCAATTGAGACATGACTTAAGTGGAAAAAAGTAATATGAAATTATAAACCATTTCGATGCTTAGGGTTTTAGGATCAAATTTTACACTTTGAGACATGAGACAAGGGTTTTTCAAGTATCCTTATAAAACTCTTTGCAAAAATAGACTAGGGACTCATCGTTTGAATTTTTTTTTTAACCATACCTAACACGTAGTTTTCCAAAGTCATTTTTTTTGTGATTAATTTTGATTCTTAGTGTAAAGTGCAGATTTGAAGAATGACCTACTTTGAAAGTCTTACAAGTTTATACCTGGTTGAATTCCATGGAAAATTGAATGCTCCCCTGTATTATAGGCATGGAAATGTGCTACCATGAAGATTTTCAGGTCATGATGAATCCATTTGGGCAATTTTCCAATCTGGTTCCGTTTGTAGTTTCTAATAGTTTAATGCAGATCAGTTGAACAGTTTAGTCGAAGGCTCTATTCGTGATGTTATATCTTGAATACCGTGGTTGTTCATATCAATAAAATGGTACACCCAAATTATAGACCAAATTTACTTCAAGTTTACAAGGTCTCAGGTTCTGAGGATCTTGTATGCACACTTTTCCAAATTCTTTTCATTTGCAGAAATCAATATTTCTCATGTCTTCTTGTTCTGTATTTCCAAGTGGCTACTTTTAAGAGTCTTCCAAATGTGACCCGTTGATCATCATTAGTTTATTTTATAGATTCATTCTCTCCATATAACATAATTCCAATATCTAGAAGCTCGGGTCTTTAGGAGGTCGCTTGACTTGTTTTCAAAGTCACAACCAGATGAGTTTTATTGTTACAAATTTGCAGAATATTTTTGAAGAGGCGACTTGAATGTTTAAAATCTCCTGACTGGATGGGTTTCATCAGATATAAATTTGCACTATAGAATATTGTCAACCATGGAACATTTGTGCCCAACACCACATTCCAGTTACTTGATTTTGTTAGTTTTTAAGGCCAGTTCCAGAGGCCAGATGCTGTAAATGAGTTCAGTTTGCAGAAGTGTGAAAAGTCATTATAAGGGCCGTGAGTTCAATAATTTGTGATGAAATTGCACAATGATTTGTACTTGGAATGTGGAAGCATGGACAATAGGAATCTTTTCAAGGGTGTTAAAGTAGTGCACAAATATTTCTTAGCACATAGCATTATTATTATTAAAAAACAAAGTATAATGCCAGCGAAATGCTTCGAAGCCTAGAAATTTGAAGCTTGCACAGATTTTGGGGAGTCTTTTAAAAAATTAAAAAGTGCAAAGGGGATTGGAGTGGGAGCTCACACCATGGAGAAGGAGTTCCCATGTAGCATACAAAGAAGTGAAAAAACTTAATTAAATATAGTGCAGAGTGCAGTGTCTGAGCTGATTAAGAGAGAGGTTTTAAAATATCAATAAAACCATGACATTTGAAATGCCAAAGTGTTGCACAGCAAAGAAAGAGGCACCATGCGTAGGAAAGGAAATGAAAATAGTCCACACCACAAAAAATTTAGCGTAGTAAATGAAGGGATTAAAATTTTCCCAGGGACTCCATGTGCTGATTGAAGGAGAATCATTTTAAAACACTTAACATGCAAATGCCACTAGAGCCAGCGTAGAGGAATGGCCACTAAAAACAAATAAAACAAGACCATGAAGGTCTGTTCTAAACAATAAAGGAGGAGTTGTGTCAAATTCAGCCACACCAATACACTTGGCAGATGCAACACCAAATTCTACAATATATGAACATTACGCAGGTTATAATGTTAATGAGGGAAGGCATTTGAAATATTTAAGCAAATGAAAAGTTAAAAGATCAGCACCTGCCACGCATTGAAGAAAGAATTGAGGATTTGCGTAGACATAATATAGAAGAGCCCATGTTGTTTTGTGTGGATAGTTTTATGCATCTTTTAGAAAAGACAAAACCCTGCGCAATACAGTGAGGAGAAGTTTTTAATAAAAGAAAACAAACACAATTCCAAGGAGAGCAGCCAGCGTATAAACTTGGAGTTTAAAGTGTTACCATTACAAATGTTATTTTCTCGAGGTGTTTTGTAGTAAACAAAGGAGACAAATGGAGGAAAATGTAGTGCAATTTGTAGTTGTATGGATTTAGAACTGTCTGTGCAGATTCTTGGATGGTTTTAAACTTTCAATACATAACAAATTTGCAACAAGCAAAATGAAAGGAGCGTGGAGTGATATGGTAAAGGGGGAAAATAAAAAATAATATATATTGCATAGGAAATTTTGGAGGATGCGTACTATTTTAATGAATAGCTGCATAGCATAGACTGAAGGATTTTCAAAATAGTTTAAAACTTTCAATGCAAATAAAATACCAAGTATTCAATGAAATAAAAGAAGAATGCAGAGAACCACACATTCAAAAAAGAGATTTTAAAGCTTTAAAACAAATTTTATTGCCAGGTATAAGACCAGGGTTGTCTGCGCTGATCAACAATGAATTTAAAACCATTTAAAATGGATAAATGGAAGCAAAGTCATGTAGGTATAAGGTGTAGGCTTCAAACTTGAAAAAACTTAAAATGTCAATATCCCACATTCACTGGGATTAGGTTTTCTTAATGTTCATATATTCGAGTGCACACTTAATAAAATAAGTAAGAATCCAAGAGGCCACTTGGTAGGCCCCTTGGCTGGAGGACTCAACATAGATGGGCCCCATAAATTTTGAGAAAAAATGCATGTATACATTAAATGTGGCCTTCTTATTTAACCATAAACTTCAACATAGTTCTTTTTCATCAGACACACATAGAAATTAATAAGATTTATTCATCCTGCATGTTGCTATGATGCAACCTGTTGCCTCCTATCTAGATGGGGTTTTGAATGGCTCTCAGAGCGAGAGTCTCACAACCTAGACCAGTCTAAGAATGAAGGATTTTTCTCCATGAATGCAATGCAAGATTAATCTAAGAAAGAAAGATGAAAGATTAATCTAAGCTAGAAATGAGATTAAACTATGACATGATTTGAAAGAGATTAATCTAAGAAAATGAAACGAATCTATTGCAAATGAGAGTTTAATAGAAATGAGATTATGAACTATAAAATGCAGTAGCAATTCGTTATTCTAACAATGCATCCTCTTGAATGAGAAATGGGAGTTCTTTTATAGCCTGAGAGTCTGCTCAGAATAGAAAGTTTCCTTTGAAATAAAACAGATAACTCATTAAAAAGCCAATTCAGATTAGCAATTTTTCTTTAAAAGAAAATAGTGAACTTTTTTCTTTTTTATTTTAATTGTTTTATTTCTCTTTTAAAGCATAGTTAATTAAAAGTTTCTATTTCTGAACTGGATAGAAGATTTTTGAGAGAATATTCAATTAAATAACTAGAATATGACCTCATAAATGTATTTTCTCAATTATTTGAATAATTAAATTTAATTATTGAAATGAGGATATTTATTTAATAATTAAATATTATTTAATTCCTTTTTATGTGTTTTAGCTAAAAGGGGTCAATTTAATTTAATTAAAGTGCTAGGACTTTATAATTAAATTAATTCAATCATAGGGTTTATTTTGCTAATTGATATTTTAGGAATTAAATATAACGTTATGATTAATGCAGATTTAGGATTTTCAGCATTTGACACTTAGATCGAGTAGAGTCAATCAAAACTCAGAATTGCCTAGTACAATAGGACTTTGATGATTCAGAAGAATGAATAATGCAACAAAATTGGTTAGGGTTGCAAGATGCCAATTTTGGGGTGTTACATTTTGCCCCTCTTTGAGTTGATGTGTGAGTAGTGCATTGATTCAAAGAATAGTATGATGTCTAAAGAACAGAAGAATATATTTCAAAAATTGATGATGTAAAGATCGATTGATGAAAATTTTAGAGCCATCTCCAGGACAGAGTTTAACTCTCCAAAGTCTAGGTTAGATTGCCAAGACACCGGTCAAGTAGAGTTTTTGAGGGTCATCTCCAGAACAAAGCTTGATCCTCAGGGATCCGGGTTAGATTGCCATAATACCTAATAGATTAAGATTTCGATAATCATCTCCGGAATAAAGCTTGATCCTCAGGGATCTAAGTTAGATTGCTTAGGTACCTAATAGAGTGATATCTTTCAAAAGAATGCCCCCAGAATGAGGCTCAACCTTCAGGAGTCAAGGTTAGATTGCCCCGATACCTATCCATAAAAAGATAGTCAATAGAGATTTTTAGGACTATCTCTAGAACGAAGCTTATTCCCCCAATATCTAGGTTACATTTCCCAGAAACTGGTTAGATCGATTTCTAGAATCATCTCCAGAACAAAGCTTGATCCTCAAGCATTTAAGTTAGATTGCTAAGATACTTAATAGATTGAGATTTTGAGAATCATCTCTAGAACGAAGCTTAATCCTCAGGAATCCGGGTTAGATTGCCCTGATACCTAATAGATGACGAGATGTAAGGAACAAAGATGACCCTATTGATTGTTGAGTATCTAGTTTTGACTATGAAGTACAAAAACTGAACATGCCCCAAGTGATGAGATACTCCTAGAAAAGAGGATTTTTAAAAATTAGATCAGATTGATTGGAATAGATTCAATGACATAATCATCCTGCCCCCTTGGGAGCGAAATGGAAAGATGACATGTCATAATGATGATTGAGAGAGAGAGATTGTAGATAGATGTTGAATCAGAGATCAAGAAGAACTCAAAATAGATTACGAAAGAATTCATAAGATTCAGAATCAATTTTGAGTGATTTTGAGGTCTAGTTAACCAAGTTTCACTAGGGTTGACTAGAGTTGACCAGAGTTGACTTTTGAGGAAAAAAAGTCCAAGATTTGAAAAAATGATGATAGGATAAGGTTCTGACAAGAAAGTGATGTCAGAAAGTTGACTACATAAGCGTCCGATCGCATCGATCCCAAAAAATTTAAAATGCAATTTTGAGCAATATAGGAGTGTCAGATTTCGATTTCGATTTCGATTTCAATTTTGATCACAAAAATGGATTCAAAGTGGTCGATTTAGCCAAGGGTGAAATTTTCACATAAATTAGAGCACTTTTGAAAACTAGGTCAAAACCTATATATATGCCAAAAAGGTAATTTTCAAATCATTTGCATCTGTTGACTTTTGAGAATAAAAGAGCTCTGAGCAAAAATGGTGGTCCCTGTGAGTACTCATTGATTCAAGCGATCCAGGTGTCATAGCCGGTCAGTAGTATATGGACCTCCAGTAAGTGGTCAATTTACCTCTATGTCAATTCAAATTTTATCACTTTCAATCAAATTTTTGCATTTTTTCATATTTTTAAGAGCTGTCCCACAGGTTCTCACGTGAGGAACTAGTTTCTTCACATGCCCCGTAAAGAAAGCTCGCGCAAGGAATTGGTAAAAATAAAATTCTTGTGGCTAGTGGTGGGAATTCTCGCATGGGAGAGTACCCATGTCTCATGCATAAAACTCTCCAAAAGGGGGTTTTCTCATGCGGGCCTACATGAAACTTCACGCGAGCCCAAATCATCGCGCGGGTCAAAAAACTTCTTCGCGTGAAATGCTGCTTCTTCACATGGAGAGAATATGGTAGTTTGAATGCAAAACGAGTCTGAGTCACATCCAATAGCATTTGCGTTAGCATTGTACTTGTGTTTAAGATGTCTAAAATGTTTTATTTCTTATTTTTGCATTGATTATCTTGAATCATGAGCTGAGTACTGATCGTGTGTTGTTGTTTGCATGTCTTGCAGGTTGACTTCCCAGATATCACATTCAGATCACATCATCCTGCCATTATTGGGTCAATCTGCCAGTTAGATGATGGGGAGATAGAACATATTGATAGTTTAGGCCTTTCTCATCTTTGTGAGGTACCCGAGATTTGGGTGAATCATAGACTATTGGGAGCCTTGGTGGAGTGTTTCCATTCGCAAATGAACACCTTCCACCTTCCTCAAGGCGAGATGACAGTGACACTTGAGGACATATATAGGATCCTTTGGATACCCTTCCATGGACCCAGAGTAGAGTATGATGTGCAACTGCAGCTAGGTATAGTGGCCCTGAGGGAGATATTGCAGGATGACTTAGTCATGGGTTGAGTTATCCCGTGGGAGGAGCTGATCAGAGTGTATAGACAAGGGAATCAGTTACCAATGGTTCTAGCAGCCTTCTTTGGTTGCAATATTATGCCAGATCATGGTCATCATGGTTTTGAGTGTGGTTGGGGTAGGATGCTATAGAGGATTCTAGCTGAGCCTGTCCATTTTGGATGGGGTCAGTGTATGCTAGCCCACATGTATCATGAGATGCATGAGATCGCCTATAGAGAGGAAAAGAGTATGGAAGCAGGGGTGTTCATTTTACAAGTGTGGGCATGGGAGAACCTTCCTCTTACTCAGCCTATGTGTGATGATTTGAGGGAGCCACTTGAGCCATATATATGCAGTTATAGAGGTTTGATTACTTAGCCCACGTTGGGTAAGATAGAACAGTGGCAAGCTCAACTGGATGATTTGGTAGCTATAGTATGGCGACTATGGAGGTTGATTGAGGAGTGGGATGATACCTACTAGAATCTTGGTTATATGCTTTGTTCATGGCCAATTATCGACCGTGCTATTACCGTTATTGAGTGGTTCCCTCTTACCCGTGTCTGGCGGTAGTTCAGTCGTGCTCAGGAGATATCTCAGGAGTATTGCCCTTATGCTCATATCACAGATGAGCTAAGGAAGGGATGGTCGATCAAGTTAGATATTGGGTGATGCATGATAGATGTGCATGCATTAGCTCAGACTTGGTTGGATTACCTGAGTAGGGTTACAGATGGCGGCATGACCATAGAGTATAGAGAGTACTTTTTTACTCATCCATTCCCAAGATTTACAAATCTAGTGGGTATGGATGCACCGGCATAGGTAGTGCATCCGTAGGTACCACCTCAGCAGGTACCTCTGTCTTCTCCATAGAAAATACCATAGCCACCACCATAGTAGGGACCACAGCAGGGGCTATGGACATGCATAGTATAGGTTGACATCCCTTCTCGGCAGATGAGGATCAATCCTAGTGCAAGTGGCAGCGGGAGACAGACTAGGTGGATGACAGCTACATAGTTAGATGATTTGTAGGAGCAGCCAGAGTAGGAGGAGGCTTAGTAGGAGGAGCCTATGCAAGAGGATTAGCAGCATGAGCAACCAAGGTAGGGTCTAGTTCCTAGAGACCCTTTATCATAGGCGCAGGAGGCTCTGCATAGATACAAAGAGAGAGTCTAATCACTGCAAAGGAAGGTGGTGGATTTGTAGGTACAGGTTGTTGTGCAAGATGCCTGGCTTCTAGATAGAGATCGGGAGGTGCATGAGATCCAAGGGCAGTTGCAAAGGGCACTAGAGCAGCTTTGGGTGGAGACAGGACATCAGTCCTCCCGAGCAGCCTATGATTACGTAGCCTATGTGGGGTTGGTTCCGGATGAGGCATTGTAGGTGCCTAGATTTTCATCGTATGCTAAAGGATTAGAGGGTGCATAGGCACAACCTCCTCTAGATTTTCCTCCTCCTCTAGCTCCTCCAGGTGATGAGAGAGAGGGACAGAGCTAGATTAGGCACATTTTATAGATTAGATCATATGATGTATCTAATGCGTTGGCATCCTTGTATTGTACCACCATTTTTGAGATAGACTCTGCTCAAGTAGCACCCATTTTGCATTGTATCGACACTCTGATATATATATATATATATATATATAT
>MU225919.1:660096-706427 GCA_018584345.1 Thuja plicata
TACATTTCTCAATGGAATCTTGGAAGAAGAAGTATATATTGAGCAAGCTGATGGCTTTGTAGACCCAAACAATAGGAATATGGTTTGCAGATTGCACAAAGCATTATATGGATTGAAGCAAGCACCAAGAGCATAGTATGAAAGATTGCACAATTATCTGATCAAGATTGGATTTGCAAGAACCAATGACAACAACAACCTATACTTAAAGACAGAGAAAAGCAAAGGTACATTATTAGCTGAAATTTTTGTAGACGACATGATATTTAGTGGACAAGATGTGTTATGTCAAAAATTTGCAACAGAGATGTAAACTAAGTTTGAGATGTCTATTTTTGGTGAAATAAAATTCTTTGTTGGCTTACAAATTTATCAAATGAAGAATGGTATCTATATCACTCAATCTAAATATATCAAAGAGATACTGAAAACTTTTGAAATGGAAGAGTCCAAACTAGTAAATACACCCATGGCTACTGGACAGAAGCTGACAAAAGATGATGACACAAAAGAAGTGAACCAAACACTCTACAAGAAAAGCACTATTGGTGTAGCATTTCTTTTAGAAAATAAATTGATCTCCTAGACAAGCAAGAAACAAAACTGCACCTCACAATCTACAGCTGAAGCCAAGTATGTGGCAACAATAGTTAACTATTCTAACATTGTGTGGTTGAAGATACTACTGAAAGGTATGAAGGAAGAAATCACTGACCCATTTTTCATATATTGTGATAACACAAGTGCTATTAATATTTCTAAAAATCTTGTTATGCACTCAAAGACAAAGCATATAGCTATCAAGTATCATTACTTGAGGGAGCTAGTTCAGAGTAAAGAAGTGAGATTGGATTATGTGAACACTAAAGAACAATTAGCAAACATATTCACAAAAGCACTACCTAAGGATGCTCATGAGTATCTACAAGGTAAATTGGGGGTGATTCCCCTAACTGAGGCTAATTAAGTTCTGTATAGTACTGTTGCATCAAATAATTCATTTAGAAAATCTGACACATTGATGCACAGTAAGTCACACTTTAGGATGCTAGCTAAAGTTGTGAAGATGAAAAAAGGATAGAAAAGAAAAATTAGTCATATTGAAAATGAAAAAATTAGCATGATACTAGAGATCTACATGATACTAAAGATATTGACGTCTTTGGCATTGTTGTCAAAGAAGGAGAGATTACCTATAAAGAGGAAGAAGTGAAGGAAGAGATTGCTGAGAAATAGAGATTACAAAGAGAGAAAGATTACATAAAGGTTGAAGTTACTATTGAAAACATTGAAGTGATTATATACTCAGAGGGAATCTACAGCTGATTCGACACAGATGATTACAGTGTGATTACAGACACAGAGGGAGAAATGTTTTACAGATAAGAATTAGAATGAAGCTAAAGACATTAATGAAAATTCGTTCATATCAAGGAACACAGGGGAATTTTTTGATTGGTTGGTAACTATGCTTGTTAAATCATTGTTTTAATATTTTGTGTTTCCATCAATGCCAAAGAGGGAGATTGGTGGAAAGTGACATTGCAAGCAATTGTTATTTTGTCATTGATGTCAAACCTTTACTGGTGAGACTATTGTTATCTGTTTAAGTACCATATCTAATGTTGATGAAGAAGATTTAACAAGAAGACCAAGTGAATGGTTGATTTAAGGCAATTCAAAGGGTACTTGATTAGTTGGCACTCTGGCAAAGTAATTAGTTGTTTATCTTTCAAAGACAGTTTTTCTGGCTGTTCTGTGCCGAGTGAGTTTGGCTTGTGCTGAGTAAAGTTTCTTATGATGAGCAAAGTTTCTTGTGCCGAGTAAATTTGCTTATGACGAGAAAAAAATTTCTCAATGCCGAGCACCATTGAAATTGTTGAGTGAAAACAGTACTGAAGGCCAACTTACAGTAATTGGATTAATGATGAGATTTGAGATCTCTAGCTGACTTAGTTGATTTTAGTGGGACATGTAATGGTAATTAAAGATTGATCCACATCATTTAATATATGGGTAACTATAATTAATGCATGGTTTCAAGATTTAATTAGAGACTACTTTGGAGAAGTAAATGTAATGCAAAGATGGAATGATCTATTGGATCTGACCTAACCTAAGATCTACGATCTTGTTTAAGTGGCAAAATATTTATCTGACCTAGATAGAGAGGTATATGATAACCTCAGGGGTTATTCATTGTGTGTGCATGTGGATGGATGTATGTGTATGCAAGAGGTTTGCATACTTGATTTACTATTCAGCATGATCTAGTAGAGAAGGCAAAAGGCAAAAGAAAAAAGTTGCATGTGTGATTGCTTGATGGATTTCTAAGTAGATCAGAAGGTTGAAATGAAAATGCAAGCTATCTAATAAGTTAACATCAGAGCTGTAATTGGATCTGAATTGCAAAGTAAGTTGTATGTACCAAATCACAAATTGCTGATTACTTTCTTACCATTGTATCAGTTAAATCCTTTAACAAGGTTGACTTAACAGTCATTTGTATAAATCCCCTAACAAGGTGACATTTAGATTGGAATGTTCTAAGTCCTCTAACAAGGCCACTCCTGACAGGGTTATTAAATCCTTTAACCAGGTCACACCTAGCAGTGTGTTATTGTAACCTTTCACAGGGTTGGCTCCTCACAAGGAATCACTTCAGAAAAGTGAAAACTTGGTAGCATGTTACTGATGGTTTTTCCCATATTGGGTTTCCACATTAAATACTTGTGTCAACTTGTGTGAATGCTTATGGTTTACTTTACTGTCATGATGCTACAAGCTAATTTCAATTGATAGTAAACTGCATGATTAAAGTTATTGTTTTATGCTACTGCTACCGAGTAGATCTGAAGTATAGAAAGTTTTTATTTTCTACATCTAGACCTGAGGATAACTAATTCACCCCTCCCCTCTCAGTTATTCTAAATTCATTCTAGCAAGTATCAATAGATAGAGTGTTGAGTACAACTTCAATTCCAATGGATTGATGTCGATATACAAACATATGTGCGAGAAATTTCCTCAGTACCATGATAGTAGGCAGATATATTGAGAACCACTGGTGGCTGATGTGAAGAGTAATAGGACCATACCTACTAGACTAGGAAGGTTGCCCTGAGAGTATGACCAATTTCAATCCATGTAAGTTGGTGTCTTGACGGGAACTGAGAGCATGCAGAAAAGCATATGCAAGTAGGAAAGAAGGAAATCAACAAAGAAGGAAAACAAATGTATAAAGCCAAGTGGTGTTGTGATAGATATAGCAATATGGAACAAGAGTCACCTATTTACCAGGTTCTCACCTTCTTAGCAAAATTTCCTTTTTTCTTCTTTTTTTTTTGTATTTTTTAATGTTTAATTTTTTTGTATTTTTGGAATATATAATTTTTTTGGAGATACATCAAAGCACCTATTGCTAGGTTTTCACTAAGATGATCATTTTTTTAGGACATTTTCTGATTTTTTAGAATTTTTTCAGGACTTTACTATGTACATGAGCACACTGAAGATGTCTCAGCTGTAGAACCATTTTAGATTAAGGGAATTGATTAGATCCTTGAGTTTCTCCCCTTTAGTAGGAGATATTTGATAGGTACCAGACCCAAATACTGTAGTGACAACATATAGACCAAGACAATTTGGTTCAAATTTTCCTTTATGGACCCGATGCTGTTGATTCTTAGGGTTATCCCTTAGAATGAGGTCACCCACTTAGAAGTCCCTTGGTTGAACCTTCTTGTTATAGCTCTTGGACATACTTTTCTGATATGTTCTAAGGTGATTGAATGCCACTTGCTGACGTTCATCAAGTAGTTCTAGATCTTGTAGCTCAGATATTCTTTTATCATGGTCAGTAATGAGGCCTTTTAGAGAAACTCATAGAGAAGGAATCTCAACCTCAATCGGTAACACAACATCTGCTCTGTAAATCAAAGCATAGGGTGTAGCCCCTGTTGGTTTTGTTATGCTTTTCCTATATGCCCAAAGAGCTGGATTGATCTGGAGGTGCCAATCTCATCCATATTTGTGAACTGTGAGATGTAGGATTTTAAGGATTGTCTTGTTTGATGCTTCCACCTATCCATTACCCTGAGGATAATAGATGGAAGACCACTGCTGAGTGATTTTAAACTTAGAGAATAGCTCTGTCAAATCATTTTTCTTGAACTACCCCCCATTATCAGTGATTAATGCTAAGGGTACACCATACCTGTAGATGATGTAGTTGAGAATGAACATTGCTACAAATTTTCCATGCCCACAGTGAGAGGGACTTCCTCTACCCACTTGGTGAAATAGTCTGTAGCTGTGATGATGAACCTATGTCCATTTGATAATGAGGGATAAATTTGACCCACCAAATCAAAGGCCCATTGTTGAAATGGCTAGAAAGTAATGAAGGGAATAAGCTCCTTGGCTGGATCATGAATATGATTTCCATGTAGTTGACATTGTTTGCAAGACTTAGCAAACTATGTAGCTTCTTTTTCCATATCTGGCCAATAGTAACCAGCTCTAATAAGTTTACGAGCCAGTGTCAGACCATTTGAGTGAGACCCACAGATGCCTTCATGCACCTCTACTAACACACACTTGGCCTCATCATGTTCTAAAAACCTAAGAAGGGTACCGTCTAGACTTTGCCTATACAAGTTGTTAGCTATGATGAAAAACCGTGAAGCACTGCAGATTAAGTGGCATTTTTCATACCAAGTGTAGGTGTCTAGAACAATCTGGTCACAAAGGTAGGAATAAATATGATGGTAGTGGGATGAATCATGTCCAATGACATAACAAATCATCTAGGACTCAAGGGAATCATAGGCTGGGTAGCGTAACATCTCCACTAGGAATTCATGTTGGAAGTCATTTTCTCACATCTATAGCATGGAAGCAAGTGTAGCCATTGCATCAGCTACTTTATTATTTGCCCTTGGAACCTATTGAAATGTGATGTGAGCAAAATATTTCTGAGGTCATCAACCAGCCATTTATAAGGCATCAACTTGCTATCTTTTGTCTGATATATATCATTTAATTGATTGATGACTAATTATGAATCTCCAAGAACATTGAGCTCATCCACTTGCCACTCAAGGGAAATCTTGATACCATTGACCAAGGCTTAATACTAAACAATGTTGTTTGTACAAGGAAACAACATATTGTATGCTTTTGGTAAAGAGTACCTTTGAGGTGTGATGAACAGTATCCCAACACTCGACCCATGTTGGGTAAATGAACCATCAAATAACATAGTCTAGGATCGATGCGTGAGAAGTAATATGGACTCATCTGGAAATTCAATGTTCAATGGTTGATGATCTACTAGAGGTGCTTCTACCAATTGATCTACAATTGATTTCCCTTTGATGGCTTTTCTTTCTACATACTCAATATCAAATTCACTGAGAAGCATGACCCACTTGACTAGTCTACCTGTGAGGGTAGAATTATTGAGAAAATATTCCAGAGGATCAATCTTAGCAATGAGGCGTGTAGTATGAGCCAACATGTAGTGTCACAGTTTTTGTTAAGTGAATACCACTGCAAAGAAAGCCTTCTCTATAAAAAATTAGTTTGTTTCATATGAGACTATAATTATACTAATGTTGTAGATGACCCTTTCTTTATTGTTCTAATCTTCTTGAGCTAATAAGACACCTAGTAATGTTTCTGTAGCAGATATGTAAAGTATGAGCAGCTTCCCATTAATAGGAGGCATCAATATTGGCGGGTTCACAAGATATTGTTTTATTTTTCTAAACCCCTCATCACATTCTTTGTTCCATTGGTAAGCCACACCTTTGTGTAAAGTCTTGGTGAATGGTTGTGGCTTGTCTTCTAGTTGTGAGATGAAGCACCAGATAGACTGTAATCGGCCTTGAAGTCCTCTCATTTTTCTAATATTGCTTGGTGGCGGCATTTCCATGATGGCTTGGACTTTAATAGGATCCACTTCTATGCCTTTTATAGAGATGATATAACCAAGGATTTTTCCAGATGTTACACCAAATGCACATTTCTTAGGATTGAGGCACATAATGAACTGTTCCATGTGATCTAGTATAAGACCTAGATCCATAAGGTGTGTCTTTCATTGTATACTCTTAGCTAGAGTGTCATCAACATAATCTTCCATTTTTTTATGCTTCATGTCATGAAATATAGTGGTGACAGCTCTTTGATATGTAGCACCAGCGTTCTTGAGTCCAAAAGACATGATGTTCCAACAGAAAGTGCCCCATGAACATGTGAAAGAAGTTTTCTCTTGGTCTTCTAGCATGATCTTTGTCTGGTTGTAGCCAGAGAAACCATCCATCAGTTAGTACATTTCATATCTTGTTGTCATATCTACAATCATATCAATATTGGGAAATGGAAATTCATCCTTAGGACATGCCTTATTCAAGTCTCTAAAGTTTGTGTAGACTCGGATAGATTTGTCATATTTTGACACTGGAACAATGTTGGAGATCCATTCTGCATAGTCAATTGCTCTAATAAATACTACCTTAAGAAGTTTCTCCAATTCAGCTTTGACAAGTAGAGCCACATGTGGATGCATTTTCTAAAGATTTTTTTTGATCGGCTTGATGTCTGGTGCAATGGACAAGTGATGCATGATTAGATTAGGATCTAATCCTGGCATGTCTGAATATTTCCATGCAAAGTTTATCTTTTTTCTCTGGAAGAATGTAATGAATTCCTCTCTTCCTGCCTCAGATTATGATTGTGCCAAATGGATGATCTGAGGTTCAGCTTCTTTACCCAAGTTGACTGGTTGAGTTTGTTCAATTAGCATAGATGATCATTCCTAGAAATGACTCAAAAGCGTATCAAGTATCTCATCCTTGGGTGCCTCATATAGGCTTTCACCCTTGGATACGTCCTTTATTTTCACCTGTTTAGGCTCTAACACTGCCACAATGTGGTTTTCACCATCAGAGCACCTATTTTTTCTTCTTTTGATTTTGTAATTGAGATACTTGATATTGGCCTTAGTCATGTTAACACTATCTTTGCTAGTGGAGGAAGTTACAAGTTAGACAACATTGGGGTAACAGGCAAGAGCATAGTCATTCTAGAATGTAAGGACTTCATTAGATGGGGAGGAAGAGTTCCAGTCTATTAGCTCAGGATGGCAGTGTGAAAGATAAGTGACAGGTTTGAGTGTGTTCACAGTATAATTATCGAAAGCATGGACTAGTAAGTCGAGACCTAGAGCAATCTCATCCAAATGTATATTCAAATTCCTTTGACCCCTAGCGACCATAGTAGATGACACGTTAACATCGATGGAATCAGACTCGTTTGACCTTACACTAGACCCTTCACCTACTTTGAGAAGGTTTTCATATGTGTGTATTGTATCTATATCCCTGTCATAGGTGGCATCTGAAATGATGTTGAACTCATATTCATGAGAGTCTATTTCATCATTAGGCATCATATCAAGAACACGAGTGAAATCAACCCTTTGCCCCCAGTTTAGATGAGTTTTTCCTAGAACCTCTACTATGGTTAGATGAGCACCGTTTGACATAGGTGCTTCATTAGTTCTTGCAGCATCATCTGCTTCTTATTTAGTGAGAAGTGGCTGGACTTGCTCCTATTCAAACCGCTCTTGGAAGTGTAGTCGTATCTACAAATCACCCTGATGACCTAGATTTATAGTTTGCATTTCATTCCACCACTCATAGGTTAATGGAGAAAGTGAATTGGTTTCATCAAAGTTATTGTCAGTCTCGACTGTACTGACATGTGGTATAAAATCATCTGGCTCAACAAAGAATGCTACCAGATCTAGAGGAATGGAACAAGGGAAGCAATCCTCCTCAGCGTTGTCTTCTGACTCTTTATTTTTAGATGTACCATTAGGTGTTGGTTGGTGATCTGTTTGAGGTACAAATTTGTTTATCCCAAGTTGAAATGGGATCTTCTTGAAGCCTAGACCTGTAGAGTCACATGTTTGTTGACCAATAGCTTCAAGTGGTGTGAGTAATCCTATATGATTCACACCTATAGGACCATTCCCTTTATAGCCAAAGCATTGCATAATAGTTAGACCCTTGCCATATTGTTTAGGTTTTATGTCAAAAGGTGGAGTGGTTTGTTTAGATGTGTCCTCCCCTTTATAGATCTAGGCTTTGATAGCCATGTTTTCACCCTCTTCCTCTAATGATGTCATGTCCTATACAAAGGTGCCACCATATTTTATTGGAGGAGTTGTAGAAGGTTTAGTGTCCTCAGAAGGTCTCCCATAATAATGTGGAGACAAAGGAAGAGATGTAATAGACAATACATGTTCAATTTGATACCCTCCCATGTCAGCTTCCTTGAGTGTCAGAGCCTTTTTCATTTCCTTTAGTTTATCCTCAAAGAACTCAGTAGACTCTCTGTTGGTGGGTAAAAAGTTGTCAACAAATTTTGTGAGTGTGTTGCAATCATAGCATGTATTAGCAGGCATAGTCACTTCAGATCCTTGGAATGGGAACTTAATGCACTGATGATATGTTGAAGGGACAACCTACATTTTGTGGATCCATTTTCTTCCCAATAGAATATTGTATGCTAAAGGAATATCAAGCACTTGATAGATAACATCCCTTTAAATAGGGTCAACTCTGATTGGTAACACAACTAGCCCCTTAAATTTCCATTCTTCTTCATTATAGGCCTTAATAGTAATATTTTTTTGGGCCTCTATGCAGTCTTTGCCATAGCCTAACTTAGTAAGGAAGCTAGCAGAGAAAATGTTAAGGCCAACACCGTTATCTATGAGGACACGACGAATGTGCTTTGGGCCAATCATGACTTCAATGTGCAAGGGGTTATTGTGTGGGTGACTCAAAGAATGGTCGTCTTCCTCAGAGAAAGACAAGTAATGAGAGGAGGTCAAGTGACCTACCATGGATTGAAACCAGTCGAGATCAAAATCTTTTGGGACATTTGCCTCAGTGAGGGCTTTGTGAAGGATTTCCCTATGAGCAGGGGAGAATTTTAGCAGCTCGAAGATGGTGATCTGAGTGTTGGTACCTTGTAATTGGTCTAGTATGCTGTAATTGGCAGCATTAGATGAGGAGACCAATTTCATATTCTTGTTGGCAAATCAAATAGTAGCTTTGTCTACAGGTTGTGTTGGTACCAATGTAGAATGCTCGGGGCCTTTGAGAACAATCTTAGCACGAGATCGAGTAAAAATGTTTGCATGAACCTAAGACTATTCTTGTTTGGAGGGATGAGGTGTAGGCCCTCATAAGATGAAATGATTTTTGGGCTTGGGGGCATCTTCCCTTCCCTTGATAGTGACAAAATTATAGTATTTAACATCAATAGGTTCAACCATATTAATGACATTGTCATTATTGGTGTATGTATAGTTGACCTTGGCATCAGTGTTCTTTCCTTTAGATGATTCACCTTTCCCATGAGGAGGAAATGGGTCTTTAAAAGCTTGGTGGTCTGAGTTCTTGTTGTGACCTCCCACAACAATAACCTCACTATCAATAATGTCTTGGATCTTGTGTCGTAATTGAATGCAGGTAGCCATCTTGTGACCCTTTTTCTGATGGTAATTGCAATATGCAGATTCATTCCACCAAGATGGTCGAGGTTGTGGATCAAAAGGACTTGAGTTATCTAGAGGAGTGAGTAAATGGTTGTCCAAGAGAGTCTTGAAAACTACATCAAGAGGTTCTCCTAGAGGAGTGAACTCATACTTGGGTCTAGGAGCCCAAGGTTTAGATCTAGAAAGATTTGAAGAAATTAGTTTGGATTCTACCGCAGCCTGTTCATTGGCTTTGTCTGCCTGCATAGTGGTAGTGAGATTAAAATAATCCTTTGGAGGCTTGGGAGTCACATTGTCGACAACTCCATCGTTCACAACATCACGATTATTTTTGGGAAATTTGGGTTTATCTTTTCTTGAGGAGGAAGGCCCTTGTTTGTTTTCCTTGTGTAAGAATAGTTCTCCTTTCTTGAGCATAAACATCTCAATTCTCATAGATTTCTTAATCATGTCATCAAAGGTCAAAGGACCTTGTAGTTGTACCTGATACTCAAATTTGGGAAGAAGATTGTCTAAAAAGATGTCCCACTTTTTAGATTTGGGTTTTTTGCGAGAATATCTTGTATAAAGTTGTCTCCATCTCTGGAGAAATGTCAAGAAAGGTTCTCCATGATTTTTTTTCAAGTTGCAAAGATCTCGGATGTGAACCGGATGTTGGATGTTGTGGGAATAGTGTTGCAGAAACAAGTTGGCAATCTTGTCAAAAGTCTTGATGCCAGTTGGTAGCCTATAGAACCACTCCATAGCCAGCCCTCCTAAACTACATGGGAAGAGACACATGAGGTAGGTTTGATCATGTATGAACTCCATAGAGAGAGCACCAAACTCTCTTAGATGATCATGGGGATTAGAGGTACCCAAGTATTTATCGTACTTGGGAAGTTCAACTCCATTAGCAAAAGGAGGCATGCATAGACTCTTATCAAACGAGAATAGACAAATACTTTCCAGTGTGAACTGTGTAGTAGGTTTATCTTTATCCTTCATGAGTTGAAGAATTTGTTCTTGCATACTTTGAACTTGTTTTTGTAACCTAGAGTTTTTAGTTTCTTCCTCTTTAGTGACAAGCATCTCTACATTGTAGTTGGAGGGTAACTTAGCCCCTTGATTTGCTAGTTTGAGAAGATATTTATCTTTTTCTTCTCTCGGGAGAATTTCCATCATCCTACAGAAGCATTTATTGGCACAAGCATCTGCAATATATTTATGAGTAATTTTTGTCTCTTCATTGCTAGGAGGGTCTTGACTACGGAATTTACCCTTGGTATTAGAGTGGTCATTGTCTCTACTATTTTGACTATTGTGATGTTGATCATTAGCTCGGTCATTTTAACCATTTAGATGTTGGTCTACCATTTCATTACCAGAAAAGTGTGTAGTATCCAGAAATTCACTACTAGGAGGTGGAATATGCAGAGACATTGTACTCACGGGAATCTTTGTTGTGTTGACAGTGTCAGATTTCAATAACCACTTCTCAGAGTTTGGGTCTTCTTGGAACAAAGGGTTTTGAACCCAACTAAAATCCATTGGAAATGATCGTTTGATGTAAGATAGAGGTACCAGAGAGGGAGATCAAGATGACTCCTCACTAGATGTACCCAATGAAGGGGAATGCAAGGATTCCCCACTACACTCGGGCTATGTGAAAATCTTAGAATGACCTTTTTGGTTGATAGGTCTACCCCTACCTTGTCTAGTGACACGTGAAGGGATTATTTTTCCACTTCGAGTTGTAACAGTCATAGAAAAATATTATACAAGGAATGTGAAATAGGAACATGCTTGGAACCATCTCAAGGTAAATGCACAAAAGTGCCAAAAGGTGAAGTATACCCGGTGTGAATTGTCAGATATAAGGCTAGAACAATCGAGAAATGACTATTGCAACACAAGATATGAAAACACTGTAGAAAGAGAAAAAAATATATGAGATGAGATGAGTTTAAGAGAGAATCACGTAATTCTCAGCCCAAGAAATCTAGTTGCAGACTATGTGTAGACAGGAGGCAGGTAAACAGATCCTAAACAGAAACTAAATGTAGTAGAGAGACGCTGGAAAGATGGGAAATAGCTCACTATTTTGGAAAAATAATACAGAATCACACAAAGAAGTTCTTTTCCATGCAAAGATTCTCATAGGGTCATGCTAGACTTTGCAGCCCAGTGCGAAAAATTATAAAAAAAGATGGCAGACCAGTGAACCAATAGCAGTAAAATTGCAAAATGTTGTACGACAATTTATAGTATGTCGTGTGAAGTTTCTCACATAATGATGCGAAGGTGGTATAATATTGTACGAGATTTTTTAATGGAGAGAGGGAAATTCTACAAAATTAGACAGTTAGGACTAGATTGCTTTTTTTGAGATTGATTATGCTATTTTCTGACAGAAAGTTCAAGTTGCAGATTGTTTTGGACATTTTCATATTTGGCAAGTTGTGTGATTTGACATTTGTTTTGATTTTTTGAATGATTCACCCACAAAAAACACATTAATCAGAATGTTTGTAGTAACAAAATAGACACATCACAATCCTAGGTGAGCCAGGGAAATATCTGTTGAATTCCCACTTGAATCAAAGTTCAGCCATGCCTACTCATAGTGGACAACTTAGAAGCTTGGAGACACAGGATCCTCCTTACATGTGCACTCACTTCTCAAGCACACCAAGCTTTGAATCCCAATAGAATTACTTCCCAAAGGACTATTGTCTCTACTAAGAGCCTTGAAAGTGTGGGATGTCTTAGTCAGTCTCTGACCTTCTGCGCCAATAGATAGAGGGATTTTGGATAATATGAAAAAAGTTTGTAATAAGGGCATCCATTCAGGTGATTGTGATCAAGTCATTTTCCCAATAAAGGGGGCTCTCCCTATCCTTTCAAAGCAAGGTTTTCACCTTAAGAATATAGGGACTTTAACACACCACTAGGGTACTAGAGGAGATTTTGGTTGCTACAACAAATTCACACCTATCCATTGTGAGACTAATCACAATGGCATTTTTTTATACCAGTTCAGAAGGGCTTGGCTTTAGCCTATTATCAGTTGGGTAATCCACTCTCTATGGCTCTATTAAAGTGCTTGGGAGGTAGCCACACTAGAAGAATCATATGAATTTCTCTTACATCCAAGATCCATAAAGGCGACTGGAGAGGATACGTTCATATAGTTCTTTGGGATTACAAACTAGAAGACACTTCAAACACGCAAGACGATGATTCATTTTAAGCACCAAGCTGAAGTGTTTTCTAACTACTAAAAATAGACATGAGAGTTTTGTGAAAACACGCAAGGTCTTCGAAAAGCGTCCTACAGTAAATATGTTAGTAGTTTGTATTTTCTTTATTCATTTTCAGTGTCCTGCAAACCACCATTAAGCTATTCCAAAAATAAAATCAGAGAAACATAGAGGTCAGGAAACAACCAATGGTCAGAAAATTGAGATAAGAAATAGAAAATAAAGGTCTCTGGTGTCGAATTTCGCACGAAGATTCTTGCAGGCTTGCGTGAATAAGTACAGATAATCCCATGAAGAACTATAAAGTTTGCATTAGACACTGTGAAGTTTTGCACGACATTTCTGGTAGAGACATACAGACAGTGCACAAAAAATTAAAATAAATGTAAGAAAATGAGGCCAGAAACTGATTATTCAGCCCCATGGTGGGTGCCAGAAATGTATACATTAAATGTGGCCTTCTTATTTAACCATACACTTCAACATAGTCCTTATTCATCATACACACACAGAAATGAATATTATTTATTCATCCTGCATGTCTGTATGATTCGACCTTTTTCCTCCTATCTAGACAGGGTTTTGAATGGCTCTCAAAATGAGAGTCTCACAACCTAGACTACTCTAAAAATGGAGGATTTTTCTCCATGAATGCAATGCAAGATTAATCTAAGAATGAAAGATGCAAGATTAATCTAAGTGAGAAATGAGATTAAACTATGACATGATTTGAAAGAGATTAATCTAAGAAAATAAAACTAATCTATTGCAAATGAGAGTTTAATAGAAATGAGATTATGAACTATAAAATGCAGCAGCAATTCGTTATTCTAACAATGCATCCTCTTGAATGAGAAATGGGAGTTCTTTTATAGATTGAGAGTCTGCTCAGAATAGAAAGTTTCCTTTGAAATAAAATAGATAAATCGTTAAAAAGCCAGTTCAGATTAGCAAGTTTTCTTTAAAAGAAAAGAGTAAACTCTTTTATTTTTTATTTTAACTATTTTATTTCTCTTTTAAAGCACAATTAATTCAAAGTTTCTATTTTTGAACTGGAGAGAAGATTTTTGAGAGAATATTTAATGAAATAAATAGAATATGACCTCATAAATGTATTTTCTTAATTATTTGAATAATTAAATTTAATTATTGAAATGAGGATATTTATTTAATAATTAAATATTATTTAATTCCTTTTTATGTGTTTTAGCTAAAAGGGGTAAATTTAATTTAATTAAAGTGCTAGGACTTTATAATTAAACTAATTCAATCATAGGGTTTATTTAGCTAATTGATATTTTAGGAATTAAATATAATGTTATGATTAATGCAGATTTAGAATTTTCTACATTTGACACTTAGGTCAAGTAGAGTTAGTCAAAACTCAGAATTGCCTAGTACAATAGGACTTTGATGATTCAGAAGAATGGAAAATGCAACAAAATTGGTTAGGGTTGCAAGATGCCAATTTTGAGGTGTTACAATGCACATAAAGCTTAAAAAACTCAAAATGATTGGTCCCACATTCATCCAAAAATGGGAAACTTAGATGTTTAAAAGGTAAAACGCTCAGTAAGTAAAAAGAAGAAGAAGATCAAAGGCTCTCCACTTGTAAATGGTGGATTCATTGGGAAGCATACCCAAAGGATGAACACCAAATTTTGGTAGGGTACACAAAGGTGATGTGGAAGGTGAGTTGGCATAAAATGATGCAGGTTGTGCACATTTCCCAAGGTGAGTGAAGATCAACAGTTCACTTAATTTCTTAGGGAGGAAGATGTGGGGATCTTAAGGATAAGTGATTAATTTTTCGTGACATGTGGCAGAGGTAACAGCCGGGATGACATCGAGGCAATGAGGTGGTGATGATGTCATAGCACGTTGGAGAGGCCTGTCAGATCAGTGTGGATCTCGAGGTGGAAATATCGATGATTGATGTAATAGATCAATGAGAAAGATGCACGAGATATAACGCATAAGCCATTAAGTCATGCCAATGTGTGGCACCCCAGACACATGGAAAAATCTAGTACAGTGCAGAGATAACCAATCAAAGAATGACATGTGACATGAGATGGAAAAATAGAGACTGACACATGGTGTGAGAGGTTGCAGGGTAGGTGATGTAGGCGCCCAGGTGGACACATAGAACCAGTAGGAGATTTCAATGTGGTACAATCTAGATAAATAAGTATAGAAAAGGTATTAACATGCAAATTAAATTGAATTTATCTTAAAATAGAAAGAGTTAAAAAATTGGCATGTTGAAATCAATCCTAGGGTCCACTTAATGACTTGATGATAAAGTGATCAAAATCTAACCTATAAGCCATTAAGGGAGAGTGACACTTATTTGAATCTAGTGCAGTGTGAGAGAAAATAATTAAATGTAGATATTAAAAGTAAATATCATCTAATTTCAATAGTCTAACTATTGAAAAAGTATGTATTTTCAAAATTTTCATACTCTTGGAAAAATATGCATGGGAAGAAGAGTTTATTGAATGATTTAGGGGGGTAAGTTTTATCAAAAGTATCAAGTATCATATACCGTTTGAAAGGTATCGAAATGAGGGTTGTGTTTTGCAATATATTTTGATGTAGAATCAAAGTATTTTCCTAGAAAATAGAAGATTAAATCATATCATTAGTGAAAGGGAGAAGATATTTTTTCTTTCAAAGGAGATATTTCTGCAAATAAAATCAGATTTTAAGAAGTTGAGGCAGGGCAGTTTTCAAATATTTTGGGAAGAGGATAGGTGTTTGTTGGAGGAGAAATATTGTGATTTTATTTTCTTAGATATTCAGTTTTCTTACCATTATACAGGGTTCCAAATCCTGGTCTCCATAGAGAGTTGCAGAGTACTAGCTCCAGGAGTTTCCAGTTATTTCATGGTTCCACATTAGGGACATAGCTTCTTGATTGTACTAGTTTTGTCTCAGGTAGAATAAAATGTTATTTGTCTTTTGTAGTTTATTGAATAGGCATTTGTCTGATTGCAAATTCATGTACAGTAATGTGATTTTTCATACTTAATACAAAAGTTCAAGATACATATCTCTCCTTGGTGTCAGTCTTGTGAAGTCTAAATTTTCTAATTCTCTGCATAGGGTTTACCTATGTATGTGTTATCACTCTTCAGTTCTAATCTAGGATCAGATTAAATGATGTTGTGGATGTGATATAGTTTCATTTGGCTGTCTACAAGAGGATTTCTACAAGTAGTAATGATTTGGATTGATTGTATTTATGACTTAAAATCATTAACAATAGTTGATTACTACATTTCTAAATTTGGTTAATGGACATTGCCCATGGATAAAGCACTAGATGGTGATTAGTATCTTCTATACCTATGCATTTTCAGTTCAATCTTGGTTATATTCTACAATTTACATAAACTCTGACATATCTGAAGGTTTTATGTGGTTTGTGGTGTTGTATTAATCTCATGCTCCACTTCAAGGTCGACATTCAATGGGTGATTATCCGGTCATCTAGTATCTCCCAGACGTATTGATCCATTGTGAGATTTATGTTGATTGAAACCTTACTAAATATTTGAAGGTGTTGAAGGGTGTCCCCCCCTTGGTTTTGCAGAACCTAAAGTGTAGAAGGATGGATCTACATCCTTGTTAATTGGTCCTTTTCAGTCTTGGTTGAATATCGGGAGTTGGCTACTCTTTAAAATACATCAAAGGGCGAGAAGGTTTATGTTCAGTAATCAAAGCATAAAAAAGAACCAACAAAATGATGACTTTGCTGGGATGTTGAAGTAATTTGAAATAAATAATTGAGGTTTATCAAGCTGAGTTAGACTCCTGGCCTGTTTGTCACTTGCAGCAAGGATCTATCAGATGCTCAAAAGATTCAATGGTGGATTTACAAAATCAGAAAGAAAATAAAGAAGGACAACAACAAAAGAATCTTCCTAGGTATTCCTCAAAGTTTTAATGAGATAGATTTGTTTCCTTACTAGGTGAAGAAGTCACTAGAAAGAAGGAAAGTGAATTTAAAAATTTCCCATACTTCTTGTATTACAATCTCAGTCATCAGATTCATAAGTATGTTATGTTATAATTGCATAGTTGGACGAAATCTTTGTGAATGTCATGCCCAAAAGTTGGGCAAAAACACACGAACAATTTTTTTTAAAATAACGCATTAAGACGGGATACTAAAACTACACAAGGGTAACACATGCATGCAAAACGGTGCAAAAGGATAAACGGAACCAAAAAGGTCTCAAGGAGAGGACTAGCTTACACAGCTATCCTAAGGGATGACTAAAGTTCCCAACTAAAACTGCACGCAAAATGAGGTAGTTGACCGAAAGTCAACTAGAGTTGACCAAAAGTCAACTATACTTGGAAATAAGGGAATGGTACAAGCTAGGGTTCACGAGACCCTATGGAAGACTTGCACACGCAAATTGAGATAGTTTGACTAAAAGTCAACTAGGGTTGACCAAAAGTCAAACATCCCTTGAAATATGTGAAGGAGCGTCACTAGAGCCTATTAAGCACTGTGGAAGTCTAGGGTACGCAAAATGAGATAATCGACCAAAAAGTCAACTATCTCCAAAAGGCATGAAACCAAAATCTAAGGTTCCAGAGAGTACAGGGATCACTTGGCGCAAAAATTAAATCAAACGGCCAAGGTTTGACCATGGTTGACCAAAAGTCAACCATACTCGAGGCTGGTCAAAGGTAGCGAATAATACACTAATAGAAGTATATTGCAAAGATAAGGGATTGTTAGGACCCCCTTATCGATAAAACGTTAACTGGGGTTCCAATAATGAGACTATCAGACAAAGTTTGACCATGGTTGACCAAAAGTCAACCGTGCACATGAACGGTCAAAGGTAGCGATAACACCCCTAACAGACATATATTGCGAAGCTGAAGGGGTTGAAATGACCCCCAAATCTATAAAATGTTATCTGGGTAATATTCTTGAACAAATAGTTAATTAGATAATTAATGTTCTAATTTAAATATTAAATTATTTAGATCTCACGCATTTTAATATCCAAATAACAATTATAAAAAAAAAGATATTATTATCCAATATTACTCTCTAACCTAAAATCTAATAATATTGCATAAATAAAAAAATCAAGTTTTAAAACGATAATAAAAACATTATTTAAAATATAATTTAAACTAAATTTAATCTAAGAAAAATATCTATGAATCAAATCTAATCTAAAATATGATTTTATTTAAACAGATCTTACATATAAATATATATATATATACAAAAGAAAACATTCAATTTATTGAAATCCTAAAACTATAAACATTACTTCTTATGCAATAACAAAAGTAATATATTATAAAAATTTTCCATCTTAAAAATCCGATTTTCACATATAAAAAAAAAAGTTTAAATGCAAAGCGAAAAGGGAGAGCCGTGTGAGGGAGCGGCGGCGGGTAGGAGACAGGGGCCAGGCGGAGCAGTGGTGGCCGCAGGTGGTGGCACCACCGCCCGCCGACTGTATAACACCGCGGGTGAGAGCAAAGGAGCGGCGGCCGTCGCCGGCTGGCGGAGCCCCCCACTGTGGGTGGCTCACGAGCCGCGCAGCCCCCTCTCTGCGGACGGCTTTGGGGGAGGGGTTTTGACCCTCCCCAAAAAAAAAACATACATAAAAAATTCTGACAGCGGCCAAACTACAATACGCGATTTAACTTCCAAATACGAAATAAGATTTTTATAATAAGTTTAAAACATTATTAATATATAACATATGTATATTTATATATATATGCTTATCCATATATATATATATATATTTATAAAGGGATATACAAAATTTTTACTGGTGAATTTTACTGTATCCCTCAAAACAGGGAACACTAAGAATTATTTTTTTTTAAAAGTAAATACATGGTTAGATTTTATATTTTTTTCTAAACACAATGGTAAAAGAAAATTTAAATTTCAGGCATATATATATTTTTTTAAAATTTCCAGAATTTCACTAAGTAAAATAAATTGTCCATTTTCTTTCCTCATGAACACCAAGAACAATTAATCCAAGAATGTAAAATAATATTAAAGTTTAATTTACTACTTTTATTTCCAAAGGTTAACATAAAAGATAGAATAATAAGGATACGATAACATGAAATCTCCTCCAAGATTTTCCCCCCTTTCTTTTATTCCTTTAAATGAAGTAAAATTACAAGTATTGGTTACAAGGAAAATAATGAAAGATTACAATACTTCTTAATGGCCGTAATACAACTTGCAACAATGAAAATTCATAAACATCAATGACACATGATCTTTTTACAGTTGCCCACATCTTCCTCAAAAGGGTGATTATCCTTCTTTGCTAACCCTTCAAGAACCTGATAAACATTAAGGTTGACCATGGAGGCTCACCTCCCAACCTAGGCCTTTACAAGGCCACCCCCGAGCTTGGGGATCCATTCTAGAACGGGTCACAAACAGAAACTTCTAACAAACAGGAAATAAATAGAGACTTCAAAACACAAGGAGACTTCCCAACATTGGATTGAACAAAAGGAAGTATCTCCAAGAGACATTCCAGAAATAGGGGTAGTGGTAGACCTCACTAAAGGAGAAAGCTAAGATCACAAATAATATACACAAGCCTCACATGGACTTGCTAAGGACCATCTTTACAAGATGCTATCCTGAATGACCTCCTTATACCTCCTAAATGTCCTCAGGCCCATCTTGGCTTCATGGGTATCATGTTACCCCACGTTTATCCCTCCACACATGGGAGACTCTACACTTAACATGAATCATTTCCACTACCCCTCTAAGGCTACTTTTCCCTCCCAAGGGTGAGTGTACCTTGAAGACCCATTCAAAGTAAAGCACAAAATAAAGACATTGAGAAACATATAAATAAATTTCCAACAAAAATAAAATCTTCAAGAAAACCATAGACTCCATTAATGGAGTCCTTGAGCTCAAAAACACACATAACATAAACAAAAACTTTTAAAAGAATTTCAACCTTGATCCAAGCAATGGAATAAAGAGGACTGGTGTTGAGCTATCCTTCCTAAGCTTCCTTCTCCAAAAGCTCCTTCAAACTGGATTCTGTCTCTAAGGGTAGAGAGTGGGTGAACACTCAACTCATCCTAAAATCTCCCCTAAATAAGAAAACCTCCAACCTAAGAATGGTTTAACCCAAGGGTAAAGTAACTCTAACCAATCTTTAACCAAACCACTTCCTAACCCTCCAAGGGTAAAGTCAAATGAAACATGGGTAGAAGAGAGAGTGAGGTTAACCAAAGTCACACTCCTCTTTCAAATTCTCTCAAAGATGAAAATGACACTATAAGGGAGTAATAAATGAGTTTAGAGGCTCATTAATGACAGAAAATGACCCCTAACCCATAGGGTACCAAGTTAGGTGACTAAAACTGACCCCGGTTACCCTCTAGGAGTCCAAAAGACCCTCTAAAACTTACCCTGAAGTTAACCAACGAAATTCTAAGTCAAAGAAATTCTAGAAACTTCTAACCATGGGGTAAGCTTGGGTACTACTCCTAGATAACCTTAGTTAACCCTTGACTTACCTTGGTTTCCCTTTACTAGCCATGTCCATAATAAATTACAACACTTGCCAAATTTGGCACATTAAATTAAAACAATAGACATGACTTAATAACAAGAACATTTACTAAATTAATAACATACATGCAAACCACATTTACGAAATAAACATATTACAATGAGGTCCATGTCTCTTTATATAGATAGAACCTTGGTAAGCACAGGTATATACATAGGTTTCAGTACTGGGTCCCCGATTTAGATCCATGGTCAACTCTTCCTGCACACTCAATGCACACATCAGTAGATCCAACACAACATAATATGAAACATAACATAACGTCAATAATATATGTAAGCATATAAACCACATTACATTTAGAACTGAAATATCCTAGCATCGGTTTCCTAAACCATTTCCATCATATTACATTTATACATTTAGATCCATATAAAATATCAACATAAGATGAAACTAAATCGGAACATAAAGATCTCAAAGGTACCTTGATTACAAAATTAGGTGCTGAATATATAATACAGGATTCCACCAATCCTCAAAAGTACCAAAAAGTCTCGCTGATAGTCAAAATATGTCAAAGCATAAACTACTAAAAGTATGAAATAAAATAGTAAACTATAACAGTCTAGTGTAGGCATCACAGTGAATGAGAAGATGTGTTGTTGATAAATAGTGCAATGGAGATTATAGATTCAATAGACCATGATATGCTACCTATATCTGAAATTTGTCCAGCAAATATTGAAGAGATTCAAAAGGACATTGCACTTTTTATTCAAAAAATCCAAGATGAAGCCATTTTGTTTTTGAAAAGACATGTAGGAGAAATAAATGAAGAATCCATACATGTATTTTATGCAAAGTTTTCCAATGCATATGATAAGATACCAGAAGGGATTGAACTTAAAGAGTCTACATATCTTCATTTGTTTTTAGAGATTTGTAAACCTAAACCTGCAAATTGGTCTGCATCATGTAAAGAAGAAGGCATTCAACTTGTTAAAAATTAGATAGATGAGTGTGAAAAATCTGAATCTGAAAGTATCAATGACGTTTGTTAGCTCTTTTTCTTGCAACACTTACCTAATGATGACAATATACCTTGTATACTTAGATGCAACCTCTTTTAGGCAAGAGAAAGGCTAATTTCTAAGGATTGCATAATATCCTTCTTCATTTTTGAGCTCCACAGACTCAGGTAGGTTTTACCTTTTAAAAATTACTGATATCTCAGTCTATGTATTTGGTGGATTGTTTCATTCACTAGGTATGAACCAAAACCCTCACTGTAACAACTTATAGAACACTTTAGTGATTGCAATGACTAACTTAAAATAGAGTACTATAAGCCAGGCTATGGTTTTGAGAACATAGACCAATGAGTCAAGGATTTGCATCCTTCTTCCTTTTGTCCTTAGGAGGGATAACCTAATGATTCACTCTCCAAGGAATCAACAAAGTGGACACTGTCCTACTGACATAAGTCCTTGATGAGTTCAGCTCATATATTTTAGTGACAAGTGTGTTTGGAATAATTTTGAATGTTTTGAAAACTTAGATGATGATAGATTATCATACCCAGGCCTAGATCAGTGCCTATCCTTTGGGTTATAGAGTCAAAAGTTTGAAGTTTCACATAAAAAAAACACTATAAGCTGCCTTACAACCTACATGCAATTAAGATAAGTTTCCTTACAAATTATCTAATTACCTCTAGAATACTGTATCAAATCCTTAAATACTGATATGCTTCCTGAAACTACTCACAAAACTTATTTCTTTACATGAAAGAAACTTGCAAATAATTAGATAGTCACCTTGTAACCAAAATGCTTCAGAATGCCTTACAATCTTAAGCATAAAAAAACATACACAGGAAATAAAGAGACAACAATAAAGAAGAGTAAAATTGAACAGTATTTTATTGATGTAATCCTTCCTTTATACATAAAAAAACTTTGAAGCTTGAAAGAACACAGGCACAGATTTAGAAAGACTGATTCTTTACATTATATTTCATCCTCTTTTTCACAATACAACTCTCTTCTATATATAGGTCTTCAACCATCTTGGAATCCTTTTCAAAAGGATGCTACAAGCTTCGGATGGTCTCAGAAAACCTAACCCAAAAACTACAGAAGAGACAAAAATAAAGAGAGAGAAGAAGCGGTGGAATGGCCAAGTCAAAAAGATAAAAATAGATATTCTTTGTTCTTCTCCTGATCTAGCAACTTGAATCTGATAGTATACATGGTCGATGGCAGTAGTTATGTCGAGTCTAGATGACCGTGCTTTTATATTTACCTACATTCTCCTTTTGCAATAACTGTCCTCTTTATCTTTAATGGTGATGTGCTAAGTAGTCATCCTTACTCATCGTCCAAAATTTCTTCTTCAACTGCTGGCTTCTTTCTCTTGGGTGTAGTCATCAACTCTCATGCTTTCACTTCATCATCTGATGGCCACTTGAAGTCTTGAGTACTCTGTATTTGGACCTTTTGCCTATCCCATCTTGCATCAGTGATATTCTTGACATCTACCAAAAACTTGTTGATGTCAGTTTCTATCTTGAAAGCTTCATCCAATATCTTATTGAACCCTTCTATATCAATATCCGTTCCTAAAATAAATGCCTCATCACTAGGCATTTTTTTGTCAAACTCACCCCTCCAGGCATCTAAGGCCTTTACTTGATCATCATCTCCTCTTAAGGAAGGTATAAATCTATTAAAATCATCAGAAAAGAGGCTTAACTTTACCTCAATTTGTTTTAATTTGCCCTTAAAGAATGAGAGAGAAATATTAACTCTTTTGATCTCATCTTCAACTTCAGTCACTATTTCTGGAAAATCTGATCTCAGGGCCTGTAATGATGGTAGGTTCTCAAATAATTGTACCCTAGTAGACCACTTAGTAAAATAGGGGTTGAGGACAGCCAAATACCCCATTACCTCAGTATGCAAAGCTAGCAATTTATTATAGGTATTGAGTACAACATCAGCTTTATCTTTTAAGATTTCAATTCTATGTTGTAACACATCTTTCATTGCTCTTAAAGCAATTGTATTTCCTTTTTCTTCATCAGCTTTTTCCTCCACCACCTATTCAGACTTTGCTTTGTCTTCAATTTGTAGGGGTTGTGGTTGTACAGGTACATACATCACCTCAGGTTTCGTTTCCAATTCTTCCATCAATTTCTTTATCATTTGATCCCGTTGGTAAAGTTGCATTCGGCATAATTCTCTATCTTTTTCCAATGCACTAGTCTCTTCCACCAATGTGCTACACTTATCAGACAATTATTTAGTTTTGTCTTCATTCAAGTGAGCCTAGTGTGTCATGATTTGGGATATATCCAAATCCCCTATATTTTGCATTTTCCACACCATTTGATTGCCCACCATATTCTCCTGAATATTCACCACTTGGGGCTTTTGATCTTTTAGGCACATGCTACACATTGCAAAGTCCTGAGACTTTGGGTTATACCCAAAAATTTTTATCACATCACCTATCTGAACTTCACTAGCCATCTTGAGGTCTAGCTATTTTCTTATTTGGTCAATTATAAAGGCAGATGCTAAATCCCAGCCCTCAGCCAATAGTATTCCACTTCCCAATACCAATTTCCTAGCATCCTCTTGTGAGATATCCTCATTTTTAGGATCATAGGTTTGCAAAGCCACCAATGCCTCATTAGTTATGGTCTCCTTACCATAAACTATCAGTTGAGCTCTTATTTTCTCTTTCTTATACCATCTCAGGAAGTCTTTAAACTCCTCAGTTTTCACAAAATTGCATCATTCAAAAATTCTTGTTGATGAATCAATCTTTCATCAACACATGCCTTAAGAGGCAATTCAACCTCATCATCTAAATCAGGCTATTGTTTCTTGCCTTCCCTAATTTCTTTCCTTAGGTTATGATCATATAACCTATTTCCAGGCACTAAGGCCTTAGCCTTATCCTTTTTCTTATTTTTCCCTTCAGTTTAAGGCTGACCTATCTCTAATTTCTGCCTATTTGTAGTAGGTTCTTCTATATCATCTAGTTGGGTGACCATTGTCAAATCCACAATGTGGCCCTCTACTCCTTTCAACTATGGTATTTTAGCAATATCTTGCTGTGGTGGAGCATACCTAGTAGGACGTGCATAATCACTATCACTACTACTTTTATATTCAGACTCTGAATGATCAGGTGTCTGAGCACCTTTTTTATCAAGAATAGTATTGAGTTGTTCTATGAGCACATAATAGTTATCTATCATGGCTTTAATTCTATCAAAATATAGGAGATCAGGGTAAAAACCCCCAAAATTCATCCCATTTCTCTTTATTTGCCTCTCAAGATTCAACAACTCTTGAATCCTCAGTCTTCTTGCATGAATATCATCTTCATCTAAGATATTCCTTGTTGCATCTTCCTCTATGCATTCACAGTGGACATTAGGATTGGGGATTATAGGAGTATAAAATCTTCTTACCCCTTCCATAAAACCTTCTGGGTCAATATATCTATAAGGGGCTACCCCTATTCTATATCCTTCCAAACATTGACCCACTGCATCAATAGCACCCTTGCCAATTGTGAAGTTAAAAATTCTGAATTGCCTAGGGGTCAAAGTCCCCTTCTTATGTGGTGCAAAATTCTCATTGTCTATCAACAATAGCTACCATATAAATTCCATTTCTGCCACTCTTGCTGGTACATAATATGGTAAGAGATGAGGTTGGTGAATACACCCATATACCCTGATGATTGTATAGTTTTCTTCCAAAAAGAAATCACCCCAATTATGCTTTCCATCCCACCTATTTGTGTAGTCACATGGCCTAAGCAATTGCATAATCTTTAGTGGGATTCTTGTTCTACTGATCCCCAAACTCTGTACTATTGGATACACAATTCAATTCTGAAAAGCACAATAATCACAGTCCGTAGAAGTATAATTCCAAACCCTCACCCAAAATTGGATAGGATTTGGTCCTGCTTGGTAGAATCTCTGAGGGGCTAAATTATTAACATGCATGATAAAAAAATTGAAATGCAATAGGAGATGCATGAGAATGGAGTAGTGTAAAAACTTGGGCTCCTTCTCCTTTGGGTTTTTCATCCTTTTCTGAGTTGCAATGAAACCCTCATGCATTTCATCAATGATATGCCAAATATAATCATAACTAGTATTGGAGTGGACCTTTTGTAGGTCCAAAACCATCATCAAAATTCCTGCACTAATCTTCTCTGCATCACCATCTATCCCTATCACTCTACACAGGGCATAGGCAACATACTTGATATAGAAGTGTAAATCCTTGTAATAATATGGGTTGGTCCCAGACATAGGATCCAAATATTTTCTCACTTCTTTTAGCATATGTTTCAGCAACTAGCCTCTAGCAATACCAGGCTTCAAAGTATATCTCTGTTGTTGCTTTGTCATGTCAATTCTGGTGGACATGGTGTTGTATAAGCTAAAGACTTGCATGAACAAATTTTTGTTCAATATCAATAAGGCAGTGCCATCATTCCATTTTATTATCTTGGATAAGACATCATAATGATTGGCTAGGTCTAGGAACAAGTCTACATCTACGAAGACATCAGGAATAATTAACCTAGCTAAACCACAGGTCCAAGGGTTTGACACTGGAATAGCCTTATCAGAGTTCTTATAAAAATAATTAAAAAGAGAAAAACCTGTTGTTCCTAGAGTAACATCATCTCAAACATCTCGATATTCATCAATGAGCACATTTTCATTTTCCCTTTTGTTCTGAGTCGAACCAGGAAGTAACCTGAGGAATTCATCTGAATAATTAACTTTTCCCTTGGCCTCATCTTCCACCTTCTCACTTTCACCGCTGGTCAAGGCTACACTGACCGCTTTTCTCATGTTTACAGTACTTGAATCTCCTTTTCTCTACCGATATTGAAACAAATCTAACACTAAGATTCACGGACTTCCTTGTGCACAATTCTCTGGAAACAATGAATTTTAAAACAATAGAAAACCCTGTAATTCTCTCAATTTTCACTCTGTCAGACAGCTTAGCTCTTCAGGTTTCAGAATTCTAAAAGCAAGGTGAATGCAAATGAATAAGCCATCAACTCCTTATATTAACCATTCAAAGTACATAGCTCATGATTCTCAGAACATCAATTCTGTCTTTAATTCCACATATTGCGAGCATAATTGAAAACCTAGCCGTAGTTTCCTGAGTGTGACAGGAAAATCAAATTCATAAAACTGAATCCTCGGCAAAACCTTATAAAATTAAAATGAGCTGACATGTCACCCTAGGATTGGCCCACTGTCATACATCTTAGCTACCCTTTTCTGCATAGTAATCAAAATCTCAGCTTTTGATTGGCTGATGAACGATTCATACTGACATATTTGATACTGCCACCTTTTCACAGAATTTGGCATCAAGCGACCACGCGACTGCACTTATTTTCTCTTTCGCTGACCCCAATCCTTAACCTGTGATTTATCTAGAGACATGGTGACTACACAACTTCTTTTACTTTTGCTAACCACAGTCATCATTTGGCGATCACGCGACAATGAGGAAATCAAAGTCGCCAATGGTTATCACTAACCCATGTTCTTTTATGAGACTACATGACAAACTATTAGTGTAAAATCTACATTTATCTCTTAGTCACCAAATGTCATCTTTCTTTTGCCAGACTGTGTGACTACCCTTAGTCGGCTGATCGCTAAATGAAAATGCTAAGTACCAAAAATTCTTGAGACAACGCGACAAAGGTATTTTGCCATTTTATTTATCTGACGACCTCGTGACATACCCTTAGCCGCTGAGTCACGAGGAATTTTCTCCCTAGGCTCTTTTATTCTTAGACTTGGCGACTACCGTAGGATCTTTTAATGACTTTATCTGACGGTTGTCGCTTAATCGCCAAGTAACTTCTTATACCGTAAAAATATTTTGAGACCTTGCAACCAATAGAAACTCCTAGTTAGTCTCATAGTCGTTGAATAAACTTTTACCTTTAAGCGATCACTTTGAAGTCCATTTTCCTCCTGACACATGTCTTATCTTGATTGAAAGCTAAGTTATCTGGCGACAACCCGACTATGCTCTATCTGAACCGCTAAAGGTTAGTAGCATAGTCTCGTAGGTTTTAACTTAACTGGCATCTTTTATGGAGACTGCGCGACTAAAGCCTTTATATCACACATAACCTTAGAATTATTTAGCAATTGTGTGACATAAAGAAATCATAATGTCTCAGAATAAACCCTTGACTACTAAAAACTTCTTGCGACCTCCCGACCTATCTGTGGGCCCCTTGACATATTGTTGTTCTGTTCAATGATTCCGCGACTATGCAATAAAAAGTAAATTGTGAAGTCTGGTAAAGAAAAAGGAATATTCTTATGTTGCATGAGAGAATGCGACAAAGGCTAATCACTAAGTCTGAGAGAAAAAGGAATATGCCATTTTCAATTATGCGACTAGGCGATTAGAATACAACACATGAATTAAGTAAGGAAAAAAGGTAACTGAGAAACATAAGCGAACAACACCTTAGGGTTTTTCTTCAAATTTGAACACTGAATAAGAGCTAGGGTTTCAAGTCTTTTGAATATTCTCATAGGTTTAGACTTGAAAACATGAAAACTTGGAGAGGGAAAACCACAAAGCTGAGGGAAAGAAACCAAAACCTAGAATACAACCAACAACGTTGAATCTAGTTATGATGACAATGTTGATTATGATGCTAATAGTGAAGTTCTTGAATGTTAAGATGTCAAGGATGAATTTGTAGTTGTGGATTTTTCCATTGCATTTAGAGACTTTTTTTATTATCAACATGGTAGGGTAGACCTTTGTTCTTAGTTTAGGAAAGAGTCTTGTGATCAGCAAGAGAATGGTTATTATGTGGATGAGAGTGGCTGGGATGATTCCTTTGCACCAAAATGCATGAGCCAAGAAACTTCAATCCTTGTTCCCAATGGCAAAGGTATTTTCAATAGTAAAGGAGAAGTTAAAAGAAATGAAAATGAAATTCAATTCTCATTGAGCAGTGAAAGAATATTAGAACTACTAGTTGCTGATTTTTAGAGGTGTGAATGTTATGCTAATTTTCTTCTTCCTACTTCCGAGGAAAACAATATGCAATATGTAAATGAATATGATTGGGAGAAGTCTGATTATGTCAAGTATGATGAATATGATGACTCATATGCTGGTATGGATTCATATTTTGATGAATTTTGCATGGATGATTCTTGTGTACATCAAAATACTGATTACTTCCTTGAAAAGAGTGAAAAATCTACATGTGTGTTTTCAGATTTTCAAATGGCAAATGAATTGTTATTTTATGATACATTTTCAGATTTAGAAGATGCTTGTAAAGGCTTTGATCAGCAAGCTATCTATAGCATAATGCAATCAGATGTTTGTGTGAAATAATTTAATCCTAGTTTGCAAATCAATGCTGTGAATGAAGATTATGTTTTGGTGCAAACTAGTGTTCAAGATGAGTTTTTTTCTAGCCATGAAGAGGAGCTGGAATGTTTTATTTTTCAGCTTGTTAGTGATGGTCAAGGGTGTGATGTTTTTACATTACAAAGTGATCAAAATTTACAACATTGTGTTGATTCCCAAGTATTCAGGGATAGTGATTGTGCTGATGGTTTTTACTATGATGTGTTGATAAGAAATTGCAGCATGATTAATCAGGCATATCACAGTGGTAATTTCAGCTTACCTCTAATCCATGGAAATAAGAATCAAGTTTTTGATAGGGTTATGTGGTTATTTTAGTCTGATGGTTGTTGGCCATTTGTAAATAATGTGTATAGTTGTGTAGTCGCTTTGCTTTCAGTTGTGTGTTAGGTGTTTGGTGTTTTTAATAAGGAACCATTTTTTGGAAAGTTGAAAAGGAAGTTTGATTTTTGAGTGGTATGCTTCACCAAGAGATTCTGAATTCTCTATGTGCCTATAATGGGCATGCGTCCCTAGAAATATCCACTATTGGTACTCTCAAATTTGGCACAAATTTGGAGTGACCAATTCAAAATTTTCTCTAAGGCAAGGTGAGTACCCCTGAAAACTTTTGATGATGCTTACTTGAAGTGCATGTAAAATATGATCCAATGATTTTTATGAGATACTGATTGGGGAACATGTGAAAAACCTATCATGGGTTAAATGTAATGGGTCACAACTTTCAAATATCAAATTTGATGAGTTTCAGAGACATTTTTTTAAAGGTGTTTACCTCAAATCTGCATTCTGCACTTTGCACTTATTCAGTTGTTAGTAAGTGACCTACTTTACATGCTTGCATCTTTGGCTGACTAAAGTTTCATGATATAGGAATTATGCCAAGGTGTTATAGGAATGAGAGAGAAGCCATTTTTCCATTTTTAGATCCCCATGAGTTCATTTTCATAGTTTGCCAAAGTCATTCCGTTTGCGATTAATTCTGATTCTGTGTAAAGTGCAGATTTGTAGAATGGCCTACTTTGACGGTCTTACAAGTTTATACCCGGTTGAATGCCATGGAAAATTTAATGCTCCCCTATATTGTAGGAATGGAAATGTTCTACCATGAATATTTTTAGGCCATGATGAATCCATCCGAGCAGTTTTCCAATCTAATTCTCTTTGCAGTTTCTAACAGTTTAGTGCAGATCAGTTGAACAGTTTAGTCGGAGGCCCTGTTCGTGATGTTATATCTTGAATAACATGATTGGTCATATCAATAAAATGTTACCCCCATATTATAGACCAAATTAACTTCAAGTTTGCAAGGTCTTAGGTCCTGAGGATCTTGTATACACACTTTTCTAGATTCTTTTCATTTGCAGAAATCAGTATTTCTCATGTCTTCTTGCTTTGTATTTCCAAGTGGCTACTTTCAAGGGTCTGCCAAATGTGACTAGTTGATCATCATGAGTTTATTTTCTAGATTCATGCTCCCCATATAACATAATTATAATATCTAGAAGCTTGGGTCTTCAGGAGGTCACTTGAATTATTTTCAAAGTCACAACCAGATGAGTTTTATTGTTACTTGACAGGGTAATTTGCAGAATAGTTCTGAAGAGGCGACTTGAATGTTTAAAATCTCATGACTGGATGGGTTTTGTCAGATATCAATTTGCATTATGGAAGAATGTCAACCATGGAACATGTGTGCCCAGTGCTACGTTTAGGTTACTTGATTTCGTCAAATTTTAAGGCCATTTCCAAAGGTCAAATGCTGTGAATGAGTTTAGTTTGCAGAAGTGTGAAAAGTCATTATAAGGGCCACGAGTTCAATACTTTGTTATGAAATTGCACAATGAGTTGTACTTGGAATGTGGAAGCATGGACAATATGCATATTTGCAAAGGTGTTAAAGTAGTGCATGAATATTTCTTAGAGCATAGCATTATTATTATTATTAAAAAATAAAGTATAATGCCAACGAAATGCTTGGAAGCCTAGTAATTTGAAGCTTGCACAGATTTGGGGGAGTCTTTTAAAACATTCACAAGTGCAAAGGGATTGGAGTGGGAGCTCACACCATGGAGAAGGAATTCCCACATAGCATACAAAGAAGTGAAAAAACTTAATTAAATATAATGCAAAGTGTAGTGTCTGTGCTGATTATGAGAGGTTTTAAAATATCAATAAAACCATGACATTTGAAATGCCAAAGTGTTTCATAGTAAGGAAAGAGGCACCCTACGTAGGAAAGGAAATGCAAATAGTCCATGCCACAAAAAATTTAGCGTAGCAAATGAAGGGAAATAAAAGTTTCCCAGGGACTCCACACGCTGATTGAAGGAGAATCATTTTAAAACACTTAACATGCAAATGTCATTGGAGCCAACACAGAGCAATGGCCACTATAAATAAATAAAAATAGAGCATGAAGGTTTGTGCTAAACAATAAAGGAGGAGCTGCTATGTTAAATTCAGCCACACCAATACACTTGGCAGATGCAACACCAAATTCTACAATAGATGAACTTTGTGCAGGTTATAATGTCAATGAGGGAAGGCATTTGAAATATTTAAACAAATGTAAAGTTAAAAGACCAGCACCTGCCATGCATTGAAGAAAGAATTGAGGAGCTGCACAAACATAATAGAGAAGAGCCCATGTTGTTTTGTGTGGAGAGTTTTATGCACCTTTTAGCAAAGATAAAGCCATGCACATTATAGTGAGGAGAAGTTTTTAATAAAAGACAACAAACGCAATTCCAAGGAGAGAAGCCAACGTATAAACTTGGAGTTTAAAGTGTTACCAATGCAAATGTTATTTGTCGGAGGTGTTTTGCACTAAAAAAAGGAGACAAATGGAGGAAAATGCAATGCAATTTGCAGTTGCGAGGATTTAGAATAGTCTGCGCAGATTCTTGGATGGTTTTAAACTTTCATTACATACCAAATTTGCAACAAGAAAAATGAAAGGGGCACGGAGTGATATGCTAAATGGGGAAAATAATAAATAATACATATTGTGCAACAAATTTGGGAGGATGCTTACTTTTTCAATGAATGGCTGCACAATATAGAGTGAAGGATTTTTAAAATAGTTTTAAAATTTTAATGCAAATACAATACCAAGTATTCAACAAAATAAAATAAGAATGCAAAGAACCACACGTTCAAAAGGGAGATTTTAAAGTTTTAAAATAAATTTTATTGCCAGGTATAAGACCAGGGTTGTCTACACTGATCAATAGTTAAATTAAAACCATTTAAAATGGAGAAATGGAAGCAAAGCCACGCAGGTATAAGGAGTAGGCTTCAAACTTGAAAAAAATTAAAATTTCAGTATCCCACATTCACTAGGTTTGGGTTTTTCTTAATGTTCATATATTCCAATGCACACTTCATAAAATAAGTAAGAAGTTAAGAGGCCACTTGGCGGGCCCCTTGGCTAGAGGACTCAACACAGGTGGGCCCAATAAATTTTGATACAAAATGCACAGAAAGCTTTAAAACCTCAAACTGATTAGTCCCACATTCATCCAGAAATGGGAAACTTAGATGTTTAAAAGGTAAAATGCTCAGTAAGTAAAAAGAAGAAGAATCTCAGAGGCTCTCCACACGTAGATGGCAGATGCATTGGGAAGCATTCCTGGAGGATGAACACCAAATTTTGGTGGGACCCACAGATATGATTTGGTAGGTGAGTTGGCATAAAAGGCTACAGGTTGTGCACATTTCTTGAGGTGAGTGAAGATCAACCGTTCACTTAATGGCTTAGGGAGGAATATGTAGGGATCTTAAGGATAAGTGATTAAGTCATTACGACATGTTGCAGAGGAAAAAATTGGGATGACAGCGAGGCAACAAGGTGGCGATGATGTGGCATCATGCTGGAGAGGCCTGTTAGGTTGGCATGAATCCTGAGGTAGTGAGATCGATGACCGACTTAATGGCTTAATGAAAAATATGCATGAGCTCTAACACATAAGCCATTAAGCCGTGGTGACACATGGCACCCCAAAAACATGGCACAATCTGGTGTAGTGTAGAGGTAGCCAATCAAAGAATGATACATGGCATGAGATGGAAAATTAGAGACCAACACATGGTAGGACAAGTTGCAGGGAAAGTGACGTAGGCATCTAGGTGGACACATATAGCTAGTAGGAGATTTCCACATGGCGCAATCTGGATAAATATGCACAAAAAAGGTATTAACATGTAAATTAAATTGAATTTATCTCAAAATAGAAAGAGTTAAAAAATTGGCATGTTGAAATCAATCCCAGGGTCCACTTAATGACTTGATGATAAAGTGATCAAAATCTAACCTATAAGCCATTAAGGGAGAGTGATACTTGTCTGAATCTGGTGCGGTGTGAGAGAAAAGAATAAAATACATATATTAAAATTAAATATCATCTCATTTCAATAGTCTAACTATTGAAAAAGTAGGTATTTTCAAATATTTCAAACTGTTCAAAAAACATGCATGGGAAGAAGAGTTTATTGAATGATTTAGGGGGGCAAGTTTTATCAAAAGTATCAAGTATCATATACCATCGGAAAGGTATCAAAATAAGGATTGTGTTTTTGCAGTCTATTTTGATGCAGAATCAAAGTATTTTCCTATAAAATAGAAAATTAAATCAGCTCATTAGTGAAAGGGAGAAGATATTTTTGATTTCAAAGGAGATATTTCTGTAAATAAAATCATATTTTAAGCAGTTGAGGCAAGGCAGTTTTCAAATATTTTGGAAAGAGGACATGTGTTTGTTGGAGGAGCAATATGGTGATTTTATTTTCTTAGATATTTAGTTTTCTCACCACTATACAGGGTTCCAAATCCTGGTCTCCACAGAGAGTTGTAGAGTACTGTCTCCAAGAGTTTCCAGTTATTTCATGGTTCCACATTAGGGATATAGCTTCTTGATTGTACTATTTTTGTCTCAGGTAGAATATAATGTCATTGGTCTTTTGTAGTTTATTGATTAGGTATTTTCCTGATTGTAGATTTGTGTGTAGTAATTTGATTTTTCATACTTAATACAGAAGTTCAAGATTCATATCTCTCCTTGGTGTCATTCTTGTGAAGTCTAAATTTTCTAATTCTCTCCATAGGGTTTACCTATGTATGTGTTATCATTCTTTAGTTCTGATCTAGGATCAGATTAAATGATGTTGTAGATGTGTCATAGTTTCATTTGGTTGTCTACAAGAGGATTTCTATAAGTAGTAATGATTTGGACTGATTGTATTTATGGCTTAAAATCATTGACAATAGTTGATTACTGCATTTCTAAATTTGGTTAAAGGACATTGCCCATGGATAAAGCACTGGTTGGTGATTAGTATCTTCTATACCTATGCATTTTTAGTTCAATCTGGGTTATATTATACAATTTAAACATAAAATCTGACATATTTGAAGGTTTTATGTGGTTTGTGGTGTTGTATTAATTTCATGCTACACTTCAAGGTTGACGTTTAATGGGTGATTAGCCGGTCATCTAGTATCTCCTGATCATGTTGAGACATTGTGAGATTGCTGCTGATTGACACCTTATTGAATATGTGAAGGTGTTGAAGGGTGTCCCCCCTTGGTTTTACAAAACCTAAAGCATAGAAGGATGGATCCGCATCCTTGTTCATTGGTCCTTTTTAGTCTTGGTTGAATACCGGGAGTTGGCTACTCTTTAAAATACATCAAAGGGTGAGAAGGTTGTTGTTCAGTAATCAAAACATAAAAAGGAACCAACATACCCAAGAGTAAATGACCTAATTATGACACTTCCTGTATGAAAGATCCACTTCAATTCTGATCACAGTGTCTCTTTAAACATCAAATATTGTTTCTTCAGTTTTGTACAATCACAACCACTTATTGAATCATCACAACATTACCCTAAAACTTGATTTCATCCTTATTTTATAACAACTTGACCAAGTCTTCCTTTTTCCATAAAATATTTTACCCACCAAAATAAATAAAAATTGGATCACACCAAAATGCATTGGTCAGCGCAATAAAGTCAACACAACATTATCCAAGTCATAAACAATCATACACAAACATTAAATGGATCGGTTAGCTGATCTAATCAAACCCACTCTACCTTACTCATATTCTTCCTATTAGTGTAACTTCAATATTCAATAACTTTCTCAATTATTCAATCTAACTGATGATGTTGCATATATAGCTAGAAATGCATCTAGAGATGCTAAATGCATGATCACACACCTTAACTCGATCTCTAACTCCAAATCTGGTTGTCTGAATCTTGCATACTATCTTCTTCATGGTTGAATGAACACTTATTGATTTCTCTAATTATATCCTTAAACACCATTGGTAAAATTGATCTCATGCCTCCAATAGATCACATTCCCATCAATGAAAAAACCACAATATAGTGACATGATCAAAACCCAGATCACCTTCATCAAATGCAAACACATATGGTAGTTCTTATGGATGCATGAGATTTATCTAAAGAAGGAAAGAAAGGGATATTTTCTCCCAAAGCTCATCAAATGTTGCAATTTTAGTATCTGGAAAGATTATATATAAGAGGTAGCAAATTTCCTTGTTTCTTGGTGGGCCCTTAAGCTTGGTAAACAAACAATTTATGGTCCAATTTTTTTAAGGTATTGGTTAAAGCGTGATCACCTCAAAAGGGGGCTATAAGTACATGAATTGGATCATAATGAAGATGTAATTATAAAATGCATGGATTCTAATGTAGTCTTCCAATGCCAAAATAAGTGGGTGATTCTAGTCAAGATTGAAGATGAAATGAGGAGATATCCATGTTTTAAAACTTATTATCCATGTAAAGTGAATCTTGTCAAAAGAATTGAATTGATGCTAGAAAACTTTGAAGATATCTACAAATTAAAGGAAAGTCAAAGATTTAAATAAAGGATCCTCAAAACTTGCAAGAAGGCACTAGTGATCCAAGTCAACAATTTGTCCCTGAAGGAACAACTCAAATAGAAAAAGAAGAGAATCAGGTGGCCAACATATTGGTCAAATTGAATATAAGTGAAGATGAGGTGGAGTAGCCTTTATCTTCATCTCCAATAGAATGGCCTGCTAATGATGATCCCAATGTTACATTGGATAATGAAGACGATGAGGATAATCCTTATGGTGATGAAGAAAAGGATGAAAGGGCTATTTATGCTAGGATTTTCACGTGTGATGATCAGTTTGTAAATAAGCCTAAATTTTAAAGCTTTATTGCTAAAATTAAAAGGGACATCTAAAGGAATACTAGAAAATGCTACCTTGGATTATATTGGCCTAAGAAATCTCAGCCCTGATGAAGCTAGGAAAATAATTAAATAAACTGAATGGTCTTGATTCATGGATTGAATTTAGAAGAATTTTTCTTGTTGGATCAAATTAGGCAGCAACTAGACCCAATTTTTATTGTAGAGTTTTAGAAGGATGGAGGGTTTACTGGTTCAGGGTACCATCCAACATTAAAGGCATTAGCTCAATGGGTTAGAGCCACTAGTACAAATAGACCTCAACTTATGATCAATCGAGAAGAGGAGGGGGTAATGGTGTCATGATCAAAACTTTGAAGGACACCATGATATACAAATACAAGGGATTTGGTTCATAATGTTGAATTGATTGCAAAATTTTAAAAATTAATGTTTGGTACCTCTAAGTATGCATTGACACAAGGTGAAATATCTTCTAACAATGAAGAAATAGCTAATCTAAAGTTATAACTATAGGAAGCCCATACAAGCTAGAAGATAAGGAAGTTGAGTTAACGCAAGAAAAAATTGTCGCCAAAGATAAAGTAAAAACAATGGTTAGAGGAACCTTGTCTCATGTGATAAAAGGTATTACTAGAAAGATTCCTAAAGTTCATATGTCTTTTTTTAAGTATTTCTAAAAGTGTTGAGAATTGTGAGAAATCCTTGAAAGACCTTGGTGAATTAAGTCAAGCCATGAAGTTGGTACAAAAGGAGATTTTTGGCCTCAAAACTACAGTTACATTTACATTCAACATACCTCAGCTTGTAATGCCCTGCCAGGGAACCCAAGAGAATCTAACCTAAACATGCAACTAAGTTAACAAGATATTTTTTATGTTTAAAAAAAATAATGATAACAACACAAAAGAAAAACAACGCAACACATGACATAAACATAAATGCAACTCAGCATAGATACAAATCTCAAGGGTTCCTTGACGTAGAATTACTTAAGAAAACTAGTCTACGAAGAACAACTATAAAGAAATAACATACAAGAATATAAAAATCTGCAATATAAAATACATCATAACTCACATCCTCTACACATGTCGCATGGTATGTAGTAATCACTCTAATACAATTAAGATACAATATCTAGAATAAGTATCACATCTAGTACACTAATACATGATTACAAAATGATATGGTAAGATCAAAACCTCCAAAGATAAATAAGATGAGTAAATTTGATACAAGGATCATGTCTGTGGAAGAATAAGAAGATAGAACAACAAAAAGGATCATCCAAAAACCTGGACATGAACACTAGATCTCAAAAGGTAAAAGAATCACAACTACCCAACCATGTGGAACCAAAGGTCCACTCCCACCATGCTGAGGATATAACATCAGACCCACACACATGGGTATACAACAAGAAGAAAAACAAATATATACAATACAACACAAAGGTATTCTTAGGAAGTGTTGCAAATTTTTCACTCACAGCTTGAATTGGCAAAGTTTGTTTAGCTTTGGTTTGTCATTAAGTGAAAGGTGAATTTATTTTTAAATTTTCCAAAGTTATTTGTATATGTTTAAACCAAAGAAAAATCTCAGTTCATTTGATCAATTTTCAGTAGAAAAGAAAGGACTTTAGCTATCATGCAATTTGATGTTTGGAAAGAGAAAATTTCAGCTTTGCCATTAAAGAATATCAAGACAGAAAGAAAATATACAACTGAAAGATTTCTCTTTTCATTTTTTGCAAAGACACTTTACAATTACCTTTTGTTTTGGAGCCTGATGCAATCATTTCTCCTTCTTTGTTGCTAATAATGCATTTGTTGTCTTTGAATTCCAAATGATAACCTTTGTCAAATAGCTATCCAACACTTATTAGATTGTGATGTAATCCATCAACATACAGAACATCATCTATCTTGTTCTTTCCATCCAAGGTGGTGGATCCTCTACCTATGATAGGTTTAGGAGTGTTATCTCCAAATCTAACCATACCGCCTTTGTACTTGTCTAGATGAACAAATCTATCTTTATCACCTATCATGTGATGAGAGAATCCACTATCAATGATCCAATCAGTTCTGATGTCTACTTTGGAAATTAGGGCTAACTCTTGTGTTTCCTTTTCATCTTTAATGTCCATATGCTCTATCAATTTTTCCATGTCTTTAAGGGAAATGAATCCAATTTCATGTTCTCCTAAATCTTCATCAGTTACACCTTCTTCAGCATGATATCATTCTTTCTTGTATTTAGGTTTATAATCAGATCTGAATTTCTTTACTCTTGTAGGACACTTAGATGCAAAGTGACCGATCTTATTGCATGGAAAACATTTGAATAGAAGTTGTCCTTCATATTTCCTTTTTCATTTATTTTCTCTTTTGGCAATCATGGCTGTGATTACTTCTAGCTCCCTTCATCAAGGCACTTGGATTTGATACCAATTGTTAGAATAGTCCCAAAGGATAACTGAGAGGGGGGGGGGGGGGAATCACTTNTAACTGAGAGGGGGGGGGGGGTGAATCACTTATCAGCCAATTTCGTTATTTTCTCTTATTGACTTCAGAATACAATAAAGTAAATGCACATTCAGATAACACAATAGACAACACCACAATTTGGTTATGTGGAAACCAAATGGTAAAACCCCGGTGGGAATCAACACCCACAATGAACTATACTTGTTTATAATAATCCCTGTTAGAAGATCTTACAACCCTGTTAGGAGTTGTTCTTTACAATGCAATAAGATAGTGACCTGGTTAAGGGTCTAACCCTGTTAGGATTCTTTTACAAATAACCCGGTTAAGGGTGAGGACTCACTGTCCAAAATCTCACTAATTTAATGGTGAAGGCTACAACCTTCTGAAGAACAGATATGTACTATGTCTAATGATGAACTGTAGAATAGACCTGCTGTCTTGATCAGTTCTAGTGTATTGTAATCTTACACTTCTTCTTCACATAGATCCTTGATGAATGAAACTCAACTAATATTCTGCTCTGCACCTTCCTGTATCTTTTCTTACCATTCACACTTAGCATTCCACAAATGACTTGCTATAAGTATCTTCCTTAAAGTATAAGATCAAGGGACCTATCAGACAACTCTTCATAACATCCTTGTCGGCTTTACTAATCACACAAGAATAATTACAACCACGCAATATAAACTGAATAGACGTGACGCTTCATTAAGTCATCTTTACAAAATTGTCTTATGCTGAATGTGGACCTCTTAATTCAACACAAAAACAACATATTCCTTACATAATCGATGAATTTCACAAAAACAAACATGAATTGTTTGTTCTGCAAATGTGATTGAAGCGACCTGTTGCCTCCTAATTAGATGTGATTGTTGAAGTGTACCCTTAGAATGAGAGCCAACAACCTGACCATTGCTAACATGGAGGATTTAATAGTGCAAGTAAATAAAGAAAGCCATTATCTATGAGAAATATGCATCTAGCTATGAGAAAATGCTATTATTCTATGAATTGAGACATGATTTAAGTCATGAAAGTGAATTGCATTTAGTCTAAGTATGAATTTGCAATTAAGCTAAGAATGAGAATGCAATTAATCTAAGCAATTGAATGCTCCTAATCTAGAAAAGAAAGTGCTTGTAATCTAGAAAGGTATGCCTTTTAAGCTAGAATTTGATTAGCAAATGAATCTAGAAAGCTTTAAAGCATAAGATTGAATTGTTATCCCCTACAAATTGATCATAAATGAAAGCTAAATAATGTTCAATTCCAAATGAAATATACTAATTATGCAACAAAGTAAGCTAAAAGCATGAAATCAAAGCTAAATTTGCCTATAGTAATGATGCTCCAAACAAAAGTCCCCTCTAATGAAGAAAAGAGGTCCAATTTATAGAAAACCAAGGAGAGAGGACGAAGAGTTTCTTGAAAAGAAAAAGTTGTCTCTTCATTCTCCATTTGAGACAAATAAAAAAAGATTATTAAAATAAAAAGAATGAATTATTGACACATAAGTGTCTTTTCACATGGAATTATGGAATTCCCTTTTTGAGGATAATTCATTCAATAATTAAATAACCTTTCAATTCCTTTTATGTATATTAGCCAAAGGGGGTGGAATTGATTTTAATTAAAAGCACTTAGGACTTTAGAATTAAATCAATTAATCATAGGGATTTTAGCTAATAATCATTTGAGATTTAGGAATTAAGTGTAATGTAAGATTTATGCAAATTTGGGTTTTCTGCATTTGAAACTCAGTCAATTAAAGTCAATTAGAAGAAGAATTTGCCTAATACAATAGGACTTCGAAGATAAGAAAATGCACCAAAATTTATTAGGTTGTTAGGTGCCAATTTTGGGGTTTTTCATTTTTCCCCTCTTTGAATTGATGTGTGAGCAGCGCATTGATTCAAAGAATAGTCTAAAGTGAAGATCAGAATCGGGGTTAGATTGCCCCAATGTCCACTAAGAGCTAATGAAGATTTAGAACTATCTTCAGAATCAGGGTTAGATTGCCCCAATACGAAGGTAAGCCCTCTGAGATCCAGGTTAGATTGCCTAGATAACGGTTTGAAGATTTTTTGAGAGTTATCTTCAGAATGAAGTGTAACTTTAGGGAATTACGGTTAGATTGCCCCAATACCCAATGAGATTTCAAGAATCATCTCTAGAGAAAAGCTTAGTCCCCCAATGTCTAGGTTAGATCGCCCAGACACTGAGATTGATATCTTTCACAAGACTGTCCCCAGATCAAGGCTCAACCTTCAGGAATCAGGGTTAGATTGCCCCAATACCTATCTCAAAAGATAATCAATTTAGGACTATCTCCTAGAATGAAGCATGATCTTTGAGGATCCGAGTTAGATTGCTCAGATACCTAGCAAGATAAATGACGAGATGTGAGATTCAAGATCATGGAATATCCAACTTTGACCATAAGGTATGAAAAATTGGATATGCCCCAAGTGATGAGATGCCCCTAGTGGTGAGGACTTTTTATTCAGACTGATTCGAGAATAATGCAAAAAGGTTCAATGATGCAATCATCCTGCCCCCTCGAGAGCGAAATCGAAACAAGACACATCAGAAAGATGAGAGCGAGAAATTGCAAAAAAGATAGATAAAGAGAGAGAATAATCATTTTAGAGCGATTGAGAGGTCTTATTGGTTAGGTTTGACCATGGTTGACTAGAATTGACAAGAGTTGACTTTGATGAAAAGATTGCAGAAGCTGAGAAAATGATGACCAGAGAAAAACCAGACAAGCAACCATCATCAGAAGAGTGACTGCACAAGCATCTGATCACGTCGGTCTCATGATTTTAAAATGCAATTTTGAGCTACTTAGGAGTGTCAGATTTCAATTTTGATCACGAAAATGGAACCAGAATAGTCCAATTAGCCAAGGGTGCAATTTTTGCGGAAAACGGAGCACTTTGAAAAATTAGGTCAAAGGCTATATAAGGCCTAGAGGGGTCATTTTCAAATCATTATTCACCTTTGAATTTAGAGATGGTGAGAGTTCCAGCTGAGCTTGAGAGCATTCCTGTACATATGCATCGATTTGAGTGCACCAGACAGCACAACCGACCAGCGGAGTATGATGCACCTGTGAGTATTCATAACACGATCCTGTATTTTTGAAAAAATTTACCATTTTTATCATTAGTAGCATATTTTTAGCATTTTAAAATAGTGTTTTGCCCATTGTCGCACGAGGAAATAGTTTCCTCACACCAGGGCTGATCGCCCTTCGCGCGAGAAAACTATTTTCTCGTGTGCTTTGGGGTTTGTGCACGCGGGCCTCTCATGAAAGCTCACACAAAGTTTGAGCACGAGACACGCGAGATTTCTAGAATCTCGCACACAAAGAAGTTTTGCTTCACACGAAATTTCTTTCAGAAGAGGTTCTTCGCATGAGAAAATAGTTTTCTTGCATGAGAAAAGGCAAAAGGGAAAAAAAAAGGTTAATTTCTTGCATCGCAGAGTCAACCAGTTGGATTGTGTGTTGAGTAATTTCGTAGCTACATGTGTTGTATTTTGCTTTGAAAGTCATCATTATTGAGGTACTGATCCCATTTTATTCCTTTGTGTTGCAGGTCGATCTCCCAGATATCAGTTTCAGATCTCATCATCCTGTTATGGGTGAGCTACTGCAGAGGTTATCAAATGCTGACGGGGCCCACATTGATGGGTTGGGGCTGACATATCTACGTGATGTACCTGATATTCGGGTAAATCATGGATTACTTGGTGCTTTAGTTGAGCGTTTCCTTTCAGAGATGAATACCTTCCACTTGCCTCTAGGAGAGATGACTGTGACTCCGGAGGACATATACCGGATACTAAGAGTACCTTTTCGTGGAGCTCACGTTGAGTACAGCACACGGCCGAGAGATGGGACACAGGCCTTGAGGGCCATATTTCAGGATTAGTTGGTATTGGGCCGAGCTATCTCTTGGGAGGAGTTGATACGCACTTATGGCCAGGATCATCCATTGGTAGTCATTCTAGCATTGTTTCTGAGTTGTCACTTGGTACCTGATCATGGTCAGCATGGTTTGGAGTGTGGTTGGGGCATCATGCTCCAGAAGATGCTAGATGTTCCTGCAGTGACATATGGTTGGGGTGAGTTTATACTAGCCCAGATGTATCATGAGATGCACAAGGTTGTGTATCGAGGTTCCTGCACTATGGCAGCGGGAGTAGTTATACTATAGATTTGGGCCAGGGAGCACCTTCCCATATGTAGGCCAATTTTCCAGGATACACGGCAGCCATTAGAGCCGTACATTTACAGATACGCTGGTCAGATGACCCAGCCCGCGCTGGGTAAGACTGACTAGTGGCGAGGACAGATAGATGATATGGCAGCAGTCATATGGCGACCATGGGCCACTATTGAGGTCTGGGATGATGCTCATCATGAGTTGTTGTACATGTTCTGTTTGTGCCCTCTGATAGGGTGTACCATTGCAGTCATTGAGCGATTCCTTCTTACACGAGTGTTGTGCCAGTTTGGGAGGCCACAGGATGTGTCTCTTGAGTATTGTACATATGCCCAATTTGTTGATGAGATGAAGAAGGAGTGGCAGAGAGTGCTAGACAGGGGGTGTAGCATGATAGATGCCTAGGTACTGCCATCTCAGTGGGATTACATGCCAGCTGTTACAGATGCAGGTGTGACTCTTGTGTATAGAGATCATCTTCTAGCACATCCATTTCCGAGGTTCACATCACCAGTAGGCCAGATTCCTCCAGTGGTGCAGCCATAGTAGTAGGCATAGCAGGTTCCTCCTCCCGGATAGTATCCATAGGGACAGCAGCCACAATAGCAGCCACAATAGCAGGATAGAATGGTATAGCCACAGACACAGTAGATTGCTATTCCTGTGAGGCCTATGGGATCAGATGCAGGTGCTGGCCCTAGTGGTGGCCAGGATAGAGCTATAGATCAGGGTGATGACACTGCTATGGCTGATGCAGCTCCTACTAACACTCCATCAGGTGGCCAGGTGGCCCAGTTATAGGAGGCTCTCCGTAGAGTGAGGGAGAGAGTGAGACAGACACAGAGGGAGCAAGATGACCTTAATATCTAGGTGGTCATCTGAGATACATGGATATCTGAGCGAGACCAGGAGATTCGAGAGCTGCGAGAGGCACTATTGAGGGCATAGTCAGACATTAGATATGAGGCTACTCAGGCATCTTATTACTATGTGGCGTATACTCTGGCAGTTCCTGAGGCTGCAGATCAGATTCTTCCATTCTCAGAGTATGCTAGTGCTCGGGCTGTTCCACAGGGACCACCTCCAGTAGGGCCACCTCTAGCGGGACCACCTCTAGCAGGTCCATCGCCACAGTAGTAGGGGATGCCCCCACCTCCACCTCCTCCAGGTGGTTAGGTTGTGATGTAGTATGTATCACCATTTTTACCCATTGTGCTCGAGTAGCACCCTTGTATATTTGGACTGATCGATATATATATGAGCTCAATTTTTTGGCATCATTGTACATGTGTATATACTATTTTAGATTTTCATATGAGATGATTTCCTATATGATTTAGATGTATGTATTAGGAATGCAACTATTTATGCATATGTTTTATTAATGTATTAAAATGCTATGGTAAATGTTAGATGGATAACTGCTATGTATGATTTGAGTTATGCTTATAATGGATGCAAATGGATATATATGTATGCAAATGGATTTATAGAAATGTAATGAATGGAATGCAATGGTACTAATCATCTCTTGCAGGGTCTTCACAATATACAACAGATACTAGCCAAAGAAGGACGCGCAAGAAGATCGAGAACGAGGATCGGACACTCATGCAGTCGAGAAGAACTATGATGAAAGATGAGGACCTTTGAAGAATGAGAAGACAAATGAAGAGAGCACCAAAAATTCTACAATGCAAGCTTAAAATGAAAATGCAAGCCTACGATGCAGATGCAAGCCTAAGATAAATGCAATCCTAGGACTTTGGTTGTTGGACTCATCGTATTTATCATCATCGGGTGCTTTGGATCATCAGAGTCAATACAATCCTCACTGGTGCCGCTGCGACCATAAGAATATGAATATGAATTTCATCAAATAAAATATAGGAAACTAATGTAAGCACCAAAGGCACAAAATCCAAGGTGACCTGAACATTGTTTCCAGTTTAATATAGTAACAGTTCATAAGTAAACAAGCATAACAATAACAGTCAAGGAGATAGTTCCAACCTCCCCTTGGCGTAAAAATAAACAAGATCAAGGGATGTGAGGCTTTTCCACCTTAATGCAGAAGCTCTTATCACATACACCCTTTTTATTTGACGTTGCCAGATCATTGAAACCACACCAACATGCAGTGAACAAAGAAAATATCAATGAAATCCATAAGAATAGACAGCATACTACGAAAGAGTCAATCATATCTCAGCATTTTTTGAGGTTTATGAATGTGTCTATGTTTAGGGTGCTGAGAAACACCGTTGTTCTTGTGAGTGAAATGTGTTTGATTTACGTCATGAGAAATCTGAAGTGTGTTAAAAAACATAGATGCGTCCAAAGAGAGTGTTGAAAAACACTGTTTGATTAAGGTGTTTAGAAACACCAGTTTGTGCCAGTAGAAAGTTGTCCTTCAGGACTGACAAGATTACTGACTCAAGTTTAAACTGAAGAGCGATCAAAGTGGGGAGCCATGCCCCTAAGTAATGAATGGATCGAAGCAAAGCCACAATGGATAGCGGCGCAATGCAAGAAATCTCAGCAATGTAGTGGCAGTAGGCAGACTCATTGAGAATCACTGGTGACTATCGCAAGAGATTCTCAAGCATAAAGATCAATAACAAGGTTGAAGCATCAATAGGAAGATGCAGTGAGATCCATTGGTGACTGATGCAAAGAGAGTCTCAAGAAGAGACGAAGCGCCACGAGGCATCGGCAGGCAGACGTAGTGAGAACCACTGGTGACCGATGCAAGAAGATAAGACAATGCCCCCTAGACCAGGGACATGCCCCCGATTATGACCAGTTTCAATCCATGGGAGATTGAGCAGAATCTTGAAGATGGCTGACAGCAAAATGTACACTAAAGCAGGAAAGCGAACTAAAGCAGGAAAGCAAACTAAATCAGGAAAGCAAACTGCAAGAAAGCCAAGACATGCTGCGACAGGTAAAGCATTGCGAAACAAGAGGCGCCTATTTACCAGGTTTTCACCATCTTGGTAGAAATTCTATTTTTGCTACCATGACGCCTGTTTACCAGGTTTTCATCAATGGCACATTTTTCACTTTTTCACTTTTTTTTATTTTTTTGTTCTTTTTTCATTTTTTGATTTTTTTGTATTTTTTGAATTTTTTTTTTTTTTTTTGGTATTATCAAGGCGCCTATTTGCCAGGTTTTCACCAAGATAATAGATGCATCAAAGCACCTGTTTGCCAGGTTTTCACTAAGATGATCATTTTTTCAGGACATTTTACAATTTTTAAGATTTTCTCAGAAATAAAGTATGTACATGAGCATGCAGAAGATATCTCAACTGTAGAACTTCTTCAGGTGAAGAGTGTTGATAGGCTCTTTGAGTGGTTCACCTTCTGTTGTGGAGAGCTGATAAGCACCAGACCCAAATACTACAGTAATGATATAAGGACCAAGCCAGTTGGGCTCAAACTTTCCTTTCTGAGTCCGCTGTTGTTGATTTTTAGGATTCTCTCTCAGGACGAGAT
>MU225919.1:731010-744045 GCA_018584345.1 Thuja plicata
ACCCTATCAAGAGTGGCCTTGTTAGAGGACTTAGAACATTCCAATCTGAATGTCACCTTGTTCAAAGGATTTATACAATGACTATTAGGTCAACCTGGTTAAAGGATTTGAACTGATACAATGGTTATAAAGTAATCAGCAGGTGTGATCTGATACATACAACTTATTTTACAAATCCAGATCCAATTTCAGCTCTAATGCTAATTCATTGGGTGGCCTCTATTTTCATCTCATACTTCAGATCTGCTTGGAAATCCATCAAGCAATCACTTTGCTTCTCTACTCAGCCTTCTCTACTAGGTCTTTACCAATCAATCAATTAACCATGCAATACTTTTTGCATTCAACTTCTCCTTGCTTGGATACCAAGAGAATAACCATAGTAGGTTATAATATACCTCTTCATCTAGGTCAAATAAATATTTTGCTGCTTTATCAAGATCATAGATCTTAGGTTAGGTTAGATCCAATGGATCTTTCCATCATTAAATTTAATTTACTTATCCAATATAGTCATTAATTAAATATTGAATCCATGTGCTAATAATGGTTTCCCATGCATTAAATGAGTGTAGACCAATCTTAATTAATAATTCATATCCTAATAAAATCAACTATGTCGGCCATAGATTTAAAATCTCATTAATTAAAAAAATACTACTACATAGCTTCCTCTGTCTCCCTTGGCATTTCACTGGCACTCGACATCATCTTTGCTTTTCTCGACATCACCTTTCACTTTTCTCGGCATTGACTTTTCTTTTCTCAGCATCGACTTTGCTTTTCTCGGCATCAACTTTCCATTGAACTGTCTGTGATAAATAAACAATGTATCACTTTTCCAAAGTGCCAAATGATCAAGTACCCTGGTGTATACTCATAACTCAACCATTTCCTTGGTCTTTTTGTTATCCCATTCTTTCAAATATTCATCAACCAATGGATAAGGTACTCAAACATACAACAATAGTCTCACCAGTTAAGATTTGACATCAATGACAAAATAACAATTGTCTACATTGTAGCAATCTTTCCAACACCTTCATCACTTCTAGCATCAAACTTGCCAATGCTATCATCTCTCTTGATGTAGCACTTGCTTCCAAAGATTATGAAGTATTTTACAGTAGGTACATTACCAAACCAAAGTTCATAAGGTGTCTTGTCTGTACCGAGCCTTAATTGTATTCTATTGATAGTGTAAACTACTATATTGACTGCATCTCTCCAGTAGTTATGAGCAACCTTTCCTTCAATCATGATAGTGCATGTTGTGTCAAGTATTATCTTGTTCCTCCTTTCTACTATTCCATTCTGTTGAGGGGTTCTGGGTGCACTTAACTGTCTCTTGATTCCATGTTCTTCATACTAGTCATAAAACTGGTCAGAGGTGAATTCTCCTCCTCTATAAGATCTCAAACATTTTATCTTTAGTCTAGATTCATTCTCAACCTTAGCTTTGAATAATTTGAACTTCTCCAAAGCTTCTGATTTTTCTCTTAAGAAAACAACCCACATCATCCTTGAGAAATCATCAACAAAAAAAACAAAATACCTTTCTCCATAGTATGATCTTGTTTGAGTAGGTCTACATAAGTCTGTATGTATTAGATCTATTTTATTTTTTGCAGAGTCTTGTTTTCTCCTGAATGAAGTCCTCACCTACTTTCCCATCACACATTCCATACACATGGTTTCAACTGTTCTTGCGATTCTAGGAAGATTTCTTACTGCCTTTACATTACTTATCTTGACTATGTTGTGAAAATTGATATGACAAAGTCTCTTGTGCCATAGCCAACTGTCATCTACTTTTGCAACAAAACAACTTACTTCTGATTTGATATGAAAAACATTACCTTTGGTCTTTGAGCCTGAAACAATTATGTCTCCTTCTTTGTTGTTGATAATGCGCTAGTTTTTTTTGAATTCCAATTGATATCCTTTATCAAGCAACTGCCCAACACTTAGTAAGTTATGATGCAAACCATCAACATAGAGAACATCATTTTTCTTTTTATTTCCATCTAAGGTGATAGAACCTCTACCTATGATAGGTTTGGGAGTGTTATCTCCAAATATAACCATGCCACCTTTGTACTTTTCCAAATGTACAAATCTATCTTTTTCTCCTGTCATGTGGTGTGAACAACCGCTGTCAATGATCTAGTCAGTTCTGATGTTAGCTTTTGAAACTAATTCTAACTCTTATTATTTTACTTCATCTTCTTTGTCCATTTCTTCAAGCATCTTCTCGATGTCTTTAATGGAAATGAATCCAATTTCATCTTCTCCTGAGTAATCATCAGTTACACCATCCTCGTCATGATAACATTATTTAGTGTACTTAGGTTTGTAATCTGATCTGAACTTCTTGACTCTTGTAGGGCACTTGGATGCAAAGTGACCAACTTTGTTACATGAAAAACATTTGAATGGTAACTATCCTTCATATTTCCCTTTACCTTTCCTTTCCTTCTCAGCAATCATAGGAATTATTTCTTCTAGTTTTATATCCACTTCTTCATTATTAGTAGAGCTACTTATAGATTTCTTGTTGTGGACTGTGGCTTTGAAGGCTATCTCACTTTTAGGTTTTGTCTTCAATCTAGATATCTCAAATGCAAATATTTTGCTAATGAAAGTCTCCCTCTTGAAGTCTTTTGAAAAATGCATAGCCTCATCTAAGATATTGATCTTGCTCTCATAATCTGTTGTCAATATGGTTATTAATTTGTCCATTATATCTTCTTCTGATATTTCTCCACCATTATTTCTTATACCTGATACCGCTTCATTAATCCTCTGATTGTAAGATCTGATGTTTTCTTCAGGTAAAATCTCTAAATTGTTGTATATTTTCTTCCATATCTTTATACACACATTTTTTACTTGGATGTCTCCTTAAAACATATCTTCTAAGTATTTCCAAATAGAGTATGCTTTATCTGTCTTCTTGATCTTAGAAAATTCACTGTCGGATAGGGTGCTGATTAGGGCTTCTTTGGCAATTGCATTATTACTGAACACTTCCTTTTGTTTCATAGTAGAGTCATCTGCTACAAGATATTTCAAGGTGGGAACTTCAATTTCTTGAGTGGCAATCCCATAGATCTTAAATCCAATGCACTGAAGATGTGTTATCATTTTATTCTTCTAGTCAAGATAGTTTTCTCCATCAAACTTAGGACTCTCTTTCCTGAAGTATGCCATTTGATCTACCTTAAGCTGTTAGAATTTCTCTCCAAGGCACTTGGCTTTGATACCAATTATTGGAATAGTTCCAAGGATAACTGAGAGGGGGGGTGAATTAGTTACCAGTCAATTTAATTCTTTTCTCTTTCTTAAATGTAATTTGATATAAGGTAAATTCACACTCAGATAACACAATAAAGTACTCAACAATTTTGATTACGATAAAACCAAATGGGTAAAAACCCCGATGGAAATTAGCACCCACAAATAACTGTACTAGTTTATAATGATCCCTATTAGAAGATCTTACAACCCTGTTAGGAGTTGATCTTTACAATGCAAGAAGTATAGAGACATGGTTAAAGGTCAGACCCTGTTAGGAGTCTTTTATAGATAACCCTGTTAAGGGTGAGGACTCATTGTCCAATAGCTCACTGCTAAGATAGTGAAGGCTACAACCTTCAGTACAATAGATATACACTATATTTTGTAAATGAACTATTTGAGTAGACCTACTATCTTGAATAGTTCTAATGAATTGCAATCAGCTTCTGTTTCTTCACATAGATCTTCAACTTATTCTTTCTGACTTTCTACTCTTCTTTGTCTTTTCTTTTTCACAACATTTTCACACTTAGTGAACATAATAGAACTGCTATATGTATCTTCACCAAGGATAAGGTCACAATGGTATTTGAAAACACTTCATCAACTTTCTTGTCAGCTCAACCAAGCACGCAATCAAAGTTAGGACCACGCAACTCAAACTGAATAGACGCAACGCTTCACAAAGTCAGCTTCACCAAATAACTCTAACATCAATATTCTGTTGAAACATATTTAGCGCCTTTGGATAATTATCTTTAACTCATAACTAAACATTAATACAAACACACATATCCAAAAGATAGGTGCAACTCAAGAGACACTGTATTTACGTCATCTCTTAACAGATAAACTCCATAAATTGTAACTGCCATAACTGATTAATCATAAATCAACTGTAACTGCATATCTGACTTGGCGTGAATGCACATAGCATCTAGAACATGTATACACCATAGAAATAAACACACATAGTACCAAAACATCTGTACTAATAATTGCATATAGGATATGTGCTATATATTATATGTTGTCATCAATGACAAACATACAATCAATTATTTGCACAGAGGCAAATCTCCAACAAGAAGTCTATAGAAAAATACTCGTGAAGAGCCTTAGACCAATTTTGACTTAATAACATCCCATAAGTTTCAGGGATGTCCACCACTTGGATGTATATTGAGCTTGATATCCGGGGCTCTTGGATGAGCTGAATCTTGACATTTTTCAGCTCACCAACCATTTTCACAGCAATTTTTTTCAATTGGACTACTGGGCCTTTCGATGGGATACTACTAGGCCTTTGGATGGGGTGGGAGTGAGTCCAAGCTTCTGGCATATGGATAAGGGCATGAAATTTCTCAAGGCACCAGAATCTACCAAGTAGTTGTATAAGTTCTTTCCTTGAATGTTCAAGCCTAGTAGGAAGGGAGGATCCTCTGTATTTTCCTAGAAGATGACCGAGTTGCCATCGTCAAATGTGATAGTCTTTGGTGGATGACTGAAGGCTTCCAGGTTTCCCAGGAGCTTCAAAAGGGAATTCTTCTGCTTGAGACAATTTAACAAGACCTCCATCAATGTCATGGAGGTGGTAGTTCTCTCTAACTCCTTAATGATGTCAAACCATCCCTCAGGGTAAAGTTGGCTTCCTCCAGTCGGATCCCTTGCATGGTTAGGGCCAGGTCCTTTTGGCTAGAAGGATTGATCATTTGTGTTATCTTGGGGTGGTATTCTTGGGAGGCATTGTCATATAATTTGGCCCTTTCTGATCCTAACTCTGAGTGTTGTACGGAGTCCCCAGGCTGGTGAAGACGTTGGCCTCAAAGGCTGGGATGGATTCATCAAAGAACCCCTAAAACTCGAGTTCTTCTTTGTAATGCCCCACTAGGGAACCCAGGAGAACTTAACCTAAACATGACACCAAGGTCATGGAATAATTTTTTTTTTAAATGTTTACAAAAAATAATGATAAATATGTGGAAGCAATACAATGAAGTACATGACATACATGAAATACAACGCATACATGATTAACATTCCTCGAGGGTTCCTTGATGTAGAATTACTTAAATAAACTAATATTCGATTACAGTAATATAGAACTAACATAAAGGTTACATAATCTGAACCCAATAACATACATCTCAATAATAAAGATTACATATACCTCTGATACCATAAGGTATACCACTTAATCAACATCCACTGCACAAGTCACAGGGTATGTAATAATACATAATAGACAATACAATTCATCCTCCAAGGATGATAACCAATAAATACATATGGTACAATACACATCTCAAGTAACTGATCAAGTCTCTAAAAGATGAGAAAGATGAAACTACAACAAGGAACAACCAAGCATGAAGAAGAATCCATCAGAATCTCAATGGTAACAAGAATCACTACCACCTGACCACGTGGAACCAAAGGTCCACTCCCACCATGTTGAGGAGATAATAATAGGCCCACACACACGGGGTATACAATAAGAATACAAATAAGGTAAACATGACCTCATACACCATGCATAAGAAGATCCTAGAAGCACTCTAATCCAAAACAAAGAACACTAAACAACACCAGAGGTACTGACACATGTAGGATAACCCAAGCTGTATATAGGAAGGTGTCATCATGTATGTCACATCCTTGAGTTCATCCCTAGCAATCCCTTAATGGATTCCGACACCCAAGTGACTATACACGACATCAATGACCTTTCATACATACAAGATCACTAATGATACCCGAACCTGCACCTCGAAAGGGGGGGAAGCATCTACTCATCCTCCATCTTAGCCTATATTAGCGCTCAAGCATGGGTGAGGCGTTAATCTTATTAGTTTAATACTAGGTCAACCTAATTAGATTAATTATATTATCACTTGTTACCACTACTTACAATAAGCAAATCCTAGTAGCCACTTGTGGGCTCTGGTACTTATTGCAAGCCACCTCCTACTATACAACTAGGTAACCTACCCTAAGTTTACAAAAGAACATCACAAAGGTAAATCACAAACCTCATCTTTGATTCTTGCTCATATAGGGATACACCCCTAGAGAATCATAAAGAATATCAAAACAAGATCAAAACTCTAATATCTGGTTCTTGCCCACACAAGAATGATTGGTTCTCAATTAACCAATACCACATACAGGTAACATCACATGATCACACAAGACTAGTTGAGACAACTCAGGTTGGGTAAAAAGATCGAGACCCAAAATTGATAACATCATGATCATGCACTAAAACATATAAAATATCACATAACTGAAACCCTAAAAACCTCTGGATTCACCCCCTGATAGCCAACTAATCCCCAACAGACAATCGACACACAATAATTCATATAGAAGAGAAGCACATAATCCTTTAACATTCATTTAGAAAAACACATCCTGACATGGTAAAGACGATTCCAGAAAGACAATAATAATCAATGATAAACTCATTTATAGATAACACTATTCAAATTAGTTTATTTGATAAATTACTAACATAATATAATTCAATTTTCAAAAGAAAATGCACATAAGCCTTTACAGATTAATTTATAAAATCCACCTTATATAAATTAATCTATTTAATAATTACTAAAAAAAACAAATATAATTACAAGTTTTTTTTTTTTTTTTGAAAATATAATTTTTAAAAATAGAATGCCACCATGCGAATTCTAAAAAAAAAAAAAAAATTTTAAAAAAAATATAATTTCTAAAAATATAATACCACCATGCGAATTCTAAAAAAAAATATTTAAAAAATATATATATATATATAATTTCTAAAAATAGAATACCATTCCATGTGAATTCTTAAAAAAAATCATTTTTTTTTTCTTTTGAAAAAAATATAATTTCTAAAAATAAAATACCATTCCATGTGAATTATAAAAAAAATCTTTTTTTTTTTTTGAAAAAAATATAATTTCTAAAAATAGAATATTATTACATGCAAATTTCAACAAGAATTATTTCTAATAAATAAATAAATCTTTCTTAAGTAACATGCAAATAAATATATCTTATAGATACTCATTCTTTAAAATTTTTTATTTAATTAATTTTCATAATAAAAGAGAGAACATGTGTTTATCCTCATTTTATATTTACATGCAATAATATTAAATTACTTAAATAATAAAACATGCAATTTGATGCAAACAAGAGAGATATTCTAAATTTAATAATAACTCTTTATTTTCTTAAGAGGATTTTCTATACATGCAAATTGAAAAAAACAAGAAAGATCTTTAATTTAATATTAATTTCTTTATTTTTTTTTTTCAAAAAGAGTTTTCTTTCTTTTAAGCATACAAATTGATAATAATAAGAGACATTCTAAATCTAATATTTTAATTTATTTTCAAGAAGAGTTTGTTTCTCCAGCATGCAATTTTAACTCAATTATTTTGTTTTCATGCAAATCTGGACCCGATTTTGGCAAGAACATGGCAAATGGTAGTTTTCTACATTCAAGGTACAACATTAACATATCCAAGGGTTTAAACCCTTTCTTCAATAATAATCATCAATTTTCCCTTACAAGGACTTTTCTCTAAATTGAAACCCTAAAGACAATTTTGAACAAATTCATTTCCACATGAAAACCTTAATGCCTATTTTGCATCTAACACCCAAAAATAAAATCTTTAGCTTAGAAGCACCTATCTAACATGCAAATTTAAAGCAAAACACAAAATTGAAACAAGAACATATTTCTTAAATTTTAAATCAATAAACCCCACAATAATCAAACAAAGAAGATCACACAAAGGATCCTAGCTTTTCCGATGCATGGAAGATGAGGATCCGAAAGCTAGAATTGACATGAACAAGATCCTACCTCAATCACTGATGAGAGGAATAAAATCCACAATTTCAAGCAATAAAGAATTTTAAAAATGCTCCAAAATACTCTCAAGCTTTCACAAATTCTTCATCACCTGATTTTCCTTTCTCCTCTAATTGAACTCCCTCCAAAATGGCTTCAAATCCAAGGATATAGAAAACCAAGCAATCAGGTTTTCAAAAAGTGAAAACCCAAGTGGTATAATAAATTATCTAATTATTAATTAAAATAATTCCTTTATTTTCAATTTTCACTTAAAGCACATGCATAACTCAACTTTATAATATCAAAGCAAAGTGATTAATTAAAAATACATGAGAGATAATTTCAATTAAATAAATCAATTAATCATGCAACTAAAGAAATACTCAACAAATCAACTTTGCACAACTAATTACAGTTAATTGAATTTAATATTTATTAAATCTCAATTATTTAAATCTAGACTTAATAATTAAATCAATTAATTAAATATAAGCATTTAATTAATATTTAATTATTAAATAGCCATATATTTTATATATCCATATTTTAACCTTAATAAAGGTGCAATAATTAACATTACTATTTTCCTTAAATATTAATTAAATAATTCAAGCTAAAAGCATTATTAAATAACTTGAAACCCATCCAAACAGATAAACAACTCAAACAGATAATCAACTGAAACAGACACCAAAGCACACACAAACAGACTCACAAATCCACGTCACTGGACAGATTCAAACACTAAGGTAATCAATCAAATTCTTGCCCAGTTCTAGGACAACGTAAAGGTTTAAGGTATGGATTTGGACTTGAATATTATCTTTCCTCTCTCACCATTGAGATTAATGCGATAGGGAACGCTCACTCCTACTAATTCAGGGAAGACGTAGCCCGGTACCTGCAAACCTGTCATCACAAAGACGAGCATACATGCATATATATCATACGACAGACAATGGTTGAGACCAGGTTATCGTGTGGATCTCACCGAAGAAAGTAACTACGACTCTGTCCCATACCATACCAAACACAACAGACATTAATGCAAAGTATACAAATGATCCATGTACATATAAATATCGGGTTAGTATTGTCAGAAAACCATAATCAAAATGACGTCCTAACATAATCATAACCAACATGAAATAATCACAAATCATATGAAAATAGATGATATAATACAACTAACAATGGATCAATACCATAATAAAAATTAAAGCATGATTATCCTTAAAATCACTTGAAATAACTAACACATACATACTTATGGTCTAAAAGAGATCAAAAACTAAAATAAAAAGGCAAACCAAAGGGTAGGTATTACATCCTCCTCCCCTAAAACTAGGCTTACTCCTAGAAGCCGATAACTAATCTAGTAAAGAATCAAAAGGATTCACACCATAGTGCTATACCCCCTATTAATAAGGATCAAACACGAAGACTCACCCACTTTATAAACATGAAAAGAACATACCATCACAACAATCACTCATTGACATTCAAGAAGAACTAATGTAAGTCAACTTACTATCTTATTTTAAAATATGCATAATGTATCACAAAGAATAATATAATCCCAATTCAACCATAAACCAAACATCTACTTAATCATTTACTCATCACCTAACATCTTCTAATTAAGTCTATATCTTTAATGCTTTTCAAAATCATGAAATACATACATACTAAAGCTTAATATAGAAGACACATATCCATGTTCATATTCAATAGAAATTAGAGCAGTTCCTGCAATCTTACTTAATGCAACACTCACGCGACATATAAATTACATAATGTATTTCATTCCATATACAAATACAGTGTCATATCTGTGATATCCTCCCTTATACATACTATTAGGGGTCCATAAAGAACATGATAGAAACAATACTTATCACAAGACATGGTCAACAACCACAAACATTTAGAATAGTCACCATACAAGACTAAGGAAAAACCCAAGTGGAAGAAATTTCAAAGTTCAACATTTAAAACAAAAGGGGTACGTACCATTCCAACAATAAATCAAATGTGACTAATGCCACAAAATAGAAAATGAAAAGAGATTTGGGTGACTAATCTAGTTATAAGAAAATTCAAAATAAATTTAATGTTGACCACATACAACACAACAAGATATCAATCAACCGAAAGGAATAACCAATATAAAAATATTTCACATAACAAGGTGACTAGGAGTAGCCACACTCTCAAGGGAGTAGTCACTTCATGACATCCAAGATCTTTCATGCTAGATGCGTTAGAGTATACACACCATCACTCAAGCCCGACAATATGTTAAATTCTAACATCCTCTCTATGCAACTTCATGTAACTATGCATTCTATATTATTACTAGCATAAATATCTAATCAATCATTTGCAAACTAATACAAATAGGTTAAGAGTTGCAAGAATTCTACTAAGGATGTAATGCACATTTTACTTGGGGACTTAGGTCCTTTACCCAATTTGATCTATAACAATAAGGTACAATTCCAAATCTATTAATGTGCTCCTAATGAATGATATATATATATATATATATATATATATATATATATATATATAAACAATGCACACTGTATTGAACATACATGAATTTACTTTACAATTTTCATAATCAATCATATTCCATTAGAGCTGATTACATCACTCACACAATATAGTTCATATAATTCAAACAAAGTCAATTCAATACAACATGCAAGTCTAATCATACACGATCAATAACATCACACTCAAGAGGCTAAGAAATAGGTCACTCAAGAACTGCACATCATTTAAGGGAAGGAAACCATGCAACATGGAGTTCTTCAAACTAGGACTCCATCACCACAATATATCACATAAAAAATACAGCAACTATCATGCTATAACAGACGAGGCAGTCAAATGAAAATCACCAAGTCTTCATACATACCAACACACAAGACCAAAAGAAGTAAGCCATCTTCTCACTAACAAAAACACTCCTATAGATGATTACGAACTTCATGAGCATCGATAAGACTAGAGACCCTAGAGTTTTCAATCACGGATCCTAACACAAATCAAGCCTCACTAGGTATCTACCTATAGCAGCCAAGACTAAACATCATTCTGAAATCAAGTGGGAAGAACCACACACAAAAATAAGAGATCATGAACAATGACTCTCAAGACACAGGGAGACAAGTGCTAACATGCACTACTAACCATTCTAATGGGCACACAATTTTCTAGAGCTCCCAGTGTAGAAATTTGGCTCTGATACCAAGTGTAATGTCCTGCCAGGGAACCTAGGAGAACTTAACCTAAACATGACAGCAAGGTCACGGAATAATTTTTTTTAAAAATGTTTACAAACAATAATGATAACAATGCGGAAGCAACACAATGAAGTACATGACATACATAAAATACAACACATACATGATTAACATTCCTTGAGGGTTCCTTGACGTAGAATTACTTAAACAAACTAATCTACGATTACAATAATATAGAACTCACATAAAGGTTACATAATCTGAACCCAATAACATACATCTCAATAATAAAGATTACATATACCTCTGATACCATAAGGTATACCACCTAATCAACATCCACTGCACAAGTCACAGGGTATGTAATAATACATAATACACAATACAATGCATCCTCCAAGGATGATAACCAATAAATACATATGGTACAATACACATCTCAAGTAATTGATCAAGTCTCCAAAAGACTAGGAAGATGAAACTGCAACAAGGAACAACCAAGCATGAAGAAGAATCTGTCAGAATCTCAATGCTAATAAGAATCACTACCACCCAACTGCGTGGAACCAAAGGTCCACTCCCACCATGCTGAGGAGATAATAATAGGCCCACACACACGAGGTATACAACAAGAATACAAATAAGGTAAACATGACCTCATACACCATGCATAGGAAGATCCTAGAAGCACTCTAATCCAAAATAAGGAACACTAAACAACACCAGAGGTACTAACACATGTAGGATAACCTAAGCTGTATATAGGAAGGTGTCATCATGTATGTCGCATCCTTGAGTTCAGCCCTAGCAATCCCTTAATGGATTCTGACACCCAAGTGACTATACACGACATCAATGACCTTTTATATAGACAAGATCACTAATGATACCCGAACCCGCACCTTGAAAGGGGGGAAGCATCTACTCATCCTCCATCTTAGCCTATATTAGCGCTCAAGCATGGGTGAGGCGTTAATCTTATTAGTTTAATACTAGGTCAACCTAATTAGATTAATTATGTTATCACTTGTTACCACTACTTACAATAAGCAAATTCTAGCAGCCACTTGTGGGCTCCGGTACTTATTGCAAACCACCTCCTACTATACAACTAGGTAACCTACCCTAAGTTAACAAAAGAATATCACAAAGGTAAATAACAAACTTCATCTCTGATTCCTGCTTATATAGGGATACACCCCTAGAGAATCATAAAGAATATCAAAATAAGATCAAAACTCTAACATTTGGTTCTTTCCCACACAAGAATGATTAGTTCTCAATTAACCAATACTACATACAGGTAACATCATATGATCACACAGGACTAGTTGAGACAACTCAGGTTGGGTAAAAAGATCAAGACCCAAAATCGATAATATCATGATCATGCACTGAAACATACAAAATATCACATAACTGAAACCCTAAAAACCTCTGGATTCACCTTCTGATAGCCAACTAATCCCCAATAGACAATCGACACACAATAATTCATATAAAAGAGAAGCACATAATCCTTTAACATTCATTCAGAAAAACACATCCTGACATGGTAAAGACGATTCTAGAAAGACAACAATAATCAATGATAAACTCATTTATAGATAACACTATTCAAATTAGTTT
>MU225919.1:744097-793859 GCA_018584345.1 Thuja plicata
TCAAATTAGTTTATCTGATAAATTACTAACACAATATAATTTAATTTTCAAAAGAAAATGCACATAAGCCTTTACAGATTAATTTATAAAATCCACCTTATATAAATTAATCTATTTAATAATTACTGAAAAAACTAAATATAATTACAAGTTTTTTTTTTTGAAAATATAATTTCTAAAAATAGAATACCACCATGCGAATTCTAAAAAAAAAAAATTTTTTTTTTTAAATATAATTTCTAAAAATAGAATACCACCATGCAAATTCTGAAAAAAAAAATTTAAAAAAAAAAAATATAATTTCTAAAAATAGAATACTATTCCATGTGAATTCTAAAAAAAAATCTTTTTTTTTAATATATATATATAATTTCTAAAAATAAAATACCATTCCATGTGAATTATAAAAAAAATCTTTTTTTTTTTTTGAAAAAATATAGTTTTTAAAAATAGAATATTATTGCATGCAAATTCCAACAAGAATTATTTCTAATAAATAAATAAATCTTTCTTAAATAACATGCAAATAAATATATCTTATAGATACTCATTTTTAAAAAAAAATTATTTAATTAATTTTCATATTAAAAGAGAGAACATGCGTTTATCCTCATTTTATATTTACATGCAATAATATTAAATTACTTAAATAATAAAGCATGCAATTTGATGCAAACAAGAGAGATATTCTAAATTTAATAATAACTCTTTATTTTCTTAAGAGGATTTTCTATACATGCAAATTGATAAAAACAAGAAAGATCTCTAATTTAATATTAATTTCTTTATATTTTTTTTTTCAAAAAGAGTTTTCTTTCTTTTAAGCATGCAAATTGATAATAACAAGAGACATTCTAAATCTAATATTTTAATTTATTTTGAAGAAGAGTTTCTTTCTCCAACATGCAATTTTAACTCATAATTTTATTTTCATGCAAATCTGGACCCGATTTTGGCAAGAACATGGCAAATGGTAGTTTTCTACATTCAAAGTACGACATTAACATATCCAAGGGTTTAAACCCTTCAATAATAATCATCAATTTTTCCTCACAAGAACTTTTTCCTAAATTGAAACCCTAAAGACAATTTTGAACAAATTTATTTCCACATGAAAACCCTAATGCCCATTTTGCATCTAACACCCAAAAATAAAATCTTTAGCCTAGTAGCACGTATCTAACATGCAAATTTAAAGCAAAGCACAAAATTGAAACAAGAACATATTTCTTAAATTTTAAATCAATAAACCCCACAATAATCAAACAAGGAAGATCACACAAAGGATCCTAGCTTTTCGGATGCATGAAAGACGGGGATTTGAAAGCTAGAATTGACATGAACAAGATCCTACCTCAATAACAGATGAGAGGAATAAAATCCACAATTTCAAGCAATGAATAATTTTAAAAATGCTCTAAAATACTTTCAAGTTTTCACAAATCCTTCATCACCTGATTTTTCTTTCTCTTCTGATTGAACCCCCTCCAAAATGGCTTTCAATCCAAGGATATAGAAAACCAAGCAATTAGATTTTCAAAAAGTGAAAACCCTAATGGTAAAATAAATTATCTAATTATTAATTAAAATAATTCTTTTATTTTCAATTTTCACTTAAAGCACATGCATAGCTCAACTTTATAATATCAAAGCAAAGTGATTAATTAAAAATACATGAGAGATAATTTCAATTAAATAAATCAATTAATCATGCAACTAAAGAAATACTCAACAAATCAACTTTGCACAACTAATTACAGTTAATTGAATTTAATATTTATTAAATCTCAATTATTTAAATCTAGACTTAATAATTAAATATAAGCATTTAATTAATATTTAATTATTAAATAGCCATATATTTCATATATCCATATTTTAACCTTAATAAAGGTGCAATAATTAACATTAATATTTTTCTTAAATATTAATTAAATAATTCAAGTTAAAAGCGTCATTAAATCACCTGAAACCCATCCAAACAGATAAATAACTCAAACAGATAATCAACTAAAATAGACACCCAAACACACACAAATAGGCTCACGAATCCATGTCACTGGACGGATTCAAACACTAGGGTAGTCAATCAAATTCTTGTCCAGTTCTAGAACAACGTAAAGGTTTAAGGTATGAATTTGAACCTAAATATTATCTCCCCTCTCTTACCATTGAGAATAATGCGATAGGGCACGCTCACTCCTGCTAATTCAGGGAAGACGTAGCCCGGTACCTGCAAACCTATCATCACAAAGATGAACATACATGCATATAGATCATATGACAAACAATGGTTGAGACCAAGTTATCGTGTGGATCTCACCGAAGCAAGTAACTACGACTCTATCCCATACCATACAAAACACAACAGACATTAATGTAAAGCATACAAATGATCCATGTACATATAAATATTGGGTCAGTATTGTCAGAGAACCATAATCAAAATGACGTCCTAACGTAATCATGACCAACATGAAATAATCACAAATCATATGCAAATAGATGATATAATACAACTAACAATGGATTAATACCATAATAAAAATTAAAGCATGATTATCCTTAAAATCACTTGAAATAACTAACACATACATACTATGGTCTAAAAGAGATCAAAAACTAAAATAAAAAGGCAACCCAAAGGGTAGGTATTACATTCTTCATCCTCTTCGTCTATCCCAAAAAAGACGGTCTCACATGTGAAGGTAGTGTAAGGAGGATCTGATATGGACAATTCTAATGGAGTAGGATAACAGGTTGTCTGTCTGACTAGGAGATCATGATGATCTTCTCCAGTGTGACAAAGTTCACCTCAAAATGAGAGCCAGTGTCATACAATCTATACCACATGGTCAGGGGGTGGAATTCTACAAGCTATGTAGAATGAATGGGTCCAACACCACCCTGAGTGGTATTTTGATTCAGAGGAGGACCTCTGGTATTTGCATTATTGTTCCATTGCTATTAATGAGGACACCAATTTCCAGAGGGATTCAACCTCAGCTAACAACTGGGTGGTTGTGTTATAGTATGACAAATATTGTGGTGGGTTCTCAGGGAAAGTGGCAGCAACTCCCAGAGTTGAGGATAGCAATCCTCTAGCTGAAGACAACTAGAATAACGATACTCCAGAGGGTTGTGTCAAAGGTTGTTGCATTTGCTGTGGGTGGTTCCAAGGAATGTATTCCAGACCTGGTATTGTCTAGGCTTGAGAAGGGTAAATGTATCAGGCCTGTTGGTCTATCATTGGTGGGCCTATGGCCATCGTTGGGGCACACATTATCAGATTGCATTTGTATCCCCCAATGTAAGGAGTTCTATCGGGTATCATGTTGAATGGTAGGCTCTGTCCAATCCTGCTAGGAGCTTTTCTCAAACCGTAGGACAACTCCAGGCCTAAGTTGTAAAAAACTTCTAGAGTATCCCAGTCATTAGCAGTGATGGTTCTCCAGAGGAGAGTGGCAACTATGGGGTTCATGGTGTTAAGATAGGTCTGGATGGTTACTTCAGTGGCTGGGATGAAGGGTCTCATGCACCACTTCAAGGCACATTAGAACCGATAGTTGAATGTGGTGAGAGGCTCATTTGGTTATTTCCTGATGGAGATAATGGTTGTGGGACCATGCTAGGTCTACGTGAATGTGAAAGGTCGCCAAGAAAGTGTCTTCCATATCCTGTCAACTGTTGATGGAGTTGGCAGGCAAGTTTAGGTACCAATTTAACTCACTTTTTCCTAATGATAGAGGGAACATCCAGGTTACAATGTCTTGGTGTTGTATCCATCATCTGTTCATGGCATCTTTATAGGCCTAGAGATGTTCTTTTGCAGTTCGTGGGCCTAGATGCTCATACTTGGGGCAGATCTTCTCCGGATGTGGAGGAAGATCGATGGTAGCACTGAGGAACTGCCCCATGGGTGACCTGGTATTACCAAAGTAAGTACCCATTGTGACTATTTGATTTTAGTTGGGTTGGACGTTAGTCGCCGGGATTATCTGAGGGATTTGTGTATTCTAATGTGTAGTGAATCCCTAGATAAAGTTGGTTGGCTGCTTGGTTTGTTGTGTCCTACTCTTTTAGATAGGAGGTTTGAGATCTATAAACTCTCCAGGATTCAAGGCTGATCAAAGGATTTTGTCAAAACTTAGGGGTGAAGATGACCCTATTCTATGGAAAGTCCAGTTCCTAAAACTACTACTTGCGGAACCCTCGGGTGGTGTGAAATTGAAATCTTCTGAGGGAGATGAGCTCATGCCCTCCTTCTAGTGCCAGTTTCTGTTGATGGGACTTTGTGTCTGGCTCCGCCAACAAAGGTAATTTTTCATCAGGTACCATGGTACCAACCAACTCTGCCTAAAGAGGTTTTCCAGAGAGTGAATTCTCTTAGCCTCCAAGCACTTGGTAGTCGAGTCTCCACAGTGTGGGGGAGCTAAGTTGGGTAGGTGACTGTTGTGTGAGAGGATAGCTAGTTTTTACTCATCTTCGTAGGGATTTCAAATGGGATGGGGTTTCCTGCAATCATTTAAATTATCAAATAAACTTCAAAAGATCAATTTAGGTTAGATACATGCTTCTACCTATAGTTATGCACTAAATATTCAAACATCAAACAATGCTCTAATGTAAGAAACTACACTAAATACCAAATACATAAAGAACTAGCGATTCACATGTATTCAATAGCAAGGGGAGATAAGATCATTAATATAAACTAGAACATAGGAGTAGAGGACATGAGAAAACATACTTCACAAAAAGATGTTTGTTGACTCCAAAGATCAGAATAACACATAAAAGATAGCCATAAGATGTCCTTCCTTCTTCATTAACTCAAATGATTCCAGCATCAGTGGCATATAAATTCATGGCTCCAAGGGAGCATTCTAAATTAGTGAGAACAATTGAGTATTGAGCTTCTGAAAAAAATTAAAAATGAAATTTTATGCTTCTATTACTTTCTGGACTACAAAATATCAATTTTGCCGACCCTTGTTATGGTGTTGGACTTCTTATTTATATACAAAGTTTGACCTAAAACTAACCTAATCTAACTATACACTCAACAAATAGAATACATTATCCTATGGCTGGTACTACCTGCACCACTTAAAATTACCTTATAAAGTGCAGAGGTCTGACAAGACATAAGAGAAAGATAAGAGGGAGATCTGGAAGAATCGGCATAGAGAAGAGTGCAAGGGTATTTATAGATGAAATATGATTGTCCCGATATCTGAGGCTACATGGCTCATAAATACAAATTGCAGCTCACTTTTTTCGATGTACAATAGGTAATTAATGTAGGAGTGATGCCTTGGGAGCATCATCTGTCAGAGCCATCCCTCAGGTATTTGGATGTTAACGGGAGGTTTGCTAGCATTCTCTCTGCCTTTGTCTTGGTAGCCGCCTGGGTGGAGGTGGTTGGGAGTTCCAAACTTCCAAGAGGAGTTGTTACTTTAGACATTGTTTGTTGGGTGATCTGCAACCTACAAGAATAGATAACCATTAATACATGTGATAAAATATAAAATAATTTTACAGACTCTAGAGAGTTCACCACCATTTCTTACCTGTTCAAAAGACATTAGCCTGCATCAAATCTTGAAAATATAACCATTAGAAACTTACATTGAATTTGATCGATAGCCATAGGTTCTAGGGATTCTAGGTCATGTTACAAATGGGATGAAGGCTCATGGACTTCTTAGCACCTGAAGCCTGGAGAAACTAACCATTATTGAAGTGACCAAGCAGTGAGCTGTACTGGACTGATGTGGGTTATCACATGGTCACGCAATAAACAATGTAATGGGATTAAAGGTAACAGATGTTTTGACATGGATGAATTGAATGCCAGCTAGGATGGTTTTGAATGCTCATACTTGGGGGAATTAATCCTGCCATGAATGCTTGAAATGACGGAGGAGAGAGAAAACCACCATGGCTCAAATAGGTGAGGTGCCAAGTTTGAACTAGGCGGACACCAGGTGGGCAAGCTTGAAACTTAGGGTAAATGATGCAATAGGGCGTGAAAATCTTGTCAAAGGGCGGGTTGGCCATGACATAATGTATAGAACAACCCACAGAGACACACTATGGACACCCTATTTACATCAGGATGCCAAAGAATGAAAAATTTACAACAGACAATATGCTATACATAATTTACATACAAACCTCACAATAATGAGAAGCCAAAGAATGAATTTACATACCAGACAACTAACTAACCTACAGACTATTAAAAATTTACAGAGAAATTATAAATATTTATAGAATTTACAAGGATTTACACTATTTATAGGGAAGCTCGCACTAATGTATAGAAAATGCAGTGCAAGGAAGGTGGACAACCTTCCCGCAAATCCATCCCACCAATGAGAGGCAAAAAAAACCAGAAGAAAAAGAAAACAAAATGAAGACAAAACTAGAAAAGGAAAGAACAAATAAAAACAAAGAGAGAACCAGAAGGGCCTACCTTAAACGCTGGGAAATGTGGGAGGAGGAGCATGAGAGGTTCTCTGTAAATAGAAAGCTTCATGGACCATGAACACCAAAAACCCTACAGGGAAGCTGAAGCACTCACAAGCTCAAACTACTAAACACTTGAAGCAAATGCACTTAGGTCATTGATAAATTTTGCAAATCACACTTAATTGCTTAGGGTAATTTGTTCATGGTGAATGTAAAAATAACAAGTGAAACTTTATTTATACCCTTAGGCTTAAATGCACAGCTTCCTTTTGCAATTCCTAGGAAAAGGAAAACCTCCAAACTCTGGGCCCAGGGATCCCATGCAACCACACCCTCTAACAAAATAGGAAGTAGTGGAAAAGAACCCTAGAGTCCAGAATCTGGTTGGTACAAAGAAACAAAAACATTTTAAGACCGGGTCCCGGAGGGAGAGAAACCAAAAAGAAAAGAAGACAGTAGCCCCATGGAGGCAAAGTCCAGAGGGAAAAAAAAAAGAAAAAGGAACAAGGAAAAAGGGAAAAGGGGGACCCAAAATTTTGCCAACAAAATGTAGGGACGCGTATGCAGGGTATAACATGTCCTAGTGCATCAATATGCTGATTTGGACTTGCTAGCATGTCTGGAACTGATGTAGGATAATTTGTATGCATATTTCTAGTAGTCTCCTTGCATATTTATTTAGAGATGGTAGATCCACCCAACTCACTACTTTGGGTGCCATTCGATCCTTCATTGGTTTGATTTGAACTCTGAGGAGATTTCCTTACCCACTGTTGATTCATCTGAGTTCTGATTTCATAAACTTTTGCTTTGCCTTTCTCTAAACTAGTATCTACTTTTTCTCTATTCACACAATTCTTTCTTAGATGATTGAGTTGTTTACATACATAAAATATCTTAGTAGGATTCCTTTTTGTGAGGTGAGTCTTTACACAATTTGCACCAATATGCCCATATTCACCACAATGACAACATCTACTCCATGTGTTGTAATCCCAACCAAAAATTGCTTTAGCTAATTGTTCAACAGGGTTCCATTTCTTAGTTCTACACTCAAAAGATTTGTGACCTTATTTGTTGCAGGTGAAACATTTTCCTTCAAAATTACATTTCTTAGTGCATTCACTTGCCCTATGTCGATGTTTGTTGCATCTGTAGAATTACCACTAAACTTTTATTTTCCATTGCTCCAACACATAATTATTTGTTGTGTGCCCTAACTTGCCACAATGATTAAAAGTAGGTTTGTTGTTCTTTTGAGCTCCCTACTATGATGATTCATCTTGTTCAGTATAACCAAATACAGTCTATCCATGATGTCTGAGTTGAGTTTTCTCTATCAACTGATCCATTCTTACCTGTGAATTCATCATACTTTAATAGGTTTTCTTTTCAGTATTGAGATCATTCTGTAGTCTTTCATTTTGTGTCCTCAGATTGATATGTTCTTGATTTACATTATTGAGTTGATTTATCATATCTTCTTGGTGAAGTGACAAATGATGGATTTTTTTTTTCTTCTAATCTTGTACTCAACAATGTTTTGTCTTCTTGTGCCATTTCTCTGTCATTTTCTGCTTGATTCTTTTTCTCCATGACTTCACATATTCCAACTAAATGAATTTCTAGTTATTTTTTCAACTTTATGACTTCTTCATGTAAATTGAGATTCTTTTCATGTAGGTCTTCAATTGTTGCATCTCTTTCTTCAGAAATTCTCTCTTTTCATAAGTCTTCAATTATTTCTTCTATGTAACTTTTGTCATTCATCTATACTACTAAATCTTTTCTTCTTTTCAGGAAAAGAGAGAGCTTCTCCTTGAGTTTCTTAATATGATTCATGGCCACTTGTAGATCTATCTTTTTATTTTTAATGTCTTTCTCGAGTCTATATATTTCCATTGCCTCTGATCTTTGCTCATGCTATTAAAATTTGGTTAAGAGAACCTTTTGCTCTGAAACCAATTGTTGGAAATATGTGGAGGCTAGGTGAATGAGAGGGGGGTGAATCACTAACCAATAAAACTTAATCTCTTTAATTATTTATTAGATTATCTAATCTCATTGCATGCATGAAATAGTAAAGTAATAAAACATCCACAACACTTGACATAATATTTGGTTACCCAGAAACCTTCCAAATAGAATGTAAAACTGGGGTGGGGATGGTACCTACAAGATTTATTACTAAAATATAAATTTAGCCTGTTAAATATTACAATTGACCACTTTTGATGGCATGCCCTGTTAGGAGCAATAAGGACTATTAGGTCCACCTTGTGAAAGGATTTAGTATAATACAATTCAGTAATGCAAATTTTTTAGGAGATTTGTAAAGGACTGTTAAGTCCACCTTGTTAAAGGATTTTGTTGATTCACTTGTTAGGATGAACTATTAGATGATCTTAAATGCAAATATGATTTGCTAAATAAGATCCATGATTAAATACTAATCACCTGAGTGTGATGGATAAGTCTATGTTGTTCCTTATACTGTTGTAGCCTCTTAAACAATTTTTGATTTCATATTTGCATACACACTTCTACATATGCTTTTGGATAAATAAAATACCTTATATTTATAGCTTATCCAAATCAAATACTTTTGTAAGTTGGATTCCATAAGATAAATTAATATCAAACAATATAAGCTAAGTCAGTCCAATAGTATTACTCAGGTCCAGTAGTCCACTCGGGAAATATACTAGCACTCAGGCATTATGTTGTCACTCAGGAAACATACTAAACTCTGGCTCTTGGGATACTTTGTGTACTTGGGTCATATTGACTACTCGAGTAATACTGATTACCATTGTCTACTCGATCGACACTACCACTGCTCGGGTTACAATGTAACTGCTCGGGTTGCACTGCTAGCTTTGTCAAATCTATGATCACTAAGTGTTATGGCACTAATTGATAACATGTCTTTCCATAAGGACATCAGTTGTACCATTTCTTCTGAACCTCAAGTGATGTGAAATCAATAGATGCTGTGAAAGTGAAATAGAGATGATACTTTATATTTGTATCAGGACTATGATGGTATGAGATGGATTGTATAAGCTATTGAGACACACTCTTTCTAGTGAGGCACATTTAAATTTTAGTGAGAAACATTATAGCTAGTGAAACTCTACCAATGAGGCATTTTCTAAATAATCGAATGAAAAAAATTTCAAGTGTTTTTTATTTCCTTGAGGTTTTTCCACTTAGGACATTATTTGTGTTATTGGTTGTTATTACTATTGATGTTCTTGATTCTCATGTACATTTTCTTATCATGTTTCATTTAGTTTTAAATTTATCCCATGCTCATTTGATCTGCATTAACACATATCCATCTTGTATCATTTTTTTTGAAATGGTGTTCTTTTCTCATCTTCATTATGGTTGATCATCTTAAAGGTTTAAGTTGATCAAAGTTCTTGATACTGAGTATGTTTATCATCATATTTGTCATATTCCAAAATATTTGAAACATTATTTATGGTCATTTTAAATTGGTATACCACTGATTCACCCCACTCTAAGTGGTATTATACTCCAACCGGTGAAATGTTGGTTTTAATCCTTTTGTTATTTTATTGTATTATTTTCTTGCAAGTGCACCAAAGTGATTTCCTTTATATGGAATAAATTTGAATTGATCCAATTATGGGTTTGATTTAATTTAATTATTTAATTTTATTGTGGTTAAGTGATTTTAAGTATACTTTTTGTGTAAAGTGCATATAATGAAGCAATATACTTCATTTTGATAGTCTTTTGGAAAGAAATTTCACGTTTAAATTTTTTTTTGAAGCTTGTTGGATAAATATTTAATAAGTGGTCATAGAAACACAAATTAAAAAAAAGAGTATTTAGACATAGTATGTGAGATATAATCTCTCATCTCAACTTAGGAGAGGCATCCTTCTTATTGTTGTTGAATAAACTAAACTTAACAAGAACTTCAAACTAATCTAATATTGGATGTTGTATGTATCACTTCCTCTTTCTTCAAGAATGATTTCACTTTCATATATTTGCACTCTAAAAAATTGAGACCTTTTACAATTTTACTTCTAAGCACTCATTAGAGAAATAATTCCAATATTCCCAAGTTTAATTGAAATATTAATTGTTAAGAGTACTAGTAAACTATTAAACTAAGGAATATACATATGCTCAAAGACTCATACACTATCATGCAAGGATTTAAGGGATGAGGCAAAAATGTGTTTAGAAAAAAAAATTAATACATAAAAATCCCTTTCTAATTGATAATTATACAAAGAATCACATCTCACAGATTATGTATTTACTTCTACTTAACTCAAATTGATAACTACATCACAAAGTATGCACAAAATCAGATTTAAAGTTTACTTTATAACATCACAAACAACTCATCCACTTTCTCAATAAATTCAAGGTAATACCACTATTGTGATGTAAGAATATTTAAATGATATAAAAAATTCCTCCAACACAGAGATTAGAAAATATTTTATCTTTAATTTACTTTGAAATCAACTTGCACAAATAAAAGCAAAGTTTGTATCTTGCACAATTCTAGCAGAGTTTTGTTGCAATGTAGAAAGATGATTATTTACAATGAGCCTTCTTGTATTTATAGAAGATATACTATGAGAAAAATATAGAAAAATAACCACCTAAGGTTCACTTATTCAACATTATAGTCCTATTTAATGTGATTACATGTAATTAGATTCTTTATTACAGTTTTTTACTTTACAAGTGATATTATATATGTAATTGCAATTTTTTTGCTTTACATGTAACCTGTCAAAACTAACTTACAAAATGCATGATGAAAAATAATATAAGTGTCTAAAAATACATGACTCCTATTGCATAAACCTCTACTAAAGAGGTTTTCCTATCATTTTATTGATAGTTCTTGAAATCTTCAAATCTGTACATGGGTGGGAACATCTATAGAAAATAACATTTTAATCGCTGCATTTCATGGCATCGACAAATTACTAATTTTCATTCTACACCATGATTGAAAAACGTTCACGATCCATTTTATTGGCCTACTACCAGCTGCTTGGAACCAATCTTGAAAGAATTCTAAAATTGATGGAACTTGAATTTCATCTTTTTCTCAGACATGAAGGTTGGCTATTCTGACTTTGGATGAGCACCTGTAGTAATAAGATGAAAAGATCAAACCAGCTTAATATAATAATGTGTTTAAATTAGTTCCATATCATTCCGCATGAAGCTCATAATTTAATTTTTAAATTTTGTAGATCATGTCTGCAAACAAGGCTTCAAACAAGGTTTAAGTGAATATTGTTACTTTTTTGTGGGCCATGGATGCAAGTCGGGGATTTTGTAGTGTACTGAAGGTGAAGGTGTAAATGAAGTTCAAATTGTAATCATTTATGCAGTTGGATGAAAAAGTTCTCACTACAAGGGAAAAATGTAACTTTTAAGTGAAATTAGGGTTTTTGGACCCAACTACACTTAGGATTGCATGTGTAAATACATTTGTAGTTCCACTTCTAATCAGGTCAAAAATACCTGATTGTACGTGTATTGAATTTTTCAAAAGGGTAAAATTGGGTATTGTCATCCTTTTTGGATGTGATTGCACATTTGACGGCATGTAACAAAATATGTAGTTGGTGTAAAAATCCCTAATTTGCAAAAGCTAAGTATGGAGGTTTTTGAGGTGATTGCACTTTTTATTACATGTAATATTGCATCTAATGGGTAATAAAAATCTTCATTTGGGAATAAGGAAGGACTAAAAAAATGCAATCGGGGATTTTTGAAATAATTGCGTATTACATTGCACATAAATACATTACAAAATTTATTTCTATCATAAAGGCATATAGAGAAACCCTAGTGCAGAACTAAAACAATGAAACAAGAAAAGGCAACCATGATTTTGTTGGCATAACTTATGCAGAGATAATTTTGAGTATGTTATAGTATGTGTTTGATGTAGATCAGATGATAGGTTTATCGGTTATGATATTTCCATTGATATCAACTTAGTGTTTGTTGGTTGACAGTGTGCCTATTATGATGATGTATATTCAAGAGGTTAAATATAGAGTTGCTGTAATAGTTGGCATGTGGGATCGTAAAGTAAGATTAAGTGAGGTCTCTAGATGTTGTATATATGACTACATAGGTTTGTCATATGTATGGTGTGTGTTATGATTGATTGAAGGTTGACCGGTTAACAAAAAAAACATGATGAAGCCAAGGAGGAATGATTTGATGATTGCATCAAATAGGTTTAGATTCAGGTGTTTTGGTTCAAGATAAGTTATCTTGACTATGTTATGGGGTTGATGTTGTGGCCACATCATCTTTTTGTGATTGGAAGACCAAGTTTAAATAAATAGAAGATCATTTGGTGAAAAGTAAAAGAATTTCTTAGAACAATCAATCAGATCCTCAACCGGTGATGATGAATCATGTTGTGGTAAGTTATTATGTGTTCCAAGGATTGTAGTGATATTTTAGATTGACATGGATTGATGAGTTGGAATTTATATAATCATTATGATTGAATTTATTGAAGTTGTGCAAGAACACTGGAAAGTGTGTTGTAGTTCTACTTTTCTCTGTCAAATCAATGTATGATGGATTTGAAGGTTGACCTGAGTTTTTAATAAAAATTATAGATCGGTATTACATTTTAGGGCTTGAGAATTGAGTGAGAAAGATTGTAAAAACATTTTTTTAAGGTGTTTAGTTGCCCTAATGAACTTGTATTGTATATATATGTAAAATGATGAAATGTATTAGTTTAGATCATGAATGTAGTGGTGCGGTTGAAGAAGAGAGAAGAGATAAGATTGTATGCATGTTAAGAAGAGTATGAGTTTTAGCTAGATTTTTCCTAGCAGAGGAGTGCTATTCTTTTCAGATCACTTTCACTTGAGTTTAATCAAGATAAATGTCTTAACTAGGTAGACCGTAACAAGTCTAAATTGTAAATCCTTTAAGAAAATGACTCTTTAATTAGGGTTTGAAATACCTTAACATGGTTACTCCTAATAGGGTAAATATCCTAATAGGGATAGAGGTAAAAACCTTAACCGGGTGGCTCCTAATAGAGTCTTTCTCTTAACCAGGCATTTGTAAGCTCCTAACAAGGCTAAGCTCTTAACCAAGCCTACTTTAAAAGTGAAAAATTATTTGTGGATGCCATCCCCACACATGGTTTATCCTAGTTGGGTTTCCATGAGAAAAATATTAGTGTTATTATTTTGCATAGGTGTAAATGTCTATCTTCATTGGTTTGTTTATTCATGCAATAGATGGTAATTGATGAATGTTGTGGAATGGTTTATGAAAAAAATTTATTGTTAGATTACTAATTCACCCCCCCTCTCAGTAATATTGGATCTAATAATACTATAAATTGGTATAATAGCATTGGTCCTCTTTGTGGTAAGCCTAATAGCTTGAGGAAAAGATCCAATGACGAGGAAGAAACCTCCCAAGTTCTCTAAAGATAACTACCTAGTATGGAGTGATAAAATGAATTTATATCTAAAAGGTATGGGATGACAATACTGGATGCATGTCACAAGTAGGTATATCAACCCTACCTGGAAATCTCACTCTAGATGAACTGAAGGAACAACAGGAGAATACTCAAGAAGAAGAAGCTATTGCAAGTACCTTATCTAATATTGAATATGTTGATGCATGGAATTGATACTGCCTATGATGTTTGGTAAAAGTTAAAAATAATCTATGGAGGAGATATTCATGTGAAAAAAGATAAGGAAGACCATCTTAGAGGAAATTTGGATGACATGAAGATGGTAGAAGGAGAGAGCATTCCACAATATGGCCTAAGAACAAAATAAATTTTTGGTGCTATCAGAGGTGCTGGTGGAACTATTGAGGAAGATGTTGTAGTATGTAAATGTTGAGAACTTTTGATAGTGTTACTATAGATGGACTTATTGGTAAGCTTACTGAATTTGAGTTAAATAAATTATATAATAGTATTCCAAGAGTTGAGGTAGATTTCAAGGCATTAGTGTTTAATGTACCAGTAAGGAAAAGTAAAGAAATAATTCATGATTTTGATTACACATCAAGTTACACCAAGGAACTTGAAGCTATCTTGGAAGATGAAAGGAAACAAGGAGAGATTAAAGAACTACTAGCAAAGATATTTCCTAGAGGTATTGGTAAGTACAAAGGAAAGATACCACTATTTTTTTTTTCATGTAATAAGATTGGACATATTTATGCTAGGTTCCCTCATGGTGAACAAAAGGATAAGTTCATAAAGTTTAAGGGTAAAGGAAAGAAAAAATGCTATGTCGCAGTTGATGAAGAAATTACTGATGAAGAATCAGAATATAATGAGGAAGAGGAGTTTGTATCTATTGTAGTCAAAAAAGATCCATCAGAAGGAAGAAAAGCATTTCTTTCCCACATGAGACACAATGATGAATGGTTGATAGACAACGGGTGCTCACATCACATGATTGGTGACTAGAGTAAGTTTATTAATCTTAATGATTTTGATGGTGTCGTGGTAAGGTTTGGTAACAATAGAACTCATTTGGTCAAAGGAAAAGGCACTAATTATTTAAATGATAAGTGTTGGTACTCAAAAATACAACAAGGATTTTTGAGTGTTTTGTTAGTGCTTTGCATTTTGACCCCCTATAAGTGCTTTTTGAGCCTATTTTTCTTGATGGAATTTTGAGGTCTATCATGCATGTCAGGTGTTCATCCCTCTTTTTTTGACATATGAAGACATCCCAAGTTGTCAGATTTGACTTTCAAGTTGTTTTGTGATGTCTTGTTTTGAGCACTTGTCTAAATCTACATTTTTGCCTAAGTGTAAGTTTGTTGTAGCAGGCCTTGTTTGCATTTTAATATCTTATGTCATGCTAAGTTTCATGGACCACCATTTTGAGGATGTTTAAATAGTACATCAAAGAGATTGTGTTTCAAAGCTCAATCCATTTTGAGTCTGTTTGATAGGTTTTCTGATACCTCAAAGTTGGTCTTCTAGAAATGTCTTGTTTCTTCATTCTGCCCAGAATTATGAGTAGCCCTGTTTGACCAATTGTAACTTTGCACCTTGTGACCTAATTGAAACAATTCCTTTTGAATTGTATTAAAGAGGTCAAATACTTCTCATATTTCCATCTTCAGGTCATGATGAATCCGTCTAGGTAGTTTTCCAATCTGATTCCATTTGCATTTTCTATCAATTTGCCAAATGATGAAATGCAGTTTTCCAAGTAGCCTGCTTTGTGGTTTGCCTGTTTGCACCCGGTTCAAGGTCAAGTATAATTGAAATTATTTTTGCGTTGTAGACTTCAAGGTGTAATTTCCTAAATATTTTTGGACCTTGACCAATATGTTTGGTCACTTTTCTAAGCCATTTCCAAATCAAATTTCTACTTGTTTCACTATTTCATATCCATAATGTTTTTAACAAGCTGACTTTGGTCTTTAATGATAATTTTCCTTTTGATCTTATGAGAAAGATAATGATGGATTCATTTTCATTATATGAGAGTGAATCATTATCCAAGATTTCGGATCTTGGGGGTTTTGGTTGGTAATTTTTCAAAGCTTGTTTCTAAGGTGATTTGTGCAGATGGACAGTGCAGACAAAATCAATGTTTCAGAAGGCTATATTTGATCAGGGATATCTTTTGGCTCAAATTTTTTCTATACAATTTCCTCTGGCATGTGCTCTCACATGTTGGGATTGAACATAATTTTATGATGGCGCATTCCTATGAAGTCATTCAGTCAGTTTTCAAGGCATGTTCTGGAGGCTACTCGCCATTAATAAAGCCAATTTGTAGAATTGTGAAAAATAGTTTTAAAATTGATTACAAGCTCAATGGTTTTATTTTCTAAGTTGCAGAGTTGATCAGATGTCTTTTTAAGGATGAAAATGGAGATCATTGCACCAGTATCTCAAATATTTATCGTCTGTTTGTGGAATCCAGTACTCAGTTTAAAATGGCATATTATTATTTTGTGATTTAAATAATGATCTTTAGAAATATGCGCCAATGAACTGGAATGTAGGAGAAAAATGAAACTGTGCCATGAAAATGCAATCAGAAGGCATAAAGGTTAGATTTATCAGCATTTGTCAGTATTCTCCCAGCTTATGCAAAATTTGAAGTTTTAAAGAGGAAGAGCATGATAAGGGGATTTGAAAGTAAATTAATTGCACTTCCAAAATCTTTTCTCATGGTGTGTCCAACATAAAGGTAAGGAAGAGAAAATAATTTAAAAAAAAAAGCAGTGAGATAGAGTACCATGGAATATCCCACACTGACAGTCAGAGGAAGCTACATACACATTGCATGAAGTAAAGTTTTAAATAAATATAAGCCTAGCGCAATGTATATTACAACATTTGTGAGGTTTAATGGTGCTGCGCTAGTTTTGGGAGGTTGTTTTTTTTTGAAAAAGCCATTAACAAACAACATGCAAGGAAAATGCGATGCCAAGTTTGAAAGAGAAAGTCTGCGTGTGTTTCTTAGAAGGATATATTTTATCAGTGATATCTTTTAGCTCAAATATTTCTATAAAATATCCTCTAGCACGTGTTGTCACATGTTGGAATTGAACCTAATTTTATGATAGCGCATTCCTATGATTTCATTCAGTTAGTTTTCAAGGACTGTTCTGGAGGCTACTCGCCATTAATAAAGCCAGTTTGCAGAATTGTGAAAAATAGTTTTAAAATTGATTACAAGCTCAATGGTTTTATTTTCTAAGTTGCACAGTTGATTAGATGTTTTGTCAAGGATGAAAATGGAGATCATTGCACAAGTATCTCAGAGATTTACCATCTATTTTTGGAATCTAGTACTTAGTTTACGAAGTTTTAAATGACATATTATTATTTTGTGATTTAAATAATGATCTTTAGAAATATGCGCCAATGAACTGGACTGTAGGATAAAAATGAAACTACACCATGAAAATGCAATCATAAGGCATAAAGGTCAGATTTATTGACATTTGTCAGCATTCTCCTGGATTATGCAAAATTTGAAGTTTTACAGAGGAAGAGCATGATAAGGGGATTTGAAAGTGAATTAATTACACTTCCAAAGTCTTTTCTCATGGGGCGCCCAACATAAAGGTAAGGAAGAGAAAATAAGTTTTAAAACAAAGCAGTGAAATAGAGTACCATGGAACAACCCACGCTGATAGTCAGAGGAAGCTACATACACATTGCATGAAGTAAATTTTTAAATAAATATAAACCTAGCACAATGTATATTGCAACATTTGTGAGGTTTAATGGTGCTACACTAGTTATGGGAGGTTTTTTTTTTAAAAAAAAGACATTAACAAACAACATGCAAGGAAAATGCCACGCCAAGATTGAAGGAGAAAGTCTATGCGTGTTTCTTAGAAGGGTGGATATAAAATGTTGGAAAGGAAAGCATGAGATTTATGGAATATAAATGATAGTAGTCAGTGGTGACTATACCTTCTATGCCAAGCACAAAATAAAAAAGGGGGCAAAGTGCGGTTTGGCAGCATGAGACCAATGAATGCCTGTGCTATGAAATGGAGGTGATCCACAAACCACTTCCACATCCTCTTACATAGACATTAAAAGAAGGAATTAAAAAATTTTAAAATAATAAATGTGAAGCTAGCACAATATAATTTGGAGTCTTTGCTAACCAAGGAGGAGCCTACACTAAGTATTGAAAAGAATACTTTAAAACCATTAAGCCAAAAAAATGCACTTGGGAGCCAGTGCAGTTGATTTGGGGGTAATTTGTTCCAACCAAATGAAATTTGCAAGTGTAAAGCCAACACCACAACCTTTTCCATCATGTTGTTTGCACAATAAAATGAAGGAGTGCATTGGAGGCAAATAATTTTCAATCAAACACAGAATATGGTTCTTGTGCAAGAAGCTTTGGAATTGTAAAATGTTTTTGAAAAACATTGATAAAAAACCAAGGAGGGGTTGCACTAAGACATATGGAGGAGGAATTCCAAACCAATCCAAAGCTAATAGCCAGTGCTAAGGTCTAGGTAATGCAGAGATTATAGCCCGTGCAATGTTGAGGATTGGAGGCTTCTAGTGCATGAGGAAGAAAACAATAACATTTAAAAGATTCTTCCAACCAATGCAAATTTCATGTCCACAAGGTCTACGTAGAGCTGCATTCAAACAAAGAAGATTAATGGACAATGCATGAAGGATTTTCTAAAGACATTAACATTCTATACAAATTTATTCACCAGGAAAATGTTTAATGGGATTTATCCCACATGCATAAGATTTGAATGTTTTATACTCTTTTTATATGCCAATGCACAGACTAGTATGTGAAGAAAGACCCAAGAGGCCATTTGGTAGGTCTCTTGGCTGGATTGGTTTAATGCACAGGTGGGCCCTATTATTTTGGAGGGAAAATGTAGTAAGGCTTTAAAAACTCAAAACCCATTGTCCCACATTCATGTCATTGGGGAATTTTGAAGTGTTTATAACCAAAAAGAGTTAGCAAGTAATGTGAAGAGCAATGAGAAGGCTATGCATGTGCGTGTAGGAAGGTGCCTCAAAAATCATGCCAACGATGATGGAGGATAAACACCATATTTTGGTGGGGCTCACAGAGGTGATGTGGTAGATGACATGGCATAGAGGCTTGCAGATTGGGCACACATCCCAAGGCAAATCAAATCGATGGTCGGTGCAAAGCCTCTATCCGAAAGATGCAAGGTAGTTACTACTGAGGGATCGCGCCAGTGCAACATGTGGCAAGGCTGACAGCGGTGCGGTCAAGGTGACGTCTATGTGGCGATGAGGTGGTAGCCGTGTAGGAGGTCATCCGAACTGGCATGCATCCTAAGGTGATGAAAATGGATGGCTATCGCAAAGCCTTGAAGATAAAGATGCAAGGTGGTTATCATAGAGGGATCACGCCAGTGCGACACGTGGCATCTGGACAGGTGGTGGGCTAGACACAGGGAAAATGATGCAAGCACCCAGTTGGACCTGTGGGCCAATCAGAGAGTGCCACATGGCACAAGAAGGACACATAGGCACCTAGGTAGATTTTTGAGCCAATTAGAGGCTGCCATGTGGCAAAATCTGGTGCTTTAAGGGAAAAGGGTATTAATATAGAGATTGAAATATTAAATTAAAAATATCATTTCAATAGTCCAACTATGGATTTGATATATAAATTCAAATATTTCAAAATATTGATGAAATATGCACCCGAGAGACAAAGTTTATTCAATGATTCAGAGGGTAAATTTTATCCATAATATGAAGTATCATATATCACCAAAAAGGTCTTGGAACAAAGATTCTGATCCTGTGAACCATTTGAGTCTAGATCATATCAGATTCTTTCAGTTGAAAATTGAATTAGTTGTAGATATTTTGGAGGAACAGACAGGTGTCGATGAATGAGATTATTTTTCCCTTTCTCCTATTTCTTTCTTTTCTCCTGATTGTAACGAGGATTTTGAAATTTATGTTGTTGGGAAGTATTCAAGCCTTTTTTCTTGTTTTCTCTGAGTTCTTTGTTTTGTAAATATGTTGAATCAAATGATTTTTCAATAAAGAACAATGGAATCCTTGTTCAATTCTTGTTGATGTCTTTGTGTATCTGGTCTTGACTCTTGTGTGTCAGTTTGTAAGGCATTTTGATACACTAGCTATAAGGTAGTTGTGATCTTGTTTTTAAGTTTTGTTCAAGGAGAGAGTCAATCTTAAATACAAGTTCAGAGAATTTAAGGTTTATACATGAATCTGACGTCCAGGAATTGGAGTGAGAAGAGTGATTTGTAAGGCACTTCACTTGGTTTCTTTGAGTTTGGAGTTAGGGTTTTTTGTAAATACATGTTTATTTGACTTTGTTTCCCAATAGATAAGGCACTGGTCTTTTGTTGGTTATGCAATTTTCTTCATCAATCAATTATTCAAATCATTTTCTCTTTCCTGTTTAACAGCATAAATGTGTACAAGTTGCATTGAATAGTGAAAATATGTTTGGTGATTCCTTGTAGAAGTTAATATGATAGGTTAGCCTGCCTGAGCCTCCGGGTTAGAAGAGAAGAATGGTGAATATCCTTGTTGTTACCTTGACCATTTCCCCAGTTCTTAGCAAATCATACAAGTGGGATCCTGTATAAGACTGGTTGAGTTGAACTTCCATGTTTTATAAGTCTAAGAACTATCCATGGTCACATCTGCATAATGAGGTTTAGCTAGTAAGTCATTGTATATGCAGATTTTATCATGTTTTAGGTGCACCCGCTTGAGTGTGTTGAACTCAAAGTAGAAGGAGGATCAAATCCTCATTAATTAGTCTTTTCTTGCCACTTAGTTTATAGGAATGAGCTAACTCTTGTGAGATGGACAAAAATCCCCAGGTCTGGTTTGCATTGTCTCTTTTAGTACTGAGGGATACAAGAAAAATTACTAACATTAAGAGTAATACATATGATGTTTATTTTGTGGATAGTCTAACACATAATATGTTGAGTGTAGTTCAGCTAAATGATAAAGGTTACAGAGTAGAATTCAAAAGAGGTAAATGAACAATAATTGGAAGCTTGAGTGATGAGATTTCTACTAGTAAGCAGACTAGAGGTAATTTATTCCATCTAAATAATACTGTGAACTATTGTTTGGTTGAAAAGGTTAAAGATAGTTGGCTATGACATAGAAGGATGTCATATAAATTTTTATAGTTTGATCAAAGTAAGTAAAAAAAATGCAGTTAGAGGATCACCACAATTAGTCAAGACGGACAACAAGATGTGTAAATAATGTTAGCTAGATAAGTTAACTAGTTCTACTTTCAAAAGAAATTATTTTTTATCTGAGAGAATACTTGATTTGGTGCATATTGATCTTTGTGGGCCTATGAGATATAGAATTTATCTAGGTGATAGATATTTCATATTTTTTACCAATGACTATTCAAGAATGATGTGGGGAACTTTCTTGAAGGAGAAGTACTATAAAGATAATGGAATCAAGAGACAAATGTCTGCACCAAGGACTCCATAAAAAAATGGTGTTGTAGAGATGAAGAAAATAACCATAGTGGATTATGCAAGGACAATTTTGATTCAAGGTGGAGTACCAAAAATTTATTGGAAAGAATCAATTAGTATTGTTGTTTACACACTAAAGTGGGTGCTAGTAAAGAAAGGAACCGATAAGACACCTTATGAGCTATGGTATTTTCACTCACCTAATGTTAAATATCTCAAAGTATTTGAGAGTAGATGTTACATTAAGAGGGATGATTTCATAGAAAAGTTTGATCTACAAAGTGATGAAGGTATTTTCTTGGGTTATTCTACTAAAATAAAAACATATAAGTGTTTAAATAAGAGAACTAACAAAATGGTTGAGAGTGAAAATGTAAAGGTGGATGAATACCCTAAGAAATCTAGTGATTCAAGAAAGAAAGTGACAGAGGATGATCATGAGATTATGTATATTTAACTAGAAGTGTATGAACCAAAAAAATAAAATAATGTGGAAGAATTGACTCAACTGGCACAAAAAGAAGCTCCTAAACCATGAACCAGTTATGCTTAGGTTTGTGAAGATGCATCACTCTATTGATCAGATTCTAGGTGATAATAATATAGGTGTTCTAACTAGAAGAAAGATAAGAGAAATTAATTATTTTATTTCCAAGTATGATCCCAAGATAGTGAGGGAAGAAATCAAGGATGAAGATTGGCTAAAATCTATGGAAGAAGAACTTGATCAAATTGAGAAGAATGATACTTGAACACTTGTTCCTAGACCTGAAAATAAAAATGTGATTGGTACCAAATTGGTTTTTAGGAACAAATTAAATGAATATGGAGGTGTGACCATAAATAAGGAAAGGATTGTATGTAAGGGTTATGCACAATAATAAGGACTAGACTATGGAGATACTTTTGGTCTAGTGGCAAGATTAGAAGGGGTAAGAATTCTACTTGCTTATGCTGCTTATAAGAAGTTCTATTTTTTCAAATGGATGTCAGGTCATCTTTCTTGAATGGAAATATTGAAGAAGATGTTTACATAGAAAAACCTAATGGTGTTTCATTAAAAAATTAGAAGGGCATGGTATGCAAGATATAAAAGGCACTATATGGACTGAAACAAGCTCCAAGGGAATAATATGAAAGGATACATTCTTATCTTGTTCAGATTGGTTTTAATAAAACAAGTGATGATAGTAATGTGTACCTAAAATATGAAGGAGATAATTTGTTGATAGCTAAAGTATTTTTTGATGATATAATATTTGGAGGAAATGATGAGATGAATTTGGGATTTGGTGAAGATATGAAGAAGAAGTTTGAAATTTCAATGATTGGGGAGATCAAATTATTTATAGGATTGTAGGTTTCACAACTAAAGAATGCTATTTATATCAGTCAATACAAATATGTGAAAGAATTACTCAATACTTTTGGTATGGATGACTCCAAAGTGGTTGGAACCCCCATGGTAATAGGATGTAAATTTTCTAAGGATAATGAATCTGATGCAATAGATACTACTCTGTATAGGTCTATGATTGGTAAGTTACAATATGTTATTCATAGAAGACTAGATAGTGCTCAAGTGGTTGGCATAGTGGCCATATTTAAAGAGAATCCTAAGGAATCTCATATGGTTGTAGTCAAAGGGATATTTAGGTATTTGAAAGGGATTGTTAACTATGGTTTGTGGTATGCTCATGATGGTGATTTATCTTTGACTATGTTTATTGATGTTGATTGGGTAGGAAATGTTGATGATAGAAAGAGCACAAGTGGTGGTGCATTATTTCTAGGTGAAAGGCTTGTAACTTTGATAAGCAAGAAGAAAATTTTTATCTCACAATCTACTACAGGAGCATATTATGTAGCACCGACAATAAATTGTACAAAAATTGCATGGATGGAGAAGATTCTGGAAGATATCAAAGAAAAGGTAACTATTTTTGTGAAAATACAAGTGCAATAAATATTTCCAAGAATACAGTAATGCATTCAAAGACTAAGCACATTGAAATCAAGTATCACATTCTGAGAGACCAAGTGCAAGGCAAGGAGGTGAAGTTGGAATATGTACCAACAAAGGAGAAGATAGTAGATATCTTCACAAATCCACTACCTAAGGATACTTTTGAGTAGCTTAGAGGTAAGATAGGGGTTATGCTCCTTACTGAATAGAACTAAGATGTTGTTGGTGCATCAATACAGTGCATTTATTGGCATATCTTTCACTATGGATTGATTTTCATTGAACTACTCCTTAGGGTGTGTAGTCGGGAAGAGATGAAGATAGTTCCAAAAAATGATGTATTGGGCTTATTGTGCCTTTGGAATTGTAGTCAAAGTGGGAGAATACTTAGTAAAGGATGAGTTAGTAAAGGATGAGAGAACAAGAGATCAAGAATAGAGAACTAAAAAGATGTATCAGCTGAGGGGGATAATTTTTGGTATTTATTTTTCTTGGTATTTGATAGATACACTCTAGCATGCTTGCACTCCTTGATCAGGACCCTCACTATCCCCAATATTCCCAAGATCCTAACACTAACTCCTAGGATCTTCCAAGCCCTCCTCTATCATGTTTAGGACTTCTTCAATTCCCCTTCACAAGGTGGCATCCATTAGTCCTTCACTATGGTAACTATCACCGATGTAATTCTCCCTTCTCAACTCCTTCTTGGATCCATCCAAGTTGTTTTCTTTCTTACCTTATTAGATAGTATTTTCAGGGGTTTAAATATATTCCTACACCTTCTACAACCTCAACTTGATCCATTTTTCTTGGGCTATCAAGGTCTTGAACATTTATTTCAATATTCTTGGTTTAGTCTTGTCTTTTAGGCCTATTAGGTCTATTAGGCCTATTTCACTAGCTTTTTCCCAAACTTGGAAAAATTTCCCAAATAACCCAATAAAAAAATATTGGATTCAGACACCCTGTATGGAGTTCTTCAATATTTGTGAGGTCTCTCTTCTCCAAGTCATTCGTACATGTGATTCCTACATTTAAGGGATTTTAGGGCTATTAGGCTCTCCACGAACTAGTCACCTGACTTAGGCTTACAAATGTCTTCAAATGGATTAGCCAAGTGACAACCTTCCTCAAGCATCTCTACAAAAATATAATGACACCTCACAACCACTTGGACTCATGAAATCAATCAAACACTAGATAAAACTTGCAAACACCTAGCTAGGTTGCTCTAGACTCACCTAGGGCTTTCTCAAAAAATAGAAAACTTAACTTTTAGGCCTTCTCCTTCCATATGTACACTCTAAATAGGCTCTCCTAACATGTCCATAAAGGTAGTGATGATTCCATGATAGATTTTTGATACAGGAGCACCCTAGATAACCTAAGTGTTTTATTTAGAACTTATGGATTTCGTAAAGGTCCTAGTGGCCTTTAGGTCAAGTTTGAATCAAAGTTTTCATATTGGACACCCTTTGTAAGACCTAGTTCCAAGATTGGCATTTAATAAGACCTTGGTAAGCTATTGGTAAAATTATATCTAAAACCTTAAAAATAGGTTATTTTCTTATGTTTTCATGTTTTATCATGTTTAGATCCATGTGGGATCATAAATAATAGGTTTGGACCAAGTTTGGTCACTTAGATTACAAAGTTGCAAAATTGCTAAAAAGTTGTCAAGCAACTTTTGCCAAATATTGTAAAATCCATTCCAAAATGGATAATTAGTTTAAACAATGGATTTAACCATTGGGAATTCCAAAAGAAATCCCTGTAGGACAACCTTTGTAATTTTTGCATTCAAAATCAATAAAAAACACTATTTTCCTGCAAATTCGAGAAACAGTCACTTGGTACGAATAGGTACAGAAGGTTGGGACTAAAAGTGTGATATATTAAGGTATCCTTGTGAAGTACCTTCCATTTAAATTTTTTCCCATATCCTAATCTTCTATACTTTGAAAGTTATTACATTTTAACTCTTGCTTCCTGGTTTTTAGGCCCTAAATCAGAGTTTCACAAATAATTGCTCATATTTCTTGTTTCCACCATGTGAATCTAATGAACCTTGGTGGAAATAATGTATTGAAAATTATATTTAAGATTTATGCAGGTTGGGTTTGATAAAATGGAGGGAGATGGGTTTGCCATGATACCCAAGGTGTACATGTCCATGTGTGCACCAATCAAGCGATTGAGTATAGTCCACATAACTCACCATAGGAGATTCATCAAGACCTAAATTTGAGTTTGAGAAGTCCTTGTGCATCCCTTAACATTATCCAAGTGTTGGATGGGGTCCTTGTTGTATGGAAGGGGTACCTATAGTGTAATTGGAGGCCTAATTAGCCCTATTTATTTAGGCAAAATAGTGTCTTTCTATTTTCCTTTTACTTCCAAGCATTGGTGCTTTGTTATAATCCATTAGGCCATAAAGGGTACCTGAATTAGTGTTTATTTTAGGGGGTTATGTGGAATAATTTCAAACTAAGCACAAATTCCCATTTGAAAAGGCTACAATCCTAGGAGGTGCTTATCATAGCAACCATGATCAAATTAGTGTACATGGTGAGTAGGATCATTGGATTAATCTATTAGGGACCTAAATCGACCAAATCCTTGAGAATAGGTCACCCCTAGTCCTTCAAGTCATGTCATGGGGAGTTGTTGTCAAATTGGTGTAAGTGCCTAATAAGCCCAACCATTAGGAGTTGGTGTTGGAGACTTGTTAGAACCTACTTATCAGGTTTCCCTATTGGGAATAGGTTGTGATAACCTAGGAACAAGTCATTTTTGCACTTGTGATAAGTGTAGAGGCACCTTACCTCTTGGTGTTTGAAGATTTGAAGGATACCTAGTCCTTTTAGGGCTTTTGACTGTCCACTCTACATCAAGTGGTATCAAAGCTATGTCTGCTCCTAAGGATGAAGAGATTCATGAAAGGCTTACAAACATGGAACTTGCAAGGATAGTGAGAGAACAGAAGGAAGCGAATGCAGCGCTGACCAAGAGGCTTCAAGAACTAGAGAACAAGGTAGAGAGGGGAAGAGAAGATATTTATAATGGTGAAGAAGGGAGTGAAGAGGAAGATGACACTCCTGATTAGGATAAGAAAATTTCTGCAGACCAGAAACCCCTCTTAGATGCCTTAAAGTCTATGGGGAGAAGAACCATGGAGGAGAAGTTAGACTTACTAACTTTCAATGGAAATATGAATGCAGATTTGGCCTTAGATTTGATTGAGGCTTTGAAAAGCTTCTTTGAGTGTGAAGACATTGTTAAGAAGCAAAGAGTAAAGATGGAAAAATCCAAGTTGAAGGGTGTAGCCCTAACTTGGTGGAATTTCATTCAAACAGAGAGGGTAAAGAATGGTACAAGTATGATCACTTCTTGGAACAAGATGATAACATTGATAAAGGAGACATATGTACTTGGAGATTATGGGGTACAACTCCATAGAAGGAAGAAAAACCTAAAACAAAAAGACATGGATGTAGGCTCATACACCAAGGAGTTCCTAAAAATATGCATGAAGACTAATGCAACAGAGAATGAGGAAGAAAAATTAGCAAGATACATGAATGGTCTCAAGGTCTCTATTCAATAAGAAATAAACCTACATAGCCCTACATCAGTAAACAAATTTTATCAAATGGCAATCAAGGTAGAAGAGAAATGGAAAAGAAAGAAAGACTTTGGCAAAGAAAAGAGAAATGATGGTGGAAATAGTTTTAGAGGAAGTGGTACCTCTTGGAATAGAGGATAGTATAGTGGTAGCAGCAACAAGACCCCTGACCAAGGCCAAGAAGAAAAAGAACACAATGAATCCAATTTCAAAGGGAACTTCAGAGGAAGGAGACCCTTCAACAAAGGAAGGGGAAGAGGAAATGGACCTTTGAAATGTTATTAATGCAACCAAATTGGACACCATGCAGGGAGATTCCTGGAGAAAAGAAATAACAAAAACAATGGAGAAAGGATGACACAACTCATTCAATAAGACAAACAAGAGGATGACACTAATCCAAGGGATCTAGAACCAGAGGAAGGAGCATGTTTGATGATGAGGCAAGATTTCCTTCAATTACCAGAAACCCATGAACCGCCTCAAAGGAAGAACCTCTTCAAGACAAAGCTCAAATGCCATGGAAAGGTATGTAATATCCTCATTGATTTAGGTCCAACTGAAAATTTGGTGTCTCTTGAAATGGTCCAAAAATTAATCCTACCTAAGAAACCACACCCCTTTCCCTACCATGTCTCTTGGTTAACCAAAGGTCAACAAACTCTAGTAACTGAACAAGCATGGGTAGAATTTTCTATAACAGATTTGAAAGATAAAGTACTTTGTGATGTAGTGGAAATGGATGCTTCTTACATCTTACTAGGTAGACCTTGGAAATATGATGTGGATGCCACACATCATTGTAGGAATAACACCTACTCCATCACCAAGAGTGGGGTAAATTTTACCATGAAGCCCTTGCTTGATGTTAAAACAGAGAAGGAACCTATTGTTATCACCATAGGGGAAAATGAAATGTTGAAAGTATTGAAGGAAATTGAGACTTAAGGCTTTGTACTTATCTCTAAAACCAAGGATGGCATAAGATCTGATGATAAGGATTCCATACCAAATGAATTTATGGAACTATTAAACAAATGCAATGATGTCACTACTAGTGAATTTCCCACAAGCCTCCCTCCCTTTAGAGAAATTGGTCATTAAATAGACCTAATACCTAGTTCCTCCTTACCTACTAAGGCTCCATATAAGATGACACCTTCGCAGCATGCAAAGATTACAAAACAGGTCAATGAACTATTAGAGAAAGGACTAATTCAAAAGAGCCTTAGCCCATGTGTTGTCCCATCAGTCCTAACACCCAAGAAGGATGGAAAGTGGAGGTTATGTACAAATAGTAGGTCCATAAACAAAATCACCATAAGATACATATTTCCCATTCCAAGAATTGAAGACTTACTTGATCAATTAGGCACTGCTTGTTACTTCACCAAGTTAGACTTGAAATCAGGATATCACCAAATCAAAATAAATCTAGGTGATGAATGGAAGACTACATTTAAAACAATTGAGGGCCTTTTTGAATGGATTTTCATGCCTTTTGTGTTAATTAATTCCCCAAGCACATTCATGAGGCTCATGAATGAGATTTTGATTAATTTTATTGGAAATTTTGTAGTAATCTATCTTGATGACATACTGATTTACAATCATAGCAGAGAAGAACATCTTGGACGTGGAACAAGTTTTGAGGAGACTTCATCAGCACAAGTTAGTTATTAGCTTAGAAGTGTATGTTTATGAAGAAGAAACTTGTGTTCCTAGGGTTTGTCATCTCACAAGGCACCCTAAAAATGGACCCTAAAAAGGTTGAAGCAATTATCAATTGGCCTCCACCCAAGAACCAAGGTGATGTTAGAAGTTTTCATGGTCTTGCAACTTTCTATAGGAAATTTATTAAAAAATTTAGTCATGTGTGTGCTCCCATGTTGGACACTATCAAGGGTGGTAAACAAATCATATTTGAATGTACTAAAGAGGCTGCAGATTCACTGAAAATAGAGGCATTACTTACTTCCAAAAGAGTTTATTATTTATACTGATAACTGTGAATCAAGATTCTTAAATACTTAGGAAAAACTTGGAGTCAAACACATCAAATGGATGGAACAATTGCAGGCATATACATTCAACATTAATCACAAAAAGGGGGTAGAAAACAAGGTCACTGATGCCCTAAGAAAAAGGGTTGGTTTGGTTGAAGAAGTACAAATTCAGAGTGTGGGGATTGAATCAATAAAACATTTGTATGTAGATGATCTAGATTTTGGAGAAATCTTTGAGGTATGCACCAAAATGATAGGTAAATATCATACTGATTTATTTGATTTTCTAATTTAGAATGGACTCTTGTCCAAAGGGGCTCAAATATGCATACCTAGTTGTTTCATGAGAACAAATATCATAAAAGAAAGACATTATGGTGGCTTGGGAGGTCATTTTGGAATAGACAAAACAACAAACCTAGTAAAAAGGAGTTACTTTTGGCCAAAAATTGGAAACAAAGTAAAAAAGTTCATAGAAACTTGTACTAGTTGTTAGAAAGCCAAAGGTGTATCTACTAGCCAAGGACTATACCAGCCTCTGCCAATTCCCACTAGGGCATGGGAATCACAATGGAGTTTGTGATGGGTTTACCTAGAACCAAACATGGTTTTGATAGTGTGTTTTTCATAGTGGATAGATTAAGCAAGATGGTCCAGTTTGTTCCCTTTAAAAGAACAAATGATGCATCTCACATAGAACATCTCTTCTTCAAAGAAGTAGTCAGAATTCATGGCTTACCTTAAACAATAGTTTCAGATAGAGATGTTAAATTCCAAGGACATTTTCGGAGGACTCTTTTCAAAAATCTTGGCACAAATCTAACCTATATCTCTCTGTATCACACACAAACTAATGGGCAAACTAAATTGGTCAATAGGTCACTTGGAAACCTCCTAAGATGTCTAACTAAATAGCATTCCAAAATTTGGGACATGATCTTGCCTCAAGAAGAGTTTGCATTCAATGATTCAATGAATAGATCTACTATAAAAACACCTTTTCAAATTGTTTATGGACTTCACCCAAAAGTTCCATTAGATTTTGTGGAATTACCTTCTGATTATAGAGTTAGTGCACAAGGTGAAGAATTAACAAAACTAATCACTAAAGTGCAGGCAAAAGTGAAAGAAACATTGCAACAATCCACCATGAAATAAAAAGCACAAGCATATAAGAAAAGAATAGAAATCCACTTCCTAATTGGAGATAAAGTGTGGGCTTACCTAAGAAAGGAGCAACTACCAAAGGGAAGATATTCAAAGTTACATATGAAGAAAGTTGGGCCATGCACCATTCTCAACAAGATGGGTGAAAATTCCTATGAAATATCTCTTCCTCCTACATTATCAATTTCTCCTATATTTAATGTTTCAGATCTCACCCCTTACAAATGTGTTTCAGGTACGACCAATGTGCAGGATCCACAAAATGAGGAGGATGGAGACTATGTCACAAATCTTCCACAGAGAAAACTAGTGGAGTTGGAAAAAATTATTGAGTCTAAGGTGTTGAAGGAAAAAAGGAAACAAAAGTATATGCAATGCTTGGTAAATTGGAAAGGACTCCCTAGCATTGATGCTACCTGGATGACAGAGGAACAAATCAAACAACATGGCATCACTCTTGATCAGATAAACCTCAAGTAAGAACTTGAGTTAAAAACCTCATGGGGAGTATGGTGTAGGAGCACCCTAGATAACCTAACTATTTTTTTTGGATATTATGGATTCCTTTAAGGTCCTAGAGGCCTTTAGGTCAAGTTATAATCAAAGGTTTCATATTGGACACCCTTTGTAAGACCTAGTTCAAGGATTGGCATTAAATAAGCCCTTGGTCAACTATTGGTCAAATAATGTCCAAAGCCTTAAAAAAAGGTAATTTTCTTAATTTTTCATGTTTATATCCATGTAAGATCATAAATAATATGTTTGGACCAAGTTTGGTCACTTAGATTATAAAGTTGCAAAATATTGCAAAATTGCTAAAAAGTTGTCAAGCAACTTTAGCAACTTTTGCTAAATATTGTAAAATCCATTCCCAAATGTCTAATTAGTTTAAAAAGTGGATGTAACCTTTGGTAATTCCTAAAAAATCACTAATAGGCGGGTGGTAGGACAACTTTTGTAATTTTTGCATTCAAAATCAATAAAAATCACCATTTTCCTGTAAATTCAAGAAATGGTCACTTGGTACAGATAGGTATGGAAGGTTGGGAATGAAATTATGATAGATTAAGGTATCCCTATGAAGTAAATTCCATTTACATTTTATCTCATGTCTTAATCTTCTATACTTTGAAAGTTATTGCATTTTTACCCCTACTTCCTAGTTTTTAGGCCCTAAATTAGGGTTTCACAAACAATTGTTCATATTTCTTGTTTCCACCATGCGAATCTAATGACCCTTGGTGGAAATCATGTATTGAAAATTTTATTTAATATTATGCAGGTTAGGTTTGATAAAATGCAGGGAGATGGGTTTGCCATGATGCCCTAGGTGTGCACCAATCAAGAAATTGAGTACAATCCACATAACTCACCATAGGAGATTCATCAAGACCTTTATTTGAGTCTGAAAAGTCCTTGTGCATCCCTTCACATGATTCAAGTGTTGGATTGGGTCCTTGTTGTATGGAAGGGGAACCTGTAGTGTAATTGGAGGCCTAATTAACCCTATTTGTTTATGCAAAACAGTGTGTCTTTTTATTTTCCTTTTACTTACAAGAATTGGTGCTTTGGTATAATCCATTAGGCCATAAAGGGTACCTGAATCAGTTTTTTTTTAGGGGGTTATGTTGAACACTTTCAAAGTAAGCCCAAATTCCCATTTGAAAAGGCAACAAGCCTAGGAGGGGCTTATCATAGCAACCATGATCAAATTAGTGTACATGGTGAGTAAGATCATTGGATTATTGTCTTAGGGAACTAAATAGATTGAATCCTTGAGAATAGATCACCCCTATTCCTTGGATTCATGTCATGGGGAGTTGTTGTCAAATTGGTGTAAGTGCGTAATAAGCCAACCATTGGGAGTTGGTGTTGGAGACTTGTTAGAACCTATTGATCAGGTTGTCGTGTTGGGAATAGGTTGTGATAACCTAGGAACAATTCATTTATGCACTTTTGATAAGTGTAGAGGTACCTTACCTCTTTGTGTTTGAAGATTTAACAGATACCTAGTCCTTTTAGGGCTTTTGACTGCCCAATCTATATCAATTTTCATGTGGGAGGCATTTTTCCACAATGCAGCCTTGGATAGTCCAAAGACTAGCTACTTTACAAAATTATGTACAAACCTAAACTAATTTAAATAAAAGAACTTCAAACCAATTCACAATGAAGGAAAAAAACACTAATCACAAGAATCCCACATGAAGAGATCATATTCAATCCATTAAAGGATCTTGCAAAGTAAATTATTCTAACTGTTCAAGAAACCATAAAAACATAGTGCTATGGAAATTGACTTCTATTTCTTCAACAAAAATTATCACCTCAGGATTTGGGCTCCTTTGATATTTTATAAATCCTCCTCATAGGTGAAGGTGGTTGGGATACTGACCATTCCCTAAAACATTAACTTTGTCTCGATTTGGACAATGTTGTCATGCAACTTTTCAAAGTTGCAAATTTTGTCATGACAACATTTTGACGATTTTGCAAATTTTCTTCTAACCTATTCAAATGACCTCTAAACTTAATAGAATGATTGAAAATCATAATAATCCATTTTATGCTTAATTACACTCTTTCCTAAGCATTTTAAGTCCTTTTGCCCAAAATCCAAAGTTAAGCCTCAAAAGAGACCTAAAGCCAAAATAACTAACCAACAACAAAGTACTTCTAGATTAGATTAAGTCTAACCTAGATCATCTAAAACACACACTTAATACCTTATAAGGTCTCTCAAAATACCTCTAACCTGGATAGGGTCAGTACAAGACAAAGCAAAAACATAGGACCTTAAGAGATGTCCTAGGTGCTCCTGCACCATTCTCCCAAACAAAAGAGCTTAAGTCACAACTAGATTGATCAAGTTAGGACCAATTCCTAACTTCTTGAACTCTATCTCTTTGATCCAAGTAGAATTTTCACCTCCTTTTCCTTTCCATTTGACCAAGTGTTCCCAATAGATTTTATGTCAAGTCTTCTTTCTCACTCTTGAATTTAGGATCTTGTCTGCTTTTGGAGATGATGGGGAGGGTAACTAAAGGTATTCCACTTATTGTATCACCTCTATGAGAATTTGATCTAGATCATGAATTGCACCCTTGTAGAGGATAATATTTTCTACATTAAAGATAGGAGAAATTCCTATATCCTTAGGAAGCTCCAATTTATATGCAATATTTCCATACTTATCTAGAATAGTACAGGGTCCCAACCTCCTCATTTGCAACTTGATGGGGAATCCTTTCTACAATATTTCCTTGTTCAAATGCACCATCACAAGATCTCCTACTTGGAATTGAAGATCTTTCTTCTTTTCATCAACCTTCTGCTTGATCTTGGAAATGTTCTCTATTAGTGACTTCTTAACTAAATCATGGACCTCTTTCATTTCATGGGAGAAATCCTCTGCATAGACACTCCTTGAGGTTCGATCTCCTAACTCTCTAAGCTTTAGAATACCCCTTGGATGCATCCCATAGACAACTTCAAATGGGATTCTATCAGGGGTCCTGTTAACTTTATCATTGTATGCATATTCAACTTGGGCTAAGATTTGGTCCCAAGTCTGACCATACTCCTTAGTGAGGCACCTTTATATGGTTACCTAGACTTCTATTTACCACCCTAGTTTGACCATTTATCTGAGGGTGGTAGGAAGACCCAAAAGATAGATTGGTTCAAAGCTTATGCCATAATGTTTTCCAAAAATGACTCATAAATTTTGAGTCTCTATCAGATACAATACTGAGAGGCAATCCATGTATGCGTAGCACTTCCTTGAAGAACAATTGAGCAATCTAAAAAGTATCATGCATAGTATTGCAAGGTACAAAATGTTCCATCTTACTGAATCTATCTACTATGACATCGATACTATCATACCCATGTTTTTTCCTTGGTAAGCCAACTACAAAATCCATGCTAAGACATTCACATGGACTACTAGGAATGGGAAGGGGTTGATAGAGACTAGTATTGGAAGAAGTGCCCTTAGCCTTTTGGAAAATAATGCAACATTCTACATACTTCCTAACATCAAGATTCATTTTTGGCCAATAATAATATCTTTGCACTAATTCTTGACTCCTATTGACTCTAAAATGTCCAATAAGGGCTTCATTATGCTTTTCTTAAATCAAATTTACCGTCATTGACCCTATAGGTACACAAAAATGACCACTTATAAACAAAATTTCATTCTACAAATAGTAATCAGAGAACTCACCATGAAAATTATTTTGATTCTCCTTGCCTATCTTGTAGACCTCTACAAAGTCTCCATCCTCTGAGTATAAGTCCTTGAAGCTATCAATCCCAATTCTCTTTAATTTAACCTCTTGTGTTGTCAAGAGTCTTCTTCTTAGTGCATTAGAAACTTTATTTGGTGCCCCTTCTTGTGTTTGATGGTGAATGTGTATGCTTACATGTATTCCTCCCATTTCATATTCTTATGACTGAGTTTTTCGTGGAATTTTTGGAAACTTAGGGCCTAGTTGTCTGTATAAACCATAAATTCCTTAGGAAGGAGGCAGTGTCTCCATTTCCTTTAGGCTTGGACTAGAGCATACAACTCTAGGTCATAGGAAGAGTGATTCCTCTTTTCATCACTAAGCTTCTCATTGTGAAAATCCACTTGTCCTCCATCTTAGCTCAAGATAGCACTTATGAAAATGTTTCAACCAACACATTCCACAGTGAAGAGTTTCTCAAAACTAGGAAGAACTAGAATGGGTTTAGTAGCCATCCTTTTCTTCAAAAAATCAAAACCATAATTTTCTTGATCATTCCATTTGAAATTATTTCTCATTCCACCCTTCATTGTGTCCAACATAGGTGTACATATAGCCCTATACTGCTTGATGAACTTTTTGTAATATTGAGTCAAACCATGAAAGCTTCTCACCTCTGTAGCAGCCTTAGGAGTAGGCTAGTTTACAATTTCCTCCAATTTTCTTGGATCCATTTTTATATTCCCATATGAAAATACAAATCCAAGGTACATTATTTCCTACTTCATGAACTCACACTTGTCCAAATTTATCATTAGCTTTTCCTCATGCAAATTTTTAAACATGATTTGCAAATGTTTAAGGTGTTCCTCTCTAGTTTTACTAAAGATCAAGATATCATCAAGATATAAAACTAAAAACTTACTAATGAAATCCTCCAATGCCTTGTTCATCAGCCTCATAAAATTTATTGGGGAATTAGATATCTCAAATGGCATGACAAGCCATTCATATAAACCTTTAGTGGTCTTGAAGGTAGTCTTCCACTCATCCCCTTCTTTGACCCTAATTTGGTGGTATCCACTCTTGAGGTCAATCTTAGTAAAGTACTTGGAATCCCCTAAATAGTCCATTAGGTCTTCTATCCTTGGGATGAGGAATCTATACATAATGGTGGTTCATTTTAGTAACTATAATTAGTGCACAATGTCCAAGTACCTCCTTTCTTAGGGGCTAAGATAGTAGGAACAACACATGGACTAATACTTGTCCTAATCAGAACTTGGTCTATAATCTCCTGGATTTGTTTAGAAATCACCTAATTTTGTTGGGACTTCATTTTGTAAGCAACTTTATTAGGAAGTGTGGCTCCTGGGATAAAATCTATTTGATGGCTAATGGCTCTTTTAGGGCATAGGGTATCTTGTTTTCCATCACTTACTATCTCTTGGAACTCCTTAAAAATTTCTAGAACCTCTATAGATAACTCTTTCTTCTTCTTTGTCTTCTTTGTCTTGTCTTCCTTGGGCTTCAAAAATAGTGCATACCCTACTCCTTCACCTTCTTCTAGGGTCTCCAAGAACTCTTTCTCACCTACCAAAAGAACATTAGCTCTTTTTGACCTTGCTTCCCCTTCTTCTAACAAGGACTGTATCTTGAAAGCAACACCATCCTTCCTGAATGAATATGCATTCTTGAACTCATCATGCATGTATTTCCTATCAAACTTCCAAGACCTTCCCAATAAGAGGCAGCAAGCATCCATTGGCAAGACATCACATAGTACTCTGTCTTTATACCTCCCAATCGTGAAGTCTACATGTACTTGCTCATTAACTAGGACATGTTGTCCTTTGTTAAACCAAGTGACTCTGTAAGGATTTTTGTGAGGAATCCTTTTCAATTTGATTTTAGAAACTTCCTCCTCTAAAAAAATATTGTTAGTTGACCCTGAGTTAATAATGACTTTTCAAAATTTTCCCATGATTTTACATTTCATTCTAAATAATGACCTTCTCTAACTAGGTTCTTCTCTGACAAGATCTTTGATAAGTGTTCTTCTTAGCATTAGGTTCTCTTCTTCTTCTAATTCTAAGGGTACCTCTTCATTTTTATTGCTACTTGTCTCTTCTTGAACATAACTCACTCTTTTCTCATTCCATTGGGATGTAGACCCCTTCTCTAGACACCTATAAGTAGGATTTCCTAAGTAGATACAGTGGTAACACTACAAGCTTTCAAAGTATGAATCTCTTCCTTGTCCACTATTTCTTCGTCTCCATTTTCTACTTGAGTCTCTTCCTCTATTACAACCTCCTCTTCTTGAGCTTCCTTCATGTTTCTCTATCAACTTTGTCTCACCTTGTATCTTTGAATATGTACTCCTACCTCCAAATCCTCCCATATGGCCTGTGCCATCTTTACCTCTTCCTCTTCCTCTATTATTGTCTGAGTCTTTCTTATTTCTTAGTTTCTCTTCCACTTTAATGTTGGAATAATGGAATGGTGTGTACTAAGAGGGTAGGGGTGAATAAAGACCCTTAATTTTTTTTGTCAATTAACCTTAATCCTTTAGTAATCAAATCCTTGCATTACCGACCATGTGAGGTCCTACCCCAATCATCCATTTAGAGTTGATACTATTATATCATATCTATCTAGATGATACATTTTGTTTTTGATACATTTACGTATTGGACTTTAATAGTATATATATCATATGATGAATCCATTTTGATGATGTTTAGATGTAATATTTTACACATATGACTTAGTTCTTGATGACATGATTTAACTGTTTCCATTTTTATTCTAAAATTGCAATTTGATCATGTGACATGAAAATGTAGATTTCGGGTTTAAATTCTGCAAATGATTCATATTGGCTAAATTAGTATGTTAGATAAGTAATTTCCAATAGTATTAGGATTTATCAGTTATATGTTCATGGATGACCTAGTTCTGAATAATGATGTATAAATTATGGTTAGATGAATATATTATAATGTGTAATATCATGAATATGTGTTTTCTTCCATGGACTACTGATACTTTGTTCAAGTGTGCAGGTGAATAAACCATGGTCTCAAAACTAGGGAAACAAGATTTGGTTATTATGAATATCCTTGTGAAGTCAAGGTTAACCCTAAAGAGGTAAATAACCTATTTGTGATGTACTAAATGTTGTAAATGCAATTATGCATGTTGTAAATTTAATTTCTTGATTTTTTTGTTATTTCCTTTTTGGCATGCCATTGTGATAATGTATTGTGAAATTATAGTGCCAATTGGAACTTGTATTGTGAGATGGAATGCCCATGTGGATTTTGAGGTTAATTTTCACCCTAGATTATATGGTAGTGTTACCATGAGGAGTTACTTGTCTTGGGAACCCAAATCATGAGTACTAACTTAGAAATTCGTAGGTAAACTATAGGTGAGTTTTTGAAGGGTTAGAATGAGTCCAAAAGGGTAGTTTGAGTTAAAAATGTCTAGACCATTAGTTGCACTATGGATTAGGGGTTGTTTTTTATTGTTTTTAGTGTCAATATTTCAATTATGACCCTTCTCAAGTACCTTTCTTGGGTAGTGGTGAAAATTGGGAAAAGGAAGGACCCTCACTTTCTTGAAGATAGTGGAGTCTCTTCCATGCATGAAGCTTGAAAAATGTTAGAGAGAAGGAAACACATCTCTCTCTTCTTGATGGGAAAGAGGTGTTGGGGAGAGAGCCTTCTAAGGAGGAAGGAGAGGAGAGTTGGGGTTGATTTCCCACTCTCCATTTTGGGAGACCTGTAGAATGTGCTTGGGAGGATTTTGCTAGTTGGAAAAGCCAAGGGAAGAAGAGCTAGGAAACAAAGGATCATCTCAAACACCATCCATTTCTAGGAGTAAGGTTGGTACTCCTAAGTCCATGTGTGATTTTTTCTTGCATTCTTTTTTGTTGAGTCTTGTTGAACTTAATTAATTCAAAGATTTCATGTTGTGTAAATGTGGTTTTGAGATAATATGTTGGTGAAAGGAATTTTATTTTGTTCTTTCTTTTCTACTATTTTGTTTGGTGTTTTTCATGGGAGTGAATTGACATATATCCCCCTTTGGAGGGAGGAGAAATTCATTTGTGGCTGAAGGGCATAGTTGGGAAATCATGATAGTGTAGAGTTTCTTCTTGGGAAGAAGAGGGATGTATCATGGATGTTATGGGCTCTATGTGCCAATGCTATCTTCTGAAATTCTCATGGGGATGATAAGGGTTTATGGTTGTGTGTATGGAGCTCTTGGGGTTGAAGTATAAGCCTTGGGAAGGCATGTGCATTTTAAGCATATTGAGGTATTATTGCTTGGCATTCTCCTTCATGGTTTTTCCACCTTCACCCCTAATTAAGTCCATTATGACCCAAATTGTGCAAAGGCTTGGGAGGGACTTATGTGTTTTTTTTTAGAGTTGTTTATGTGTGGTGTTTTTCTTGTATGTCACCTAGCCTCTTTTTGTTTCCCCTAGCTCAGGGGTGGCCTCTTAGAGGCCTAGGTTGGGAGGTGAGCTCCCATGGGTTATTCCAAAATTTTGGTTTTGCAGATTGGTAGCTTTTTTTTTCTCAACTTCATGGATTCATGGTCAAAGCTGGAATGAGAGTTTTAGTTGGATATAAATTTGTATATTTGAGAAAATTAATTTTTCACCTCAAGTCATAGGGTTGACTCTTGTATAATTTAAAATTCTAGTAATTGGTTTATAAACATGTAGGAAAAAATTGCATTAGTTTGTTTTAAAATGGAAAGACGAGTAAAGTTTTTGTTTCTATTATTAAGAGATTCATATAACAAATACATTAATGTTAAATTGATTTAAGAAAGCTTATTTCTTGTATGCAATCTTCTGTATTAAGCCTGTATTTAAGAAAAATTTACATCTATTTATCCTAGCAAATATTATTGTTTAGCTGAAATCTATTGGAGATAAATTTTGTTTATATTTGGTAACAGACTTTTAAGATGATAAGAATCTCCACATTATGATGTTCCTAATTTATGCATTATGTGTATTACATGGTTTAAATTTTACATGCCTATGTTCTTTCATGTATGAGCTATTTGTTTAAATAACATAACAATTATTAATATTGTCACTGAAGTTGCATTGTGTAAATTATACATAAACAGATTGAGATAAATTAAGGTTAGATTAAAATAGAATAGCTACATATTATAATTTGTACAGAAAGAGATTGAGTTAATGAAAAGATAGATTTGAAATTTGGATAGAATAAAATCTACATGTGCAAACTATAATCTATAGAAGGAAATTTTATTCCATATGATCTTATATATATTTATAGTATCCCTTGTATATATATAATAAACATGTATCTAAAATCTGAAAGAATTACTAAATCCCTTTTCTTTGTTACACATAAATCTATGTCTATTTCTGCAGATTTCTTAAGGTTTAAAACTACCTTTTTAGATATATATTATAACCATGAAAATAAAAACCATACCAATAATTTAGATAAATAATATCATACAATTAAAATCAAAGGATTACTAATTCATAAATCTGCTATAGCTGTGTAAAAAAAATAGCAAGTATATATATATATATATATATATATATATATCATAATAAAAAAATAAAAAATCAGAGAGTTTCAGTAACTAAAAATCTATGGGGGCTATGTTTTAAACAACATTAATATGTATATACATATTTCATTTTATACAAATATGCAGACATTTAAACACACACACACACACACACACATATATATCATACCCAAAAAATTATTATTATATGCATCTAAAACACAAAACTAAATCAGAGAGAGATTTTTGTATTTTTCTTAAAAATGAAAGAATGCTTTTATTTGCCACCGCCATTACTATCATATATATGCAAATATATATATAGATACACTGTGTGTATCTGTATATATATATTTGTGTATATATGTACCTTCATCTTTCTTCCTCCATGGTTGCCTTCTTTCTTCAACCAGACCCGCACATTTAAAAAAAAAAGGGCTAGGGTTCAGAAATGGACTGGGAGAGAAAGAGAGGAGAAAATTAAATAACAAATAACCTTTTGGATATTTTTATTTGAGTACTAGCCCTAACTTTGAATTAGGGTTAGGGATTCTCCATTGTGATAAATTATGTTTTTGATTAAGGTAAAAATAAGTTTTGAAAGGAATCCAAAACCTTTTACAATAGGTGATTAAAGATAGTCAATGAGAACCCTTACAAACATGATTTGTGATAAATTATGTTAGTTCGTTTATTTATTATCTATTTCCCACTTAGTGGAATTTCTTTTTTATGGGAATCATTTTTGAAGGAAAAATCTATTAATCAATATAATATTATTAATAGTTTCCTTGTTTTAAACCACGCTTTTAGGAGCTTAGATAGTAATGTCATTTGTAATAAATCTTAAATATTTTTTTAATAAAATAGAAATTTTTAGAGTTTATTAAATTAAATTTATTAGAACAATATAGAGGTGGAGTTTTAGATGGTTAATATTATGAAATAAGAAAATTTAAATTTGGTTAGTTATAAAAAAAGGAAATTTTAGAAGCAACCATTTGATGCATAGATAAATTTAATGTTAGAGTAAGAATATATATTTAATTTATAAATAAATATTAATGGAAAACTTAATTAAGTCTTCCTAGTAACAAGGAGTAAATTTTTAACAAGTGATTTTTTTTAAAACCATTGAGATCATTTTCTAATATTGGATTATTTTAATCCAATGTAATTTGAAAGTTGCTTTACCTATATTTAAATTTATTTATATCATGACTTTAATGTATTTTTATAAAGAAAATTTCATTAATTAAATTAAATTAAAGTTTTAAACTTAGAATCTTCTTTTAGTTTATTAAAGTAGTAAGATGAATTAGGGGATTTTGGTCAATTTATGATATGTTTCGGTTAGGTAATGTTATTTTTACATGGTCAATACATGTGGCCAGTGTATTAGTTAGTGTAAACATAATGTTATGATGAAACTAAATTAACTGAAAGTTCTTAATTTTTAGTTAAATTTTAAACCATCATGTTAGGAAGTTTAGAACCAAGTTTTAGATAAACTCTAGAAAATGTTCAAAATTTTTATAAGATCTAACTTGGCCCTAGTAAACCTGTGGGATGAGAGATATTGACTCATGTCATGATTTGCCCTCAACCCTAAACATTGTCATTAACCACTAACACTTATAGATTTAACCCCTTTATGTCTAGCTTGTTTTTTTTCTTGAGAGCACTTAGTAAGTTTAGAACAGTCGCTTCATTACTTATAGTAAACCTTTTCAAAAAAAAAAAATTGTTGCATTTTTACTTGCAGATTTTGGGCATGACATTTTGGTATCAGAGCCATGTTTCAACCTTGGAACCTTAAACCCATTGCTTTTAAACCTATTAAACTTTAAACTTTGCTTAAAAATTGTAGGATGCCTCTCGTTACTAGGAAGGCTCGCTGACACGGGAGAGGCCATGGTCGGACCCATGTGATGCTAGCTCATGATAAGCGAGATGTAGAGGGTGCTAGGGCAGATGCTAGAGTGGAGAAGGAACCTCCACATGTTCTACCACCGAACCAGGAGGTAATGAATGCTCTCCAGAATCTAGTTGGATTCTTATGGGTAGGTTGCCACCAAGAGATTAGATAGCAGGGCCAAGGGGAGCAGCCCGTGGGGAGAGTAGGAACCCTCCTCCTCGATGTATCAAGGAGCAGAAAGAGTAGGAGGGGGAATCTATTCACATGGCATATCCACCCCAAGGGTTTGTACTATAGGCAGGTAGAGGAGCACCTTGGGCATGGGGGACTAGATTAAGGCTTTGCTCCATCTCAGACCACCACCCTTTTCAGGAGCCACAAATGGGATTGAGGCTGAGGCATGGTTATTGATTTTAGAGAGATTCTTTGGGTTGCATGCATGTGAGAGAAATGTGCAAGCTCAATTGGCCATCCTCTTGTTGAGAGGAGGCACCTCAGTTTGGTGGTGATAGAAAATGTTCAAAAGTAACCTGGTTATTTACGTCCTCACCTAGGAATGTTTTTTAGAGAGATTCAGGGACCGTTACCTATCAAAGAATTATAGGCAGTGTCGTATAGATGAGTTTCATGATTTACAGCAGAGAGGCTTATCTTTTGCCTAGTATGAGAGCATATTTCTTGAGCTTCTATCTTATGTAGAGTACATGAAGGATGGGAAGCTCTATTTCAATCACTTTGTTAAGGGGTTGAATGCTTCTATTTCTAGACCGTTGTGTATGGAAGCACCAGGGGATCTTCAAGAGTCCATAAAGAAGGCCTTGATTGCTAAGGAGGTGCAGGGTAGAGGGTATGATACACAAGATCGATCAGAGAACCAAAATTCTGCACCTTAGAGTATAGGATATCAGAGACCCCCATGGAAGGGGAATCAAAGGCACTCATCAGAGACCTTTAGGGCCCTCCAACCTCAGCTATAGAATACTCAGTAGAGTTAGAGGACTAGATCGACATAGGAACAATAGGGATTTAAGCCCAAGAAGTGGTAGGCACAGGGCCCTGGGCGAGATCAAAGGTCACAGGCACCATATACACCTCCAATGAGGACTCAATAGACCTCTTGAGGTGGATTCAACAGTTCTAGTAGGATAGGGGGATCAAAGTACACCAGATCATAGGGCATACATATGCAGTCCCAAGGGCCTTGTTTCACATGTGGATCCATAGGGAATTTTGCTAGGGACTGTCCCCAGGGAGGTGGTTCATGTCCAGCAGCATTAGAGGCCATGGTTAGGGACTTGGGTAAGTCCCATAGAGTCTTTGCAATGGTTGATAGTCACCAGGTTGAGCATCAGGCCACAGTGATCAAGGAAGCATGTATGATTTGAGGTAGTATCATCACTATCCTTTTTGATTTAGGAGCTACTGATTCTTTCATTTCCCCATTTATAGTGGAGCATTACGGGCTAGTGGCAGCTAGAGAGGAGGTGAAATGGGAAGTGGAGTTAGCATCAGGTGCTAGGGTATCAATTGATTCTATAGTCTAAGATTGTCAGTTACAGATAGGAGATATGACCTCTATGATAGATCTATGGATCACCCCTCTTGTCTCTTATGATGTAGTTTTGGCATGGATTGTCTTTGTGCCCACAATGCCAAGATGGATTGCAGATAGAAGAGGGTCAAATGTATAGATGGTTTAGGTTCACCCATGGTCATTTCAAGGGTCTGGAGACCCATATCTCTCTGTGTGATCTCTGTCATGCAGCTTAAGCATTGCATGCGCAAGGGATGTCAACCATTTTCTTTTACCATTAGTGATAGAGAGGATGAGGAGGAGGAGGAGGGAACCTCCCTTTATGGATTTCCTATATTATGGGAGTACAAAGATGTTTTACCCTCAGAGCTACCTAGTATGCCCCCACCTAGGGTAGTTTACTTTCATATAGACCTTGTGCCAAGAGCGGTACCAGTATCTAGAGCTTGTTACAAAATGAATACTCACGAGCTCAATGAGCTCAAGATTCAGTTGGAGGAGCTCTTGGAGAAAGGGAAAATTCTCCCTAGTGTTTCACCATGGGGAGAACCCTTAATCTTCATTAAGAAGAAGGATGGATCACTTAATTTGTGTATGGATTACTGTCAAATTAATAAAGTCACCATCAAGAATTGGTATCCACTCCCTAGGATCAATGATTTGTTTGATCAACTTCAGGTGCCCAAGTATTCTCTAAGATAGATATGCAATCTAGATACCATCAGTTGCAGATTGTGGAGAGTGATATCCACAAGACAACATTCCACACTAGATATGGCCACTATGAGTTTACCATGGTTCCTTTTAGCCTCATGAACGCTCCAACAGTTTTTATGACTCTTATGAATGGAGTGTTCCATACCTTCTTACACATATTTTTAATTGTGTTCCTAGATGACATATTGATATAATCTTGTAATGAGGAGGAGCATAAGGAGCACCTAAGATAGGTTTTGCAGTGCTTGCGAGATAATCAGTTATATGGCAGTTTGTCGAAGTGTGCCTTCTTTAGGTCAGAGGTCCATAACCTTGGCCACATTATATCAAGTGATGGGATCAAATTTGACCCATCAAAGATTAGAGACATCATGGATTGGAAAGCACCTACCACTGTGTTAGAGATCAAGAGCTTCATGGGGTTAGTAGGCTACTATAAATGATTTGTTGAGGGCTTCTCCAGAATGGCACACCCTATCACATCCCCTCAGAGAAAGGGAAAGAGGTTTAAATTGATAGACATGTGTGAGAGGAGCTTTTTAGGAGCTTAGGAGAGCCCTTACTAGTGCACCTATCCTAGCTGTACCCGATCCTTTAGTGGACTTTATGGTATGCATAGACATATCCTTAGATGGAATAGGAGCATTCTCTATGCAGGATGGATGAGTTATTGCCTATGAGTCTAGGAAACTCAAGACTCATGAGCTTAATTATCGTACACATGACCTTGAGTTAGCAACAGTGTTCCATGCATTAATAAGGTGGTATCATTTTATTTTGGGGCACCATTTCGAGCTTCATTCTGATCACTAGAGCCTCCAGTACATTTTCACCCAACCTAATATTAATGCTAGAAAGAGGAGGTGGATGGAGTTCCTTTGTGAGTATGATTTTTATGCTCACTACATCAAAGGGAAGGATAATGTTGTTGTAGATGCCTTGAGTAGGAGGCAACATACACTCTCCTCCATGACTACTGGGATGGATTTGAGGGATTGCATACTTCAGCACTTGCTTGAGGATGAGTTCTATTCAGAGTATGTTCAGTTGGATTGTGATAAGAGGCCTCTTAGGGGGAAATTTGATGATTATTCCTTAGAATCTGATGGAATTCTTCATCATAGTGACCGCATATATGTCCCTACACTTGGTGGGTTGTGTGACTTCATTATACTTGAGGCTTGTAGAGAACCATATGCAGCACACCCCAGGGTCAAGAAGTTTCATGTAGATCTGAGGTAGCTCTATCAATGGCCAAGTATGAGGTTGCACATTAATTGTATTATGGTCAGATGTTTAGAGTGTTAGAGAGTTAAGGCAGAGCACAACCATCCAAGTGGACTTCTTCATCCACATGAGGTACTATTATGGAAGTGGGACACCATTTCCATGGACTTTATTATTTGTTTACCTATGTCTTCCTGTTGCCATGATGCCATAATGGTGATAGTTGATAGGTTGACCAAAGTTTCCCACTTCTCACCTATACGCACCACTTTCATAGCACTTGCAATAGCACAGGATTTTTGTGAGACATTGTCAAGCTCCATGACATTCCTTGTAAGATCATACCAGATCATGATTCTCTCTTCACCTCATCATTTTGGAGGGAGTTACAAACATCATTGGGCACTAGGCTCAATTTTAGTATAGCTTATCACCCTGAGATAGATGGGTAGACTGGGAGAGTTAATCAGGTATTGAAGGATATTTTGCAGATGTATGTTATGGATCACAAGTCTAGATGGGAGGAGTACCTTCACTTAGTAGAGTTTTCCTATAATAATGGAAATCACACATCCTTGGGTATGCACATTTGAGTTGGGATGGAATTAAGGATAGGGTTTTAGTTGGAAGGCCATGTCAGACACATTTGAGTTGAGATAGAATTAAGGACAGGGTTTTAGTTGGGCTAGAATTTGTAAGGGACATGGAGCAGTAGGTTGTTTTGATTAGAGAGCATCTCAGAGAGGCTCAGGATAAACAAAAGAAATATGCAGATGCGAAGAGAGTTGATAGAGTCTACATGGTTGGAGACAGGGTATTTCTGAGAGTGCATCCTCATAAGAGTATGATCCATTTTGGAAAGGGCTCTAAGCTCACACCATGTTTTTTAGGACCTTTCAATATTTTGGAGAGGATAGGATCAGTTGCCTATCGTCTAGCTCTGCAACCTATCCTATCACACATCCACAATGTTTTCCATGTATCTGTTTTGCGGAAGTATATTTATGATGAGTCTCACATTATTGATTGGGATGTCTTACAGGTGGAATCAAATGGGAAGTTGGTTCTGGAGCCCATCTGCATACTATCTCAGTGGATGTTGGCCCTTTGAGGCCAAGAGCTAGACTAGGTTAGGGTCCAGTGGGATTGTTAGGATGAGGTCACAACCTCATGGGAGGATACGAAATGCATGAGAAAGGAGTACCCCCACCTTTTTGATGAACTCCAAGAGGAAGTTCATGGCTAGAGGGGGAGAATGTGAGGTCCTACCCCGATCATCCATTCAGAGATGATACTTTTATATCATATTTATCTAGATGATACATTTTGTTTTTGATACATTTACCTATTGGACTTTCATAGTATAGATATCATATGATGACTCCATTTTGATGATGTTTAGATATAATATTTTATACATATGATTCTCAGATCTTGATGACATGATTTAACTGTTTCCATTTTCATTCTAAAATTGCAATTTGATCATGTGACATGTAAATGTGGATTTTGGGTTTAAATTCTAAAAATGATTCATATTGGTTAAATTAATATGTTAGATAAGCGATTTCCAATAGTATTGAGATTTATTATTTATATGTTCATGGATGACCTAGTTCTGAATAGTGATGTATAAATTATGGTTATATGAATATATTATAATGTGTAATATCATGAATATGTGTTTTCTTCCTTGGACTACTGATGCTTTGTTGAAGTGTGTAGGTGAATAAACCATGATTTCAAAACTGGGGAAACAAGATTGGGTTATTGTGAATATCCTTGTAAAGCCAAGGTTAACCCTAAAGAGGGAAATAACCTATTTGTGATGCACTAAATGTTTTAAATGTAATTATGCATGTTTTAAATTTAATTTCTTGATTTTTGTTATTTCCTTTTTGGTATGTCATTGTGATAATGTGATGTGCAATTATAGTTCCAATTGCCACATGTATTGTGAGATGGCATGCCCATGTGGATTTTCAGGTTAAGTTTCACCCTAGATTATTTGGTAGTGTTACCATGAGGAGTTACTTGTCTTGGGAGCCCAAATCATGAGTACTAATTTAGAAATTCGTAGGTAAACTCTAGGTGAGTTTTTGAAGGGTTAGAATGAGTCCAAAAGAGTAGTTTGAGTTAAAAATGTATAAACCTTTAGTTGCACTATGGGTTAGGGGTTGTTTTTTATTTTTTTTAGTGTCAATATTTCAATTATGGCCCTTCTCAAGTACCTTTCTTGGGTAGTGGCAAAAATTGGGAGAAGGAAGGACCCTCACTTTCTTGAAGATAGTGGAGTCTCTTCCATGCATGAAGCTTGAAAAATGTTAGAGAGAAGGACACATGTATCTCTCTTCTTGATGTGAAAGAGGTGGAGTTGGGGAGAGATCCTTTTAGGGGGGAAGGAGAGGAGATTTGGGGTTGATTACCCACTCTCCATTTTGGGAGACTTGTAGAATGTGCTTAGGAGGATTTTTCCTGTTGGAAAAGCCAAGGGAAGAAGAGATAGGAAACAAAGGATCATCTCAAACATCATCCATTGATAGGAGTAAGGTTGGTACTCCTAAGTCCATGCTTGATTTTTTCTTGCATTCTTGTTTGTTAAGATTCTAGTTGAACTTAATTAATTTGAAGATTTCATGTTGTGTAAATGTGGTTTTGAGATAATATGTTGGTGAAAGGAATTTTCTTTTGTTCTTTCTTTTTTCTTGTTTTGTTTGGTGTTGTTCATTGGAGTGAATTGACATATAGCCCCCTTGGGAGGGAGGAGAAATTAATTTGTGGGTGAAGGGCATAGTTGGGAAACCATGACAATGTAAAGTCTCTTCTTGGGAAGAAGAGGGATGTATCATGGATGTTATGGGCTCCATGTGCCAATGCTATCTTGTGAAATTCTCATGGGGGTGATAAAGGCTTATGATTATATGTATGGAGCTCTTGGGGTTGAAGTATAAGCCTTGGGAAGACATGTGTATTTTGAGCATGTTGAGGTATTCTTGCTTGGCATTCTCCTTTATGATTTTTCCACCTTCACCCCTAATTGAGTCCATTATGACCCAAATTGTGCAAAGGATTGGGATGGATTTATGTGTTTTGTCTTAGAGTTGTTTATGTATGGTGTTTTTCTTGTATATCACCCAACCTCTTCTTCTTTCCCCTAGCTCGAGGGTGGCCGCTTAAAGGCCTAGGTTGGGAGGTGAGCTCCCATGGGTTATTCCAAAATTTTGGTTTTGTAGATTGGTAGCTCTTTTTTTTCTTTACTTGGTGGATTCATGTTCAAAGATGGAATGAGAGTTTTAGTTGGATATAAATTTATATATTTGACAAAATTAATTTTTCACCTCAAGCCATATAGCTGAGTCTTGTATAATTTAAAATTCTAGTAATTGGTTTATAAATATGTAGGAAGAAATTGTATTAGTTTGTTTTAAAAGGGAAAGATGAGTAAAGTTTAGTTTTCTGTTATTAAGAGATTCATATAGAAAATACATTACTGTTAAATTGATTTAAGAAATCTTATTTCCTATGTGCAATCTTATGTATTAAGCCTACATTTAAGAAAAATTTACATCTATTTATCCTAGCAGATATTATTGTTTAGCTCAAATCTATTGGAGATAAATTTTTTTTTACATTTGGTAACAAACTTTTAAGATGATAAGAATCTCCACATTATGATGTTCCTAATTTATGCATTATGTGTATTACATGGTTTAAATTTAACATGCCTATGTTCTTTCATGTATGAGCTATTTGTTTAAATAAAACAACAATAATTAATATTGTTACTAAATTTGCATTCTGTAAATTGTACATAAATAGATTGAAATAAATTAAGGTTAGATTAAAATAGAATAGCTACATATTACAATATGTACAGAAACAAATTGAGTTAATGAAAAGATAGATTTGAAATTTGGATAGAATAAAATCTACATGTGCAAACTATAATCTGTAGAAGGAAATTTTATTCCATATGCTATTATATATATTTATAACAGCCTATGTATATATAAATATATAATAAACATGTATCTGAAATCTGAAAGACTTACTAAATCTCTTTTCTTTGTTACATAGAAATCTATGTCTATTTCTGCAGATTTGTTAAGGTTTAAATCTACATTTTTAGATATATACTATAACCATGGAAATAAAAACTATACCAATAATTTAGATAAATAATATCATACAATTAAAACCAAAGGATTACTAATTTGTAAATCTATTGTAGCTGTGTAAAAAAAATGCCAAGTATATATATATATATATATATA